>CM029366.1:6763043-7110543 GCA_017165825.1 Hepsetus odoe
TTGTCATGTAACTCAATTGACATTTTCCCAATTTACAGCTTTTAAATAACTTTATATATATATATAACTTATATATATATATATATATATATATATATATATATATATAAAACATTTGGGAAATGGCCAATAAATTCAAGTTAGTAATTCAAGTATATTTAACTCCATCTTTACTATGCTGATGTTAATAAAACAGGTTTTTAATGACTTGAGAAACTGACCAATCAGTTCCTTGTTTCTAGCATCCAGAGCCATGTTGCGCAGTGCAGTTGCCACAGAGCAGACCACCCTGTCGTTATCCATTCTTAATAACTCTACCAAGATGGGTAAACCCTTCTCCTTTCGCACTGCCGCTCTGATGTAAGCTGCAAACTGACCACATGTTCAGACAGAGTGAGAAAGAAAGAGCTTCTAAAAGAAATTGAGAAAAATGTCTGATTATTCAGGGTGTGTAAAACTTAAGCCAATCACTTAATTTAGTTCTATACTGTGGACTGTGACAGTAATATGTCAGCACAGAGCAGTGTAACTGCATGCAGGCTACCCGCCAGCTCCCAGCCGAGAGGTTCTGCAATGACCCAGCTGCTCCCTCCAGTGTGGCTGGATTGGAACTTTCTGCCAGCAGGGTGAGGTAAGGCTTAACCACTGATGGGTGCCACAGCATCTCTGCACCTTTTGGGCTGCCGGAGAATCCAGGGATAGGTCCAACTCCATCCCACTGTGCAAAGGAATGATCCAGACCTCAAAAACTAGAGCACCTCTCCAGTATAGTAGTTGACTAAATGGAACATATGATTCATAGGGGCAAATGGCCATAATCTGCCATATTTGCACATAATCATCAAACAGCCTTTTTGTTTGTAAATTTGGGTAGAGCTGTGTTAAAACTGTAACTGTAATGAATAAAACAATAATCAGTTTAATTGTCTTTATCATCTGTTACACTCCTACAACTTTTGCTCACCTGGTGGTCCAGCCGTTTTTTCTTCTTCTTCCTCAGGCCCCAACAGCTGTAGTCGACCTGTTTGCTGGATGAGTCATTGCCCAGGAGTGTGTCCAAGTCTTGGGTGCCCATCAGTCGAGAGGGGGGCATCTCCAGCTCAAGACGATATGATAAGTTCCTCAAAGTGCAAACACAGTTTTCCACAATCTAGAAAGGAGAGAGAGGTTAGTCTCTCTGTCCTCAGCAAATACAAATGGATGAGCCTACAAAAACTGCTTTCTAAGAAAACAGAAAACAAACACAGTGTTTGAAAACCTAAAAAGGTGCGTTGCCTAAAAATTTGGACCAGGAAATCAACAGAAGGCGGCGCACTTAGACTGCCATTAAATAAAAGTTTCATTTTGTGGTAGGGCTACTGAGGAACAAAGACAACTTTTTGCCAACTGAAGTAATGTGAGAGAGATGGAGAGAGGGTGATGAGGGATGCTTTGCTTCCTCTTTTAGAAGAGGGCACCAGCTGCTTGCAGACCTTTCGGCTGTGTTTTAACAAAGACAACCCAACATCAAATACTAATAACCCCAAAAATGCATCACTCACCTTGCTGTCAAAGTCCGAGGTGTTGATACACGTTTTAATGATGTAGAGCAGAGAGTCAATCAGTCCTTCGCAGCAGCGCATCTGCCTGCGGGCTTCTTCGCCAGCTGAACTAAGATTTCTGGCATACACATGCAGCCATGTATACAAAAAGACCCAAAAATGTCCTGTTGAATATTTCCTACCTATAGATGTTTGTATCACATCATTGCTGTAACAAATCCTCAATCTAGTAGTTAAAAACGTAACATGTACGCTTAGACAGTACCTGAGGCATCCTGTTGTATTCCTCAGCACCAGAGAAGAGTGCAGTTTGAGCTTCAAGTCTTCTTTCTGGGGGGCTGCTCCCCACCCCGAATGAGGGATAATCACTGTGTTGGTAAGGGGACCAAGAGCGTCCCGCACAATCGTCATCTTCACTGAGTCACATGACGACAAGTTCCACAACACACCTGTGAGTGAGACATTACACAGCAGCAGGAATGCAGCCGTCCGACAGCACAATGGCATGCCTGTTTTCTTGTTTCATCTTCTGATTCAAAACATGGCTTGTAGTCAATTATCAGCATTGACCATTTTACTATGAACAAAGAAATTCCAAACAAACACATAATCTGCATATTTTCAGAAAACATTTCTTCTCGGAGGAACTAGAATATTCCACACACTGTGTGTGTGTGTGTCCGTGTGTGAAGCAAGATAAGTCAGCTCAGCTTCCATTGAAACAGCTTGTCTCCTTTCATTAATCAGAGCAGTGAGTCCCAGATACAGTGCCTTCCACTCTGCGTCCTGCACTACGCAACATTGTGCTAAGCTAAAAGCAGAATTATATAACCAAACAACTGAGTATAAAAGAGAAAAGAGTTAAAGACAGAGAGCAAGAGAAATGAAAAAAAATAATAATAAAACCCTCATAATAATAGTTTATTCAGCAATGAGCATAGCAATAAATTATTATAGTATATTAATTATCACTTAATATAAAGTAATTGTAATATGTCTTAAACCGTTATTTGGTGTTGAACTCATAGCACGCACACACACACACACACACACACACACACACACACACACACAAACCTATAAACACTGACCAGTGACAAGCTCCCGCACTTCAGTTTCCGTGGTCTTCCTCAACAGCCGGAGCAGAGCTGGGATTCCACCAGCGTTCCTCACGCACACCTTGTTTTCATCGGTGGCTTTACCAAACACAAGGTTCCTGAGGGCTCCACAAGCACTGCGCTGCACCTCCAGAGTTTTGTGGTCCAGCAGGTCTACTAGGTGCTGGATCCCTCCTAGCCTGCATACCTGGACCAAACGGGGTAAGCACTTTTGTGTAGATCTGGGTGATATGATGATGTTTACTGTGTAAATTACGTCAATGTTCTACTTTTCTGGGCCTATCATGGATTTTTTCAGTATTTAAAGAACACAGACAACTTTAGTTTTGTTGAAAGGTAGCATAATTACAGCTGTTTGACTGGATTTATGGCAGGGCAGTACGTAAAAATGTTAGTAGGTTTTTGACAGCATCTTTATATTTGTCATAATCGGTAAACTTTTGATCCAACTGTATTTTGATTGTATTGCATATATAATGTATAAAGTTCTATAAAAAGTAAAAATTGAAAGTGAAAATATGTCATTACCTGCCCTTTTGTGTGCTTGTGCATGTGTAAGTATATGTATTTGTTTGGGTATATGTCAACAAATCATCAGTCTGATGATAATCAGTCTATTTGTGCGGAGATGTAATTTAATTGCAGTGCGTATTTGCGTGAGGAGGGTGAGCAGGGTGTTTATGTTTACCTCAGCCTTGATTCGGTTGTCTCTGTAACAGAGGTGCTGGACGTATGCCGCAGCATTGGCTTGCACAGAGGGGAAGTGGTGCTGTAGCATGCGGATGACTTCTGGCAGTTCAGGATCTCTCCATGCAAACTCTCTACTCGCAAACATGAAAGCACAGGTTAACTCAAGCATGCTCTTTAGAAATATCTTTGCTCACTTACTATAATCTGCCTTAACACTATTTAGGCTTTTCAGAATTCATTAAATTTGTCAGGCCTGTTTAGGAAGCGTTTTTGTCGTAAATCTTCAGTGTAGAGTTTAATGGTTTACCGTGGGTCTTTATGAATGCTGTCGATTGACGGAGATCGAGTGGCACAGATGTTATTGTCAACAGCAACTACGTGTCTGCCGTAGCTGGAGTCTGCTGGGTGGTAAAGGGTGGAGCGGTAGGTGTCAGTGCGTGAGGGCATGGAGTAAGCCCCCCTCTGATAGCGCAGGGTACTACACTGACTGGTAGTCCTTGGCAGGGTGCCTAAGCCTGGTTAAGAGATGAGGAATGGCATGAATTCATACAGATACATTTCCATGGCTATCATTGTCTTTGTTGTATATAAGAAGATAGAGAGCCACTCTGACTGGTTTTATGACAGAAAGAACTAAATGAAGGCACTGCATTTTAAAACCTCATCCAAATAGGACCAGAGTTTTCTGAGACTGTGGGCTCACTCTATGCTGTTTTATTTTGCCATGTCAGCCATCATTCAGTGAAAAAGCATATGGTAAACGAACAGTAGCTTTTTAAAAGAAAGAACCCTCTTAGGACAATCGACAAATCTTCAACATGAGCACATTTCTAAGCTGTATTTTAATTATTCCATCTGCAATAATGCTCACAGGCCCCCCGGTGACTGGGGTCTTAAGCAGCAAATGACAAGGCCCATTAGTGTAAGGTCACCTTGCAAAATCCAGAAGGCTCTTAATACTGAAAAATATGTCTGTACCTGTGTTCCTGGAGAGGGCACTCTGGGAGCCATGAGTGGGGCTCTGATAGAGCGGGTTCTGAAAGGTTCTGTCCTCGTACACGGGGGTTATGTGGTGGTCCGGTGATTGAGCTTCTTGACCTAGCTGGCTGTGTTGGCTATAAGAACTCTGCAGACCTAGATCAGGACAGGAGAATAAGGTTGAACTGAGCCGCTATCTGTCAAAACCACTTTCTATTGAATTTAATGCAAACAAGCACTAGACCCTAAAACAGTACATGCCAGTTTGCACCAGAAAAAAAAAACACTGGGATAATTGCGAGTAAGCCAGTAGTTGATTTGGGGTGGGGTTTCAATCAGTAATGTGAATGTTGAGCAGCTGTCAGCTCATATCCAGAGCTGTGCAGCCCAACAAATAGATCTTCAAGGACAGTTCATGTAACGTTTGGTTACAGTTGATGAAGGACTTGCTTTGTCTTGCTACGGCAAAGCACTGCAGTTTTGCTTCTGCCAGAAAACGTTTCCACATCTAACAGAAACAAGGCCATATCCACTTGTTTTTAAGGCAAAACTTGGCAGGATAGCAAAGAAAACACTGCAGTATGACAAACCAGCAATGCATATCAATTCTTTTTGACAAATAGCAAAATGTCCTTGTGAGCACTGGCTACATGTCATCTGAACTTCCATTTATTCAAACAGAACATTGTGCATTACAGTGCTATACAAACTGTACATTATGTACTATATTACCAGTATTTTCCAAACCATAGAGACTGAAATACCATTCACATTGCTCTCTCTGTTTAACAGATCAAGATCTGATGTCCTTTTTGGTTTAACATTTATGAATACTTTGAATATATTTGCACATGCACTCAGCAAATACAATTTTTAATAGAGGCTTCAGAACAAACTGCCTGGATTGCTTCAAGCAGTTCTAACAGAAACCTTCATGCTGTCCAGTGATGGCCTTGTTTAGATGCCATGGCTTGCTCTTCAAAGCTTTCATTGCATCAATATAAAGAGAAACACAGTCCTACATTCAGCAATAAATAGGGCAGTAGGACAGGGTAGAACAGTATTTTTTTTGCAAAGTGAGCTTATCATTAGCTCAGTTTCCTAAAACACCAAAACAGCAACATGTGCTTACATGCACCCACACAAGAAGACATATGCACCCGTGTACCCACATACAAATGTGAGTGTGCAGTGTGAGTGGATATACTGCAGAGCAGGGATTCAGGCTGTGTTAAGCACTTGGGTCAATACTGCCAAGGCTTTGGATCAGTATGTCACAACATCTGTTACTATATACAAATACAAACAAACCCACACACACACACACACACACACACGTGCAGACATACACACACGTGCATACATACACACATACATAAATATAGTTATTAATACACCAATGTGTCATCTGGTGGTTATATAAATTACTAGTAGCCACTAGCAAGCATTTTTCTTTTTTTTTATCTGCGTTTTACTGTATGAGTTGGATTTTTGTTGTGTAATTAGTCAAAATAGTGATTCAACTTGATTATTCATGTTAATTAGGAGTAAAAAAAATGAGTGATTAAAAGTGGCAGTTTGCTTTACTGCACTAACATTAAAATTTGATAATCAAGGTCAGATAAAAACAGCCTGATTTACATATTTCCTCTGCATGCATATTTGGGCAAATTGTATGTGCCCTTTTTGTTTAAAACCTTAGGCAGTTTCAGACTATGATATTGGCAGTAAGTTTGCTTTCCAGTATACAATTAAAAAAAAATTAACATAAGACAATAATACAAAATGATTTTTTTGGATATAACAATAAGAAGAATACAGCTTGGAGGACATACGTCTGTTTCCTGACTTCTTGGTTCACTCCAGCCATAATATGGATTTCAATTCAACAGCAACTATTTACATATTTGTATATGTTTTTGCAAAAAGAAGTGTGTGTGTGTGAGCGTGTGTGCAATTATTTATGGCTCCCACCTGTAAGACTGTCCGGTCTAGAAAGTACTATCCTTTCAAATATGTCGTAGGCTCTTGCCCCGAAAGAGGAGGGCGTGTTATCATAGGTGTGTGTTTCGTGCTTCCCCAGAGTTCCATAATGCTGCGGTTGTGCCGTCATCCCAGAACGTAGTAATGTTGGAGATTCCATTCCGTCGCCAGGGCAACCAGGGAAGGTGGTGTGGAGAGGTTCGGGTGCGTGGCTGGAGGTGGGTGGGAGTGTGGTACCAGGGAAGATGCTGGGCAAAGGGCGGGGCTCTGAAATGATGGGTGAACCATAAGGGCTTCCTAGAGAGGAGCCCATTGGAGGGCGAGAGGGCGGCGGAGATGAGGCGTATAGAGGGGAGGAGGCACGGGAGGGCACTGAACTAACACGCCTCATTACACGCCCACCTGCCATCTGCGAAACAGAGAATGCACATATATGAAGAAAAGCACACTAAGCTGCAATAGAAGCTTTTCATACAAATTAGCAAAATTTTCTTTCAGTTTGCAACAACCTACTGTAGACAATGCTCATTAAGAGAAAAACTGAAATAGTATTTGTGATTATAGACAACACTACTTTGAGAACAATACAAAAGGCCACACGTTTTATGCTCGTATGTCAGCATTCTTTAGCATGACACACCCCAACAACAGATTTTAGGTCAGGTTCTGGATGATTTTTCATGAGCAACATCAAGCTTAGTCTGTTTTTTTATTTCCCATAAGTGATTTTGCACATTTTTGAATTCTCTCTCTCTCTTGCCTGGAACCTTTTGTCCTCGTTTTCTGTAAATGTAAGTGTTTGGAATAACATGGGAGTTCAGTTTGGAAAAACACTTTGAGAGTTTGAGAACTGAGAAAATGTCGCTCTTCAAGTAACTATAAATTATTAGCTGCCAGGTATGATCAGCAAATCCACACAATAATGATAATAAAACTGATATTAGGATTAACAGATTTGGGAAAGTATCCAATTGTGTTTCTTTCCAAATAATTTTTATTTCAGTTTAAACTGAATTATTTCATTTTTTCATGTGAGGCTTCAGTATTATTTGTGAGGTGTCAGTATGTGTCAGTATTAACATGCCCTGTGATATTAGATGTTGCTATTATTATTAAAATTCCCTGGTTAGAACTTCAGTCCTTGAGAATGTAAGAAATGATTTCTTAGAGCGTTATCCTAAATATTCACACATCTTGGGCATCTTACCTGTGCGGATGCCTGTCCCTCAGCCCTGGAGCCCATGGCCAGACTTGGACTGCCACTAGGGGCGGAGCTAGTCGACTGTGATCTCCCCTCTGACCTCCTGGGCGTCACCATGCTGCTATAGTAGCCACTCACTTCCTGGTAGCCACTGTCTGAATATGAGTTCATTTGAGTTGAGCTGCGCGAGTTACCCACCGATCCTGATTGGAAGATATATTGGAAATCAGAGAGACAAGAGAGGGATATAGAGGGACAAAAAAAGAAAGAAAAATGACAGTAGTAAAGAAACCAAGTAATTAAATCCACCAGGCTTCAGGAGTCTGACAGCTTTACGAAAGACCTTACCTTACAGAGAGAAAAGAAAACAAAATATTTTAAAGCAAATGAGATTCGGAAGAGGGTACTAATGAACCCTCACTTTCATGCAGGGAGATTTGTTCCAGTTCAGGTGAGTAGGGAGAGCCTTGAACTCTGACTCCAAGAGATGGAGAAGGGCAGTCGTCCGACCCATGGGGTTTGCACAAACCTGCTGCCGATGAGTCTGGAAAAAGAAGGGATGGATTTTCAAACAACTGTTCATTAAGTATACCGTATAAACTGAGAAAAAGAACAGAATGTCCTCTTTCTGAAGTTTACTTCTTTTTAATTCCTGTGTTTTACATCAGTAGCACATTGTTGGCTTGCTGTGCACTATTTGGGTCATATGACACAGAAAATGACCTTTAGTGTTGACCTGTGTTGCTCAGAGCACTGCATTCATCATCACTTTGCGCTTTGACATTTTGAACTGTGTAATAATTAATATTTTTTAACTAATCACGGCTAGATTAGTAGTTTTCTGTAACCAGGTTAACTTCGCTCTTTGTTTGAGTGCACAAACACATATTTAGTAAGTGGGCATCTCTGATCTTTTAACAAACGGCAGATACCACCACAGTCCCATATGTCAGATTGAGTTTTGAATCCCCGTCCAAATACCAAATAGGTACAGATAACTTTCTGAGGTCAAATGTCATGTCTGAAAAAAGTTTTAGGCTTGATTAAATGAAATAAGTGGGTGAGGTCATGTATCTTGGACCTTCTGACATTTTCCTGACAAGCAGATATTGTGATCATCTTTTTGTGCTGTTGGCTGCGTTTGTTTAATCATATCAATAAATTGTTTCTCATCTCCAAAATGTGTAGTATACAGCTGTAGTGTACACAGTTCTCAAACAGATGTGTTTTTGAATTGCAAAACCAAAACTCACAAACCAAGTCATGTGAAAAATGAATTGTCCCGTTCTTCACCTCTATCAATAAACAAATTGATAGATTGCCTGCTGTCAACCCTTCTAAATGTAGACATGTCAATCTAGCATCATCATCCCCAAATGGAGAAAATATAATTCGGCGGTAAATCATTCAAATAGTGGCCGGCCTAGCAAATTTATTCCAGGAGCATATAGAGAAGTAATTCCAGAAGTCAACCAAGAAGAACTTCTAAGGAGCTTTCATCTCAGTTTGTGATTCCGCTTTTATTAAGATACTGGACAACATGGGAAAAAGGCAAAAAGCACTGCTAAGCAAGAAAAGCATAAAGGCTCATCTTACATTTGCCAAATGACACCTTGACTTTGCTCAAAACTTTGCCAATAATTCTATGGACTGCTGAATTAAAAAGGTAATTTCAGGAAATTGTAAGTTCTGTTACCACCTTAAAGCTGATATAGCTTTCCACAAAAAGAACATCATGTCAACCTAGCATGGCAGTGGTAGTGAGACCTGTTATAAATGCGAAAGTACTAAAGAATAAGAGAGTACTTTGTATGTATACAACTACTATAAGAAAGTATTCTGTCGTAGGCCATATATATATATATATATATATATATATAGTATCAGTATCAGAGTACCAGTCACTCAACACATAGAGCAGAAATTTTATATCAATTAGTTAATGTTAATTAATCAAATATTTATTAGATTTCAACATTATCTGGATAGTGGTATGCTATGTTCTTCAGTCTTGTCATCAGTGTTTGCAAACAGTAAACTGATATCAGCTAAAATGGTGGATCACAGATCTGAGAAAGGAAAAAACAAATCAAGGCATAATCTGGTTTGAAAAAACACACACTCGACTCTATTGTGTGTCTGGCTTGAGAAAAACATACACACGCTGCCTGTGGAGAACCCGTGCTGGAATAGTTTGAGCTTGGGCTGCCAGGTCAATGCTGAAAATGTTTTGAAATGATGCATAATTTTTTCTTTGTGAATTTACATTTTAGGGTTACAAAAAGCATGAAACGCATGAAAAAATAGTTTTCTTCAACGTTCTGCTTAATCGCTGTGCGACTGATATCAGTCATTCTAGGCTTCAGCCCCTGGCTAGCTCCAGTCAGTGCTCATAGCTTTAAAGAAATAATACTGGTTTTAGTCTAAAGAGACTCAATGTTCAGTCTGATTGTTTCCAAAGATCCAATGTCCCAAAGGAATGGCAGTGCTTTGAATTATCAGTAACCAAAAAGACGGTTTGAACACTGTGCAGTTTTGATGGGATATCACAGCAGCACCAGCGCTATACACGAGCTCCTGAAGACATAAAGGGTGCTGTTCTGGCTGAAGAACCACCAGAAAGTGAAAAACCAGTGTAAGTACTGTCTATTCATAATAATCTCTCTTTTTTATGTTTTTTTGTATCGGAGCTGGCACTTAAAGCACTTAAAGCTGGCACTCTTCTGTACTTTAATGTGCAAACCTGTAAGAACAGTTTATTTTGTGCTGTTATACAGTGACATACAGTATGTGGGCAAAATCAAATAAAGTCCAATGAAGTGGTGATTTTGATTTTCCCTCTTGTCCCTGTTACATTACATCGTTGAAAGAGGAAAACTAATACACACGTGAAGCATACAGTCCACAGTAACAGTCTTACCTGCTGATCTCCACAGCAGAGATTTCTCAGAGGAGCTGAGGAAAACGAAGGAAGAAAAAGTGACAAAGAGTAAGAAAAAACTCCACCATTTCCTCATCAATCAAACGACTGTGTACTCTCAACTCTCAGCAAGTCACCATCCCAGACCCAGTCAGCATCATCTCCTCTGGCAATCTCTGAGATAAATAAACCACATATCAGTCTTATGATAACATGCCACACCAGCCAACACCATCTCTGGAGTAAATGAACAATGAATCAATCTCGTGTTAGCATGCCTACAGTCCACAGACGGTAAACTATTTATCGCTCTGTGGTTTATCACGAGGCCTGCACTGGAAATGCAAAACCACCAAAAGTGTCAGCAGGCAACAAGGGTCTGGTTATGTGTCAGTGTGGAGTGCGGAGAGCTGTATGCTGATTTCGGGACTGTGAATGTATGTGTGGCCCAGCGGGATCAGTCTGGGTAAACAACAGAAAGCAGACGTCACAGTCTAGAGACCGGAGACGAGCTCCTATAAGTGCCTGCTACCGAATGGCAGCACGTGCCACTGAAGTGCTGACACAGAGCCGCCAGCCTCAGAGCAACGGAGGCAGAAGAGCCCAGGACATGAAGAGATCAACCGAACAAAGGTCAAAGTTCAAATTGATGGCAAGAACAGATGACAGGAGGCTGACAGTAAGCATGCAAATGGCCAAACACTGCACAGGACACCTGAAAAAGCGATCAGTGTTTTACAGAGACTGGCCAGTTGACCACGCAAACAAAGCGGGAAAACAAAAGGCACTGACCCTACATGCTTTGGCACATTTAACTCTGATACTTACATTTTAAAGACGTTATTACGATATACAGCATGCATTACTGTATTTATTTTTCTTGAGTTGAAAATGGATGCAACATCAAAACAGTAGTGTCATGTAAATTATGTAAAATATCAGTAGCGTAATTTTAGATTTGTTAAATTTAACTTCTACAGAAGGAGCAGGAGGTTAAAAAACTCGCCAAGAACAAAAATATTATATGTAAGCAATATGGCAAAAAATATAAAGTCATGATAATTTTCTTCTTGAATTGTCATCATTTTTCAATCAAATTTGACTGTGTCACTGAAACATGCAGTTGGTCAGTGTATTTTCGTACTGATGATACTGGATAAGACAGATATGTTATAGATGTAAAAGGTTAATCTATTCAGGAATTTACATGTTTTAAATTTGTTTTACATGCAATGAATATTTATGATATACTGGGAAAAGCGCAGTGTGATCAGTAATCATAGCAAACGGTCGCAACCAGTCCGACAATTAGAATTTGACCAGAGGCTTTAAACGATTTTAGTCAGACTTCACCTGTCGACCTGGGGTGAATCTTACTAGACAGAGAATCACGGCATGCAGCTGAGGAAACTCTAATCAGCCGTTCTACTAATCCATAATATCTAAATGCACTGGCTCACTGAATTAGATGAGAACAACAGTTCCTTATTAATCTATATTATGTAAAAGTTTATCAATGCAGTGTAGAGCTGTACAGAGTCTGGACGAATGCCAAGAAAAAATAAATGTGTTTCAGACAGTATTAGCAATTTAGGGGATTCTGTGATCAAAGACAGGAGATGTGCGCCTAAGCTTAAGTATCTTGGAACTGCGATAAATTGGCTGGTGTACATTGTGGGTATAATGTAAAATAATATTAACAACCACTTAAATAATCAAACACTGGCTACAGCAAGAAAAACAGTCTGGAAAGATAAATGAAATTCTAGTTTTTGTTTTAATTTCTTCTCATTTCTTTATAATTGCTTTTATTTAACAGAGAGAGACTGTTAAGAGCACATGAATGAAATTGAATCTGATACCATTTAGCATCAATGCTGTGATGCCAAATAGATGTGTATGCATTAGCTTGTGGTAACTGAGTTAAAAGAAATATATATCTGCTACATACCTGTCACTGGCAGCACCTGGAGACTCCGCCCCCAACCTGCATCGCTCCAGCTGATTGGCCACAATCTGTCTTTCTGCCTCAAGCTCTCTGGTAAGCCGTTCAAATTGGAGCTCCTAGGCCGAAGAGTGAAAACGAGGAAAAGGGTTCAGTGAAAAGGTTAAACAGCTCGAGAACAGAACCAACACAAGCAATCTGTTAGATATAAAACAGTTCGAAAGAAAGTTTTGTACCCAGACCAGCTAAAAGCATTCTAGAAAAATGTTCTCCTTCCTTCAATCACTTCTCTGAGTGCTTGCTGCCTCAGTGGCTCTCTGACTATTTTACACACTCCTCTCCTCCTTTAGTTCAACCCTCGCAATCTGTTTGTGTGTGTGTGTGTGTGTGTGTGTGTTTCAGTTGTAACAACTGTGCTGTGTGAGCCTATCTTTCACTCACACTCTGAAAACGCCTCATTGATGCAGCTGTTTCAAAAAGGCGCACTCTCAAACACAAACACACACACACACACACAAACACACACACACACACACACTGCTGTTGCCTTTTAGAATCATTGAGATGGGTAACCAATCCAAAATCATTTATTCATGTTGCTTTGAATGTCTACTAAAGTGAAGTGCCTGCGTTCCTAGAAAACACTTCCACTGTTTTGACTGCCTCAAATAAAGCAGTCAGTCACCAAAGGGAATGACAAATCATCCTAAATCAGTTTCTGCAGGCAGTAAAAAATCACAGGAAGTCAGAAAGACAGAGATGTGTTGGCATTTTCCCCATAGAGGGCGAAGGCTGGTTGGAGCAGTTTGGTTTTGTTTAGTGTTGAGAGCTGCCAGTCACAACGAGTCTCCACCATCCAACAATCCACATTGTCCAAAATGACAAAGGCTGGCTTGTATGTTGTGTTCAGTTAAGAGCAGAGACTAGAACCACACAAAAATTCACAAGCACACACTTGTTTTGCTGTTTTAATAAAGGAGCCCTACGGATGTATATATTTAGCTTAATGATTATACCTACAACTGAACGATATATGAACTGTATTAATAAGTTCCGTAGGCTCAGCTGCACAGAGGTTTACTTAGTTAGGTTTAGTTTAGTTAGTGAGTTTAATTTAGTTTTTTTAGGTTTGCTATTTAGTTTAGTTAGGACGCTCCATTCACTTATGCAACACTGCATATGAGTAATCCAGCTAAACCACAGCAACAAAGAAGCAAAAGAAAAATCATTTCCTTGCAAGGACCACTAAAACGGTCCTTACACAAAAATACACAAAGTCACTGATTAACACATACTGACACACACACACACAGCAACAATGAATCTTTGTTTCCCAGGGCAACTGGAAAATATTTATTTTTGTCCATACACTGTGTGTGTATGAACAAAAATAAGTTCATACACATGCAGTCATTCATTAAAATATTCTGACACAAACAGCAACAATGAATCTCTCTGTATCCTCAGGCAACTGATGAAGACTAAATTCTAGCACAAAAGCACACACATGCCTTTGCTGTTATTTTATCAGAGCATGAGCTCATGATGTGCAAGTCCATGGTGGGCAAGAACATTTTTCAAATAAGCTGTTAACGGCATTAAATGCGCTTTTGCCAGAAAAGCAATATTTAGCATTAAAACAAGTACATTAAACAAAAAATGCAGCAAATAAGATTTCTTTTACTTTAAATTATGCATGCATTTTAAATTATGCATACATTTAAATAATGCACAAATTGCAAACATTTGCACGTAAATTGAAATACTACCTAATGCAACAGATTTCATTAAATGAAGGAGAGATTAGATAAACTAGGCACTGAAGGAACTTCCTCAAGAAGAACACTTGAAATAATAAAACATGTATCAGATGATTCAACTTGACAATAAGCACCTTTTGAGCTCTGAGTGAGTTTGCATGTTCGCTCTGAAGAAAAAAAATGACAGTGTGTCTAAAATCATCTGGTAATAGAAATAACCGATGAAAGCTCCGGATCTGCTTCTTAAAGTGATTTGACCGTTGCTAACAGGGATATGCATGTGACAAAACTTCCTTCCTGGCCCATTTAAAGGCCCAGCTTTCTTTTCTTTTTTTGGGTGGAGGGGCAATGAATGCATCCAGTCAAAAACATGCTGTGTGAGTGTTTACCTGCTCTTTGACGGACGCCAGGATGTTAGTGGTAGTCGTTTCCGTCTCCATCTTGCTGGTGCTGGAGCCTCCTTCGCAGCTCAGTTCCTCCTCCTCTGCTGCAGGCTGCTGCTCAGGAGCAGGCATCGCCCCTAAACACACAGATACACACAGACACAGACACACACACACACACACACACACACACACACACACACACACACACAAGCACATACACACAAACACCACAAATTACCCACTGAGTCGTTATTATTATTCACCAGCTTCACAATAAGAGCTTCATCTCAAAATCCATAACGACCTGTCAACTGCTTCAACTATAGCGTGTCTGGCGCGGAAGCTATTTCCAACTTATCAAAGCAGGACTGGCCATATCTTGTGTGTGTGTGTGTGTGTGTGTGTGTGTGTGTGTGACTGAACTGACATCTCTGCAGGCCTCTATTCTACATGGCATTAGCTCTGTGCTCAAGAGAGCCAGGGAGGCGAGGTAGAAATGAGTTGAAAGTGTGTTCCAACAACCCAGCACGCAAATCATGCCAAGACAACCTGTTTCCCTCCACATCCCCCCGCACAACAGAAGGCAAAAACAGCCTGATCAGCATGTGCTCTCTGACCCGCCCACTTAAAACGGATATTCCTGAGCTATTTTTCTTCTCTCAGCTCAGACATTATCTAATACAGAGGACTGATGGATGTGTTTATCTGAATATATGGGTATATCAATTAATCTTCCTTTTTATTTAAATGCAGTCTTATTAGACCTGACTAATTCATAGCTGTTACCATCACTTCTATTAAGTTTCAATTATCTAACCATTATGTTGGTGATTTATCAAGTAAATAAATGTCTAATATACTATTTATGATATAATCAATATATCTACCAAATGTTCAAACACAAAACCTGTAACTTCAAACATCAATGCATGTATGAGATCCACCTGGTGTGGATTTCCTTTCTTCAAGTGATGCGCACAAAAGATTTGTGCACTAATAACTCCCAGTTTCGACAAATCTGTTATACATAGCTTTTTAATGACTGAGTAAAATAATGACCCTTTGCACTTTCCATTGGTAAACATTGAATGAGGTGCTTTTTGTGTTAAGAGTTCTGTATTTTGAACTAATGTTTGTTAGAGTTGCTTAATGTATATCCAAATAATCCTTGTCAATTTACATTTTATTTTTAACTATTAAACTTTATTAAGCATACTTTTAGATTGTGCGTTTACATTCACTCCTTAACAGATTAAGGAGATTAAATAGTTTGGCTGATTTATTTAAAGATCAGGATGTAATTCTCTTAAACCTTATAGTCACTTCAGCTTGCTAAGAGAAGGGCCAACTTTCTAATGTAGTTATTAATGCTCCAGCAAGATGTCTGCATGTTTATAGAATTTTCTCTGCCATGTTAATATGATATTGTGCCATTTAAGGCCAAAAGGAAAACAGTGGTTCTATTTAAGGTTTAAAATATCAGCTTCATATATTTACTGAACACAATTACTCTGGTAGGCAATGAGGCTTTTAAATTCAAGGTCTTATGTTACATTTGAATAGATTTAGAAACTTTCTGGTATTTTTGTTATTTAGTGCCAAACCAATATCCTGAATCTGAATGATTTTGACTTTATTTTAAATATGTTTCACTCACTTAACTTTCACTGGAAGGGATAAGTCTAAAAATCGTAAGACTAAAGGTAGAAAAGTATACCAATATAACCTAATGTTCAAATGATCTGAACCAGTTCTAAGTTATTATTCTGTAGATTAAATGGTAATATGCTTAAATCCGAAAACACAAAAATGAATTATTGAATTAAATAAATAGTAGCTTATGCACAGCCTTTGTTACAGTGCTAGGTGCAAGCAATGAATGATGTTAATATACAATTTTTTAATAAAAACAATAATACATTCTCTCTGGGATTCTGATTCAGTTCATTTAAAATAGCAGAAATCTAAAAACAAAAGCAAATGACTATCCTTAATATAGAGCATGTTTCACTCTCTCTCTCTCTCACATAATTACACACACACACACACACACACACACACACACACACACACACACAGACCTGCTGCCCTACATTTGATTTCATCTTGGCCTTTGAGAGCAAAGGGAAAGTACGCCATCACACACACACATACACACACACCCCACACACATAAATACCGCCTGCATGTAATATTCCCTGAATACACACCCGGACAATACAAATCAGTATAAAACGCATAAACTTCATAAATGCCACTCACCCGCTGTGCTGGCATTTGCAAAACTCAAATCCCAAATCCTCTTTAGAAGTCATTAAGTCCCCCACCCACCCCGACGCTGGATTTACCAGGAATCTGCTGTCATTCAGGACAGAGCTGTGAGTTCAGGGGAAGAGAAGAGAAGAGAAGAGAAGAGAAGAGAAGAGAAGAGAAGAGAAGAGAGGAATGGAGAATGCAGGAAGGAGAAGAGAAGTGAATGAAGAACGGCGGATGAAAGAGCAGAGAAAAAAGAGAGGAAAGGACCAAGCAACAAAGCCTAACTGCACCATATGAGAGTCATCTGACAGTGGGTGCCAGCTCAACACACTCTTTTAGTCTATTCTCATTTCCAAAGGAGTTATCCGATGGGAAAGGGAAAAAAAAACACACACACACACATTTTTTTTAAAAATCTGTTCTATTGAGCTCACTGAGCAAGAAAGAGGAAACAAAACCTCCCAAAGCTTCCCAAAATCACTAAAAGTGGATGTTCTTAACTTGGCGCTATACAACGGTGCAGAAGTGTAGAGACCAAAATAAACAAAGCAATTCGATTTGTTACAAGTTGTCTAGAATTGCTTAAATGCGCTTTCGACCAAAGCATTTTGTGCTCGGTGCCAACACAACACAATCCCTTTCTTCTATTAGAAAAATGACACCTCTCAAAGCCAAAGCATACATATATACGCCCAACAAACCACCACAACAGCAAGGAGGAATTCTTACATCTCCACTGATGGCCATGCAACTCAATATGTGCAAGCGACACATTTAGAAAGTCATGAACCTTATCCAACTATCTTTAACCTCACTTTTAAAATGAAAATTATTTCAGTTTTAAGGAAAAAGCAAGTGATAACCAAGGTTTCGGACGTGGGATAGCAGTGGTCTAGTGGTTAAGAATTAGGTCCCAGCATGATCATGGGTTTGAGTCTCAAAACGGTAGACTAACCTGAGTTAATCAAGAGCAAGGTACTGTCACCATGCTCTGGACATGACTGCCACTGCTGCACGGTGTGTGTATGGATGAAATGCAGAGGATGTATTTTATTGTGCTTCACTGAGTGCAGTGCTGTGTGCTCACAATGATTCACAGATTCAGACAGATTCACTTTCACTTCATTTCATTTTTAGATTTGATACATGTAATGAGCTCTACTGCGACTGTCCATCTAGTTGTTTTTCCTAGTCTGAGCTCAAACACATCTTACAACTTCTTTGTGAATAGGTAGGCCTAAACTGCTTTAACCTAACCACACAGCTCCATGTAAATGTGATGCTTTTAACGGCATAGCAGTGAATTCAAAATCGACTATTTTTGCAACTCATTTTCCAAAACTATATACATGTTTAAACATGTATTTTGCCTAATTGATTCTGAAAGGACTGACTACTCATGCATTCAAGATATGGTACTGAACGTCTCTGAACCCCTATTTACAGTTTAATGATATGCGCACATCACTTCATCTCTCATCAGGATTGCTTTTCGAATCATTTAAACTTTTTTCTTAAGTAATGTGACAGTCCTGGAAGGCACACCCAGTGAAGTCTGGGCAGAGCTGACGTGCATCCCAGAGCTAGGATTTGGTGTTTGAGTCCCAGCTGTGCCATCTGCCGTTCTATGGCCGGGGCTCCGCAAGAATGCAACTGGATATGTTTTAATTGGAAGGAGAGAATGGCAAGTTCCCCTTTTCCTTCTGCTGGGGGCCAGCGTAACCAATCTGGCGTCTACAACGCAGGGTCTGGCAAACGCCCGCATGGAGGACCGTCTGAAAGATACACAGGCTAAATCCAAGAGTCCATCTGCACAGAGGTGTGTGCAGATCTCTGCCCTCGCAGATGGCGGTGTTAGTGCTGTCACACAACACAGGTGGGTCTTGCTGAGAACTGGCTGACTAAATCTGGACAAGACAAACATGGATACCAAAGCAAATGTATATAACAGGCCTGTCACTATCAGTTAGCAATATTCCACTAACATTTTTCTGACAGTGATTGAATCTTTCCTTTTAAAGGATAAATGGACAAACCTGAACAGCAAAAAATAAAGCAATCTGGAACATTTTCAAAAGCCTCTATTTAAAAATAAGAAAAATTCATTTAATAAGGACTCCTGCCTGGCAGCTTTTTACAGGAAGAGAGAGTCCAGTAACAATATGGCTATTTTGCAGTAATTATGAGAGTATTAATACGTAATAAAAATAAAATAAAGGAAGAAATGGTGGAAACGAGAGATTGTTCATGTACTTGACATGGATTAGATAATCGGTGTGCACTCCTGCTACTGGTGTATTCCCTGCTCATGATTTATATGATACCATCCATTCTTTCATTCATTTGTTTATTATCTTAATCGCTTATCCTGAGTGGGGATGGAGGTGTTGCTGGAGTCTATCTGAGTGCTTACAGAGCCTTGGCAGGTCATCAGTCCATCACAGGGTAGATACAGATACAAACACACTCAAACACACACAGTCACACCAACGGGAGCAATGTAGCATCACCAATCCACCTGAGGCTCATGTCTTTGGACTGTGGAAAGAAACCAGAGCACCTGGAGGAAACCAGTACATGCAAACATCAAAGCCATAGCTATCTATCCGTGAGGGGACAGTGATACCTACTGCACTGCCTTCTATTATTTATAAAAAGAGATTCTGAGGACATCAGTCCAGATGCTTTGTCTCACAGATCCCCTTCCAGAAATCTACTCATTCACTCATACATTCTCACTATCTAAATTGCTTATCCTGAGTAGGGTCATGGACAATGCTGGAGTAAGTCCCAGTCGCAGCCCTTATAGGGCAAAAAGTGGAGAACAGGACAGGTTGCCAGTCCATCACAGGGCAGACACACAGACACATCTATGGGGCAATTGAAGATCTCTAATTCTTTCCCGTCTTTGGCCTGTGGAAGGAAATCAGAGCACCCGGAGGAAACCCACGCTGAAAAGGGGAGCTCATCAAGCACCTGGGAATGGAACCCAGCACCATCTTCATATGAGGTGACAGCTCTGCCCTCTACTTTTCATAAAAAGAGGTTTAACTCATTTAAGTCGAGCTGCTTTGACACACCAATCCCTTTGTGACAAAATGCCACAGCCCTTCATCTGCGGCGGGTAATGACGCCAACTCACTGTATTTTTCACACCAGCTCGCTCCGCATCTCACTCTTTAAGCCAAGTCCCCGGCGAAAGGAGGGGACAAGCCGTCTTAGGTCCATCGACATCATCAGACCAGCTTTATCTTCAGTCCTGAGCCTCACAGGTTCCCAGCCCCACTGGGATCTTGCCCAGCAACTCGCTTCACGGAGCGAAGCCATGTTCCTGCACTTCTTCTCCCCAGATCTGATGAACAGCCTTCAGATCTGAATGGCAGTGCGTGTGTGTGTGTGTGTGTGTGTGTAGTTGTGTTCGGGGTTAGGCCAGTGAACATGAAGGTCAAGCTGAGGAGCATCTTCCACACACAGGAAAGGAAAACCAACAGCAGCAGGGATGGGAAAAGCACATCACAGCAGATGTCACTCACAGCCATTTTCAAAGAGGTTCATTACCAGAGGCAGAGCTGTGAGGAACACTAATGAAGGTGGCTGTGGGGAGGAGGAGGTGTCCATGTTGAGGATAAACAGCTTTTCTGAGGGAAATGTTACACCTTTGAAGACAGTCTGACTGAGAATGTGCGAGAGGAAACCTGTGCGACCTCCACGCCGTCGTGACTGCATTTCCAAAACCACGACATGACCTCTTTTTGGGCGAATTTCACTTCGACCTGAGTGTGAAAATGTAAAAAAAAGGCGAGGCTGTATTTCTACCCGTTCAGACGGACGGAACACTTACCGAAAACGCCTCCTCAGTGAAGCGGCTTGGCCGTGGCTGCGGTAGCCGGACGGAGATGTGCCGACATGGTGTTTTTTAGGTTTGTTTGTGAACCGGAGTGGATACACGGGCTCCGCGCTGCTCTCTCTCCACCGGAGCAGCGGCCACACTCGGTGACGTCGGCACTCTACGACCGTTATTTTTTTTTTCCCAAATTAAACCCATATTCCAACAAGTCCCGCCCATTCAAGCTGTCATTGGCCAAAAGCGCCCGCGTCCCCCGCCACGATTGGTCGAGAGTTCGCGCGGAGCGGCGGAGGAGTTCGCACTCCTTCACTCGGATTGGTGGATCGGCTCGTGATCGAGAACTGTCAGCTAATCATGGAACGAGAAGCAGAATATCGATAGAAAGAAAAAGAGGCAGAATATGTAAAGAAAAAGAGGCAGAATATGAATGGGAAGGAAAAGAGGCAGAACATGGATGGGAAGAGAGGCAGAATATGATTAGAGGCAGATTATGATGAGAAAAAAAGAGGCAGAATATGGTTATAAAAGAAAAAGGGGCAGATATGGATGGGAAGGAAAAGAGGCAGAATGTGGTTAATAAAGAATTTGAGGCAGATTGCAGGTAGTACAGGAGACGGGCAGAATGTGGTTAGGAAAGGAAACGAGGCAAAGTATGGATGTGAAGGAAAAAGATGAAGAATATGTAAAGAAAAGGAGGGAATTAATGAATGGGGAAGAAAAAGAGGCAGAATATGGAAATAAATGTGCTTAGGCAAGGAAAAGGGGTGAAATATGGATGTAAAGAAAAAAGCCAGAAAGCACTATACTACCTCTTTACCTTACCGAACTACATTTATTTCCTTATTCCATCCATACGGAAAAAAATGATAATAATGTTAAAAGGTTGTTACTTTGTTGTGTTAATCCATGTTTTAAGCAAATTCTCTGGGAAAAAAACACATTGTTAAATCAATTCTCCACATTAAAAAAATTAAATATATATTTTAATTTTTTTGCATCAACTTTACTGCAAGATTTCACCAACGTTGCCTTTTGGTGACAGTTTAATATACACTGCCTGTCCAAAAATAAGCATCTGCAATGTCACAATATTTATTTCCATCCAGAGTTGCATTACTTTTTCGCCAAGATCTTGTAGAGATGATGGGAGAGTCAGACCACTGGGCTTTTCCAGCACATCCCAAAGATTCTCAATGGAGTTCAGGTCTGGACTCTGTGGTGGCCGATCCATGTGTGAAGATGATGTCTCTGCTCCCTGAACCACTCTTTCACAATTTGAGCCAATGAATCCTACCATTGTCATATTGGCTGATGGCTGTGCCATCAGGGAAGAAGTTGTTCAATGATGGAATAACCTGCTCATTCAGTATATTCAGGTAGTCAGCTGACCTCATTCTTTGGGCACATAACGTTGCTGAATCCAGACCTGACCAACTGCAGCAACCCCAGATTGTAGCACTGCCCCACAGGCTTGTACAGTAGGCACTAGGCATGATGGGTCCTTCTGGAACAGGGTAAATCTGGAATCATCAGACCTCATGCTCCCGAGCAAACTGAAGCCTATTTTTTGCGATAAACCTCGCTGATCAGTGGTTTTCTTAAGGCTACACAGCTGTATAGTCCCAATCCCTTGAGTTCCCTTCGCATTGTGTGTGTGGAAATGCTCTTACTTTCACTATCGAACACAGCTGTGATTTCTGCTGCTGTTGTTTTATGATCTGATTTCACCAAACGTCATTCAAGGTTTTTTTCTTCCATGAAGATGATGGTTCCCCACTATCGTTCCAGTTTTTAATAATGTGTTGGAAAGTTCTTAACCCAGTTTAAGTAGTTTCAGCATCTCCTTAGATGTTTTCTTTGCTTGATGCATGCCAATAATTTGACCTTCTGAAACAGATGAACATCTTTCCCACGACCACAAGACATGTCTTCTGACATGGTTGTTTAAGTAATGAGAAGCTACTCACTGCATCAGTTAGGGTTAAATAACTTAATCATCCTGCAGTAATGATCCAATGGGAGGATCTTTCCTATTTGCTTTGTTAAATCCAGGTGGTGACTTTTTTTATTTTTGGACAGGCAGTGTGTACTCACACAATGATTTTGGTCGTTTTGCTAATAAGAGGGTCCTTAATCTCCTCAAATCTCCTGCTGCTTCTGCTCTGTTTACTTAACGCAAGGAGCACTTCAACCATGAATTTCCCAAAAGTGCCCCATGTATCATGTTTTACTTTACCAGCTCTCTGGAATGGCCTATAAAATTTAAGACAGCATATTGTGTTTTTGGTCTGTGCTCGGCCCCCGCAATCAGAAGGTTGTGGGTTCAAGTCCCAGACCAGGAGACTGCCCTGAGGTGACCTTGAACAAGGTACCATTCCCAACACTGCAGCTAGGTGCTAGTGTGAGGCTTCTGCTTGTGGAAAGATGCTGAAGATGGAGCTGTCAGGCAAGAGAAGGTTAATGAATGTGGTGAGAAAGGACACACAAGCAGTCATCTTTAGCGGTGAAGCTAAAGCTTGAAACCAGCTTTCCTTTTCTGCCTCCTTGGGTAGTTCCTCCTTAGGCATCCTCAGCCTTTCTCCGGTCACTCCATCTTCTTCTCAGGAGACACCAAGAAGACACTTCCACAAAGCCCCAGCATAAAATGTTATCTCTCCGTCTTCTTTGCTTGCACTTAGTCATTGGTTTTGAGCAGTTTCTCCTCCTCAGGGAGGTCATAGTGATGTTAACAGGAAACTAAAGGCTTTCAGTTCTAGATGTTTCATGGAAGATTTTTTGTTTTAATTTTAGGCCCTGCACTGCCCCACTGCAACAGGGAAGTTCTTATGAGAGAAACCAACTTTAAATTATCCGCCAACTTAAATATAAAACTGGAAAATCATTGTATGAAGCATTAAAAATCAGCACAGAACACGCTTTTAAAAGATTTAAAAAGAGAAACTCTGCTCCTTCATGAACCATGAAGCTCCTCTTAAAGCCTGACTCAAATTCATTATTAAACCCAGGCTTACTGAGCTTTTTGGAGTTGTGATATGATCAAGAGCGAGAAGGTTAGCTTGAGTTATACTGGTTGTTTTTGTGTTTGTTTTTTTCCCCCCACATTAACAGAAACTGACACATTATAGTCAACATTAAATAATTTTTTAAGCATTATTTTGAATTAAAGATTCATTTGCAATGTCTAATTATATACTGTCAACTGCATATTATTGCAATTCTTGCCATTTAGTGAGATTTAAGAACATTTTTTGTACTTCATTACATATTACACAAAAAGAAGCAGTTTAACAGAGAAATTACAACAGCCAATCAGGAACAGTGGGACGAGAAGAGAATGAAGCAAGGCTGTTGGCCATGTTTTCTCATTAAGGTGTATTATGTGACACAGCAAAACCGACTGCATTACTAAAATTCTGGGCTTTCTTTTCCGTATTTAGACATGGCTACTTTTTCCAGTGTATTTTTTCTGTCCATCACTACATACCAAGCGATGGCAGTGTGTTTAAACTCAGCAGCAACAGGAAGACAGTGCAGCCTCTATTGCTGTTGCTCGTACAGAAAGGCTACACTGCCCCCTGTGACTCTGTAGGAAAAGCCAAGGTGAAAGAACATGAGTGTAATCAAGAGAATGAAAGTAGGAAAACTATGGTTGAAATCCACCAATCAATCCAAGCATCAGTTATTAGACCACCTTTTTTGTAGCCGTTTGTTGACTTTCATAGTAAATATAAGTCTATATACTTAAATACGTCTACAAGAAACTCACAAATCTAGCATTTTCCAGCAAATAACACACTCATTTCAAATTAAACTGCTGAAATAAAAGGCCAAAAAAGTGCCAAACGCCTTAAACAGGCCACCTTTTCACACAAAACATGGTTGACAGGAGCGCTCAAAATTTCACACGAAGCCTTTCCAGGCATTGTCATTCCTCTGCTCAGTGTTAAATACATAAAAATAAAAAAAAAAGTTTAAAAAACATTTTACATGGTCTCTTTAAAGAAGGAAAACATAACAGGAGCTGACGAGGATTAAGCCTCGCTTTACTAAAATGAAAAGTCGACAGGGATTCCGGTTCCGTGCGGACCGTCTTTCTTAATCCTTGGGAAATCAACTTACAGGCCTTGTCTGCTGCTTATACTCTTACACAGCTTAAGCGCATCACCTACACAAAAAAGATTCCAGAACGATTTCATGCGCATGCATATTTATTTGGCTATCAATAGTGAACATTAATCGACAATAACTGTAAACATCATTAAAGGAGACAGTAAACCCCTAATCAGAGTTCTACTCCGTGTAGCACATCTACTAAACCTGAACCTAAGAAACAAAGTATTTACTATCACACCGAAAACAATGTTGAACAGCAGAACAAGACATTCACGATTGCAAGCTCCCTGAACCCCCTGAAAGGTCTCAAGACATACTTTCATCCTATTTCTAGTGCAGTGCTGACAGTGATGAGGACTATAATTGGCACACATCTGCATGTGTTTCTAAATGTGAGGTGGAAAAGGGTAGGAATCTGACTGTGGCTGCAGCATGTCTACACTGGATATGTAAGTAGAGTTATGCGTTTCTTGTCAGTAGAAAAATATAGATGAATAAATAAAATGTCCAAATAAATAAATCATTCAAAATAAAACTTTCAAAATTAGAACATCCTCAAGTGTTGAAATGTATGACAAAAATGAAAACCTGGGCCATTTGCTGCATCAGTGACTAAAAGGCTTTGAAACGTGCTGTACGTGTGTTTCTTTTTTTATTTATTTTTTCCCAAAAAACAGCACTTCATTTCTAGGGGGCAAAGAAATTCAAAAATCACAAGCACCATTAGATAGGTAAGCATGACACAAATGACAAAAAGAGAACAATGAGTTAAATCCTTTTTGCATAAATAGGAAGAATAAAAAGGATGGGGAATGGTGGTTTGGCCACCTGTACGACTTGAACGGAAGCTGCCTCCTCTCCTTCATTCTACTCCAACTCTTCTTCTGGGCCAATTGTGCTCGTTTGCTCCGAGGTGAAACCTAACACACACACACACACACACACACACACACCCTCGTTATACAGTTTCTGGCCATTCAGCTAAATTTAATTCAAGTTGATCTTGTACTTCTGTGCATGAATTGTTTCTGTTTTTTTTTTTTTTTTTTCTGTATATGATTTGTTTTGTGGGCTCACAGCTGTGGTTTCTGCAACGTCTCAAAAGATGTAATCCAATATTAAAGCCACTAATATTGGATTGTATCCTCTAAACCACTGTGACCCATAAACAAAATGACACATGCTATAATAATTTAACCTAACATCATATTGTCTGCTCCAATGTTATTGCCATACTGGGTACGAATAAGTGAAATGAAAAAGTCTCTCACTGAAAATACAAGCAAAAAAAAAAAGGAACCTTTAAATTAGCCTAAGAAAACAAAACCCCCTTTCAGGACATAAAAAAACAATGTTACAAAAAATCTTTGCAACAAAATTTCCCTTTATATTTTTAAAAATTCAGGAACTCAGTCAGGCCTTCATTTGTTCCAAATGTGTTCCAAATTAAGTGATTCAGATTATCATTCATTAACATGAAGAGCGTGAACACATAAAATGAGACAAACTCTCCAAGGATCTTTGTTTTCATCTAGTTTTGTGCATAATAACATCAGCAGCCCCAGTCGCTCATTCTGGAAAATCCTGCTCACAGACAGGCTCTATAAGACAACTCAAACAGATTTGTGCTGTTCAAACATTGCAATCATTTATGAAAGAGACCTAAAAGAGACAATTTTGGCAACAAACTGTAAACATCCTGATCCAGTTAATGGAGGGAATGGGATGTTTTGAGGCTGTTTATTTCTCTCAATGCTATGGGAAGATTTTAGGATAGATGGCATAATGACTCCAATAAGTCCTATATAATAAATATATAAGTCCTATATAATAATTTACATGAAAATCTGGCTGTGTCTACCCTAAAGATAAAACTAGGTCATGCTTGGAACCTCCAATAGGAATCCAAAACATACAATCATGTCCATAAATCAGTAGCTCATTGACCACAGAAAACATGGTAGTGAAGCTGAAGAGTCAAGAAGAGTGGACATAAGGTCCTGGAGTTTCTGTATGAATGGTCTAATTTCTTGCTCTTCATTCGTTAAGCATTATAGAGGACTAACTGCACATGTATTTAAAAAGAAAAATTGAGAAAAATTGGCTTTCTAAATTTACTAAAACTAAAAGGTCAGATCTATTTAATTTATGACCATCCCCTACCATGGGTGCCAATAATTATAGAGCTGACCACATGCTGTCCTGGCAGTTGTTAATCAGCCAAAAATAAACCCCTGCAGTATAGAGAAAAGGTAATTAAAGCAAATGGAACCATTTGATTTAATGGAATTACTCTGATGCAAAACCTTGCACTCTTCTTAGGCCTTTTCAGCAAGCTTGCAGCTCAAGATCTTTCATTCTGTTCTTCTCTGCTGATCCAAGTTTGAGTAGGTGTTGCCAGTGAATAAATGGCCTTCTTTAATCCTCAGTAGTTTTGTATCTTTACAACTGGCACTTCTCTATGTTGTTATTCGCTGCACTACCCCCGTATTTTATCAAGAAACAATGCCGTGTCTAGCAAGGCTCCTAGAAGAACAAAAAATATGACAAACTGTCATACTGACACTGTTGTGCAAGCGTGTCAAACTGGGTTCCATCCAGGACACTAGACTTCAGCAGTCTGCCACATTTAACACACAAGAACCAACTAATCATTTAACAAAACCATCAAGATGAATTTAGCAGCCTTCCTGAAGGTTAGCTGTAGCCAACGAGGTTGGGTCTTCTGAAGGATTCTCAGGAACGGTTCTTATTTGTATCCCATAGTGCGCAACTAAGCGAGTAAGCTGGCAAGCAAAAGTGAGGTGAAGTATGGCTAAAGAACTCGCAGAACAGTGACGTAAGCTAAAAGGACCAAACTGAACATTCAAGCATTAAACTGAGGAGTTCAGGTGGTGATTCCTTCCAAGCAAAGAGGCTTGGCTTGTAGAGATGGATGCAATCACACTTGTATAACACCTGCCTAAAACATGCCTCACGACACTTCCTTAAGTGGACTGAGTGATTAGATTCAAGTGTTTTAAATGCATCTTGGGGGCTTTCATGCCCGCATTTTTAATGTGGATATCCGGAAATGAATCTTATACCCAAAATGCATAAACAGGCAAGTGTAAATGGGATTTCATCTTATGGTAATTAGCTGCGATCGTGCCGGCTTTAACTAGGCAGTTTAAGAAGTGCGCTATACATTTCAAATAAAGCAAACAGCAAAGAGCCTAAAGTCCCCTTAACCATGATAAAAAAAGAAAAACTACTGTAACACATGGCCATAAGTGCCATACGGCTTTTACAAAATGGCACCAAACGGACATAAACGCTCTTCTGCCAGGAAACGCAGTTAATTTAAGTAATGTTTCTGTTGCCAAGCAACCATGGACCGCTGAAGGATGACCTAAATTTTGGTCATACTATACCATTATATACTGCAGTCCTTACAATAATTTTAGCTTCTTTAATCATAAATAATGCACAAACCTTCACTTTAGTAGCCTTTTCTAACCAAGTGACTGCCCTGAAAGCAGTACTAATTTCTGAAAGTTTTAATAACTGTGGTCCACATCCCTTCTCCCCTCATAGGGAGCCAGGAGCTATTTGAGATTAGGCCTGAGTGTAATGCTACCTAAGTCACATGTCATTAAACCAATGTCATTCGAAGTGTGTCGAAGATTCAATTTACACATTCTCAACTTTCTTATACTGCCAATAAAATGAAGGGAGGAGGCTCTTATCCTCTTAGCTAATAGTGGGACGGGGGTGGTGAAACCAGCTATACAAATATGATCAAAACTTTAAATGTTCATTATGTATTTGTGTTCTCAAACACTGCACTTACAGTATTATGAACTGTACCAACTACAAGCAAACTGTAAACTGTTCTAAGAAATTCTATTATTGTTGACCAAGTTGAAAACAACTGACGAGGGGTTTTCCTATTTAATAAATAAATACAAATTCTTACAACAAATAGAACTAGCTCTTGATACGTTTCTGCTGATCTGTCCATATACTTTTTAGAAAGCGGACAGTCAAAGTGATCTGAATAAATTTCAACATGTACAAGCTTAGGAACATGGCTTATGAGAACTGCAGTTCTGTTTTTCCCCTCAGTGAGCATTCATTTCTGCAGAGCTAAGACACCAAGAACCCAGTATGACACCCCATAGAGCAAAACAAAAAGTTCAAATGCTTTGGACTGCAACCTTTATAATAAATTTTTTAAAAAATTCCTTTTTTTCCCACTGGCCTTCAGAATGCTGCACTGATTTGATATGTTGCACAGCAACTGTAAAGATAGTCCTTGTGTACGGCCTTGCATGTAAATTTCCACACTAATCTGGGGGGGAGAAGAAAGAAAAAAAAAAAAAAAAAGATGAAAATCTTACTTGAAGAGTCATCATCTGGAGACTTCTTTTCATCCTCCATGTACCCAAAGCTCAACAGTTTGGACATGCTGACAGGAGCTGTTGCCTTCTTATCATGCGACCTGCACAGTAAATGTAAAATATGTTTGAACAGCATGAATCATTCTCTAAATTCTGCACTTCGTATCACACTTGCAGATGCTGGAGTTTTTGAAAATAGACCATAGTGGCAAACTATTTCATCCAAGCTTTACTGAAAACGATTAATTCTGCATTATTGTCCAAGACTTGAGATTCTAGAGAGATACCTACACCCTTTTGTACTTGTTGATCTCATCAACATCTTGTTGGTTTAGGGAGAGATTCTCCATATCCTTGGTAGCATGACTGACCTTTGGTATCTGCACAAAAAAAAAAGTCTCATTACAATAAAATTCTTTTATTTCAAAGTAGCTATGATGAACTGTGTGATGAAAGTTAGATGCTTAACAAGATAAAGCAAGCAAGACCATCCATAATAAAAAACATGGGATAAAATAATCAGAAAAAGCAAATATTAACAGCCAAAAATAAAAACATGGGCTTTAAAAACAAACATAAATGAGAGCTAATTATTCTGCATGTCTTCATTGTGAAATAGAACGTACACTTCCACCAAGTCCTACAACACACTCTCTCATGGGTTGACTGGAACAGAATGAGATCAGAGAACAGCTTTCTGGCACCCTTGTCAGAACATAATGCGCCCAATTTATTAGCAACACACCCATTAATAAAAGGCACAGAGGCCAAAAACTATTCAAGACAATCTTAACAAAACATTAAAAGCTAAACACTTTACTGACAAAGTATAGCACAGATATATTTTGAATATATTTTAAGATGATTGAAACATCCACAAAAAGAAAAACCAGTCAACCCTGCATTTGTTTGAGAGAAAGAATGGCTGATACCACATACATTACTCTGAAATTCTAAATACACATATCTCCAACTCAACACAAGTTAAAAAAACAAAATTAGAAATGAAAAGCAACAAAAATGCAGGTCTTAAAACGATGGCATTTTTCCCTAAAAGGGAAGGCAAAGTTTCAAGTAATAATAAAAAAAGGAATAAAAATGAGCCAACAATGGAATCATAATGAAAGGCATGGATGCTAGAGAAAGTATGAGAGAACTTTTTGGTGAAAGGATGGGTGAGATGCAGCATGGTGGCACCGACACGGCTGCTCCGTTCACCTGTCCTTGAACAGCACCATCACCATCTGACTCCTTCTCCCATGCTGCACAGTCATCAGTCCCAAACGGGGCCACCAGCCTCTGCGTGGTTGCTTTACCTTGGCTGTAAGCACAAAATCACTGTAACTCAAGCCTAATTTTAACCTCAAGCAACAGGCCACCTGACTGAGGAGTTACAATTGGCCTCATCTCCAAACACTGCTCAGAGAACCTGTCCAACTGTTAATATGCCACTTGGCATAAAAGGGAACTCACCACATTCGTTGTGATATTAGTGAGGTTGGCAACACATTGAATATACATTGAATCATTTTCAGTTAAATCTCAAACATTATGCTATGAAAATGCAGCATGAACAACTGAAATGATCTTCAGAAAACTGCCTGTATACAAACCTTACATATCACTAAGCATTCAGCAAAACCCAGGCATAGAAACGTCATGCACACATCTGTCCCGGATATCCACAGACTGCCCAGCCAGCGTTTGTTAATCATCTTGATTTTTGGTTGGTTTTACTTGAGGCTGTAAATGAAAATTAAACACATCTCACCTTTCCTCATCATTTGTGCCAGGAAACCAGTCAGGACGTCTGTATGAGCTGCTGGACTGGGTGCCATTTTCATCATTGTCATGCGACAACAAACCTGGAATAGAAAAAGAAGAAAACTTGGTCCTTGAACAAATCGATTACTATTATTACAGCTACATATTTATACGTACACACCACACACAGACATACATTTCCCTACAAAAACAGCAAGGCCATTTGATTTGTTTTGTGCTGTGCACTGAAAACATCTGGGTTTGAGATCAAAAGATAAGCTTTTATTGCCCCCTATTTCAATTAAGAAATGTTTAACAATTGGATTTTCAACAATTGGTGTTTGTAATTGTATGTTAACGTGAACAAAATTACTGAAGCATGAAAGGCTGACAGGTGTATCTTGTTTGATTTAAGCTATAAAATAGCTCTTGTTATCTAATCTACTCACAGTTGAAGCTTTGATTTCACCTGTAAAAAACTGAATTTGAAAAAGGAAACAATAAGAGCAGAAAGAGGTCTGGGGGGAAAGGCATGCCATTCTGAAGTAGATAAAAGGGGGAAATCCATTAAAAGCCTTAGACAGACAGCCGGGGCAACTATTAGCAATGTCCTGAAAAAGAAGGAAACCACTGGTGAACTGAGCAGCAGGCAGCTCACGGTCAATGGAAAACAATAACAGTTAGACAGAAATTGGGAGAGGTAATGAAAAACCCCTAAACAGTCAGTGACAACATGAATACCTTCCTCAGGACAGGAGTGGATGTATAGCAATCCACTGTTTGAAGACTTTAAGAACAGAAATATAGAGACAATATAAACAGGTGGAAAACACTCATTAGCAGCAGTTTCTGTAATTTAACATAACCTAAATGTAAATACTAGGAAATAAAGGCTCCTTTTTCTCATTTTTTCATGAAGCGAAAAATAGGTTCTTGGCTTTTATTTTGTGAATGTATAACACACACACACACATACAAAAAGAAAACCACACATACACAACCAGTGAATCTAAAAAAGGGAATATTTACCCTTGTGTCCTCCTTGCTTTGCCAGTTTAACATAGTCTGAATCCGTGGCCTGAATCCCTACTCGTCGCCCTTTAGTTTTCTCCTCTGGGGCGGTGTCGGCACTTTGAGACAAACCAGGAATCTGTGACGCGGGACCGGCTGCACCATTTGCGGGAAGAACGCTGGGTTTCATTCCTAATTTGACATTGAATTACATTCAAAATCAGGGCAGATCTGGATGCTTGGTCTGAATTCAGGACTTTGCTCATTTAGTCTGAAATGATGCAATTCGCCAACCTTACCAGGTTTAGTCCGGCGATAGTTCGGCTCAGTAGACATGGCTGATTTGGGGGCTTTGGTGTAGAGAAAGATGTAGAGGTAAAATAAGACACAGTTGCAGTTTGAGAAAGGCAACTAATTTGCAAGAGCTCTAATTTCAATTATATCCTGATTTATCTAAAACTGATGTATTCTAACTGAGGATGTTTATAAAAACTGAAAGATCTAACGGAGAGCTTGTGAACTGGCAGGCTGGCACACTAATACTCAGGCTGAAAAAAAGAACTTTTGTTAAAAAAATAAAAATGAAAAATAATGGCCTATTTGCAAAAAAAAAAAATGCGATTCATTGGTTTGAAAAATTGCAATTAGACACTTTGCCCAAATAGATCAGACCTAGGCCAAGAGGAAATGACAGAGTGCGATGAAAACATGGGTTAAGGGTTTTGCTCTGAACCCAATAGTGGTGGTGCCGGAGGAGAGATCTAAACCAGCGACCTCTTGGTCCACAGGCGTGTGTCCAGTCGCTAGACCACACCACCTAGATTTAGTCACTGCTGAACCAAAATGGACAGACCTACAGACCCACAGACCCACGCTTCTTTAGTATTCACTGTTTGCATCCTATTTTCATTTTCCCTTAAATGGAAGACATATCCTGTCTCCTCAGTCTTATTCAGTCCTGTCCCCCAGGACCTTCTCTTCCTCAGTCCTGTCTTATTCAGTCCTGTCCCCCAGGACCTTTTCTTCCTCAGTCATGTCTCCTCAGTCCTGTTCTATTCAGTAATGTCCCCCAGGACCTTCTCTTCCTCAGCCCTGTTTTTTTCCAGGCTGTTCTCCTCTGCACAGCTCATCTGGCCGGGGTCTTATGGTGACGCTGGCCGTTTTAGCTAAACGCTAACAACCGGTCTAAATCCGCACAGTCGCAAACCCCGCCAGTCCTTTTGGTGTTTTAAGCTGAGCTTAAACAACGCTGTTGTGGATGTGAGATATTAAGTGATCTGCTGTTTGAGTCTAAGCGGTCTGGATGCGCTCGGTCCTGGTCGCCTGGTAACAAAAGCAGCATCAGCCGCTAACCGAGCTAACCGTGCTAACCCAGCTAACCCAGCTAACCCAGCTAACCGTGCTAACGAGCTAACCGAGCTAACCCAGCTAACCGTGCTAACGAGCTTCTTCAGCGCTGCTGAACACAATAACAGCACACATTCATAAAGACATTCTCAATGCAGGAAGACAACGATAAGTGTGTGAAAACACGTCTCACCGCTGCGTTTAGCGTTAGTCTGTTTTCAGAAAAGCTCAGCTCGTCCAACCTTGGCCCTGCGTCTCCGCCCGATCCGCCTCGCTCCGCTCCTCACACACACCTCAGCGAGCAGCGCCGCCTAGCGACGAGTTTAAATCCACACCAGCGTCCCTTCTCACTCAGAGACCGCGAGACGCTCTCCTTAGTGTCTTTACTCCGAGCTCAGTTCATTTTTCACTGACAGTACAGGGTTTAAAATAGAGTTTAATGTCTTTTTTCAGATGGAAATACTTTAAAACCGAGTTAAATGTCTTTTCTCAGGTGGACAACGAGTTTAAACCGAGTTAAATGTCTTTTCTCAGATGGACGAGTTTAAACCGAGTTAAATGTCTTTTCTCAGATGGACAACGAGTTTAAACCGAGTTAAATGTCTTTTCCCAGGTGGACAACGAGTTTAAACCGAGTTAAATGTCTTTTCTCAGGTGGACAACGAGTTTAAACCGAGTTAAATGTCTTTTCTCAGGTGGACAACGAGTTTAAACCGAGTTAAATGTCTTTTCTCAGGTGGACAACGAGTTTAAACCGAGTTAAATGTCTTTTCTCAGGTGGACAACGAGTTTAAACCGAGTTAAATGTCTTTTCTCAGGTGGACAACGAGTTTAAACCGAGTTAAATGTCTTTTCTCAGGTGGACAACGAGTTTAAACCGAGTTAAATGTCTTTTCTCAGGTGGACAACGAGTTTAAACCGAGTTAAATGTCTTTTCTCAGGTGGACAACGAGTTTAAACCGAGTTAAATGTCTTTTCTCAGGTGGACAACGAGTTTAAACCGAGTTAAATGTCTTTTCTCAGGTGGACAACGAGTTTAAACCGAGTTAAATGTCTTTTCTCAGGTGGACAACGAGTTTAAACCGAGTTAAATGTCTTTTCTCAGGTGGACAACGAGTTTAAACCGAGTTAAATGTCTTTTCTCAGGTGGACAACGAGTTTAAACCGAGTTAAATGTCTTTTCTCAGGTGGACAACGAGTTTAAACCGAGTTAAATGTCTTTTCTCAGGTGGACAACGAGTTTAAACCGAGTTAAATGTCTTTTCTCAGGTGGACAACGAGTTTAAACCGAGTTAAATGTCTTTTCTCAGGTGGACAACGAGTTTAAACCGAGTTAAATGTCTTTTCTCAGGTGGACAACGAGTTTAAACCGAGTTAAATGTCTTTTCTCAGATGGACAATGAGTTTAAACCGAGTTAAATGTCTTTTCTCAGATGGACAATGAGTTTAAACCGAGTTAAATGTCTTTTCTCAGATGGACAACGAGTTTAAACCGAGTTAAATGTCTTTTCTCAGGTGGACAACGATTTAAAACCGAGTTAAATGTCTTTTCTCAGGTGGACAATGAGTTTAAACCGAGTTAAATGTCTTTTCTCAGATGGACAATGAGTTTAAACCGAGTTAAATGTATTTTCTCAGATGGACAATGAGTTTAAACCGAGTTGGATCTCTTTTCTCAGATGGACAATGAGTTTAAACCGAGTTAAATCTCTTTTCTCAGATGGACAATGAGTTTAAATCGAGTTAAATGTCTTTTCTTAGATGGACAACGAGTCTAATCCGAGTTTAATGTCTTTTTTTTCTGGCAGAAACTGAGTGAAAGGGAATATTCTTGTCATTGTGAAACAGCACAACACACAGTGAACCACAACTAAATGCATCCTCTGCGTTGAACCCACACACGTAGGCAGCAGGGGCAGCTACTGAAATTGTCCGATGGGGACAGTACCTTGCTCAAGGATACATCAAGGCAACCCACTGGTCTGGGATTCAAGCCCATGACCTTCTGATCCTGGGGCCTAGTCCCTGACCACTAGACCACCACTGCTGAGAGAACCGAGTAAACACTTGATGTGAAACTACATTTATTCTTCACTGGATGAACCTCATCACCTCATCGGTGTTCATGGACCAGATCTGGAGAAGATTCAATCAAGAAAAGTATTTTGTCCACCCACCCCACAACAACAACAACAACAACAACAACACATACTTAATTATTATAAAGAAAACTGTTAGCAATTATTCAGCAGCATTAGCTATTCTAGGCAGTGGTGGCCTAGTAACAACAACTCCAACACTAATAACAATAATAATAATAATAACCATAATAATAACAATAACAACAACAACCATAATACTACTACTACTAAAAATAATAAGAACAACAACACCAATAATAATGTTCATAATAATAATAATGATTATGATTATGATAATGATGATTATGCTAGTGGGCAGTGGTGGCCTAGTGGTTTTTTTTTTTTTTTTTTTTTTTTTTTTTTTTTTTTTTTTTTTTTTTCGCTCCTCCCTGCGATGGGCTGGCGACCTGTCCAGGGTGCGTCCCCCGTCCTCGCCCTGTGTGCGCTGGGTTGGACACCAGCGCGACCCTGTTTGGGACAAGCGGCAGAAAATGGATGGATAATAATAGAGAAGGAATAAATACATAATCTATTTTTAGAAAACATTTAATAGCTATAATATATATTTTTCATATATAATTTTACACACACACTTTTAACAACAACAACAATAATAATAATATGTCAAGATACGTAAAGATCAGCTGGAGAGAAAGACGCAGCAAAAAGTTAAGTCTTGGCTTTAATGGCTTTAATAAACAGTAAACTCTCCTGCTGGGAGCACCATTAGTAAAAGAATGGTCTGGACGCTTATTAAAATAAAATAAACTGTAATGCGGTTTATTCATCAGAAGATAATAACTGTGTTAGGGATGTAACGAGTGAGACGAGAATCTGTAAATGATGAAGTAAAGCTGGTTTAAGTGGCGGTACTTTTCACCACAGACTGAGTGGTTCAGTTTCCAGTAAAGTCTGTGCAGAAGTTTTCACACTTTAGTCATGTGATTTCCTCCTCTCAGCTATAAAGAGGCTGAGAGACCGAGCTGCTCTCACATGTGAAGAAATACTGGAGTAGAATGAACTCCCCCATCCTGTACGTCAAACAGCTCATCAGGAGAGGAAGCCGTGCAGATTCACTGTCCTGCAGAAAAGCAGCAGCAGGCAGGAGCTTCTGCCAGTCCAGACTTACCAGCAGACACAGGGTGAGCACACACACACACACACACACACACACACACACACACACACACACACACACACACACACACACACACAAACACAAACACACACACACACACACACACACACACACACACCATCTCCATTTTGCTTATGTATATGACATGTAAAAACATCAGCTTCCATTTATATTGTGTCAAAGTTTCATGAACAGATGAATAGGAAAACTCCACCTATTTGATAATATGTCATATATAAATTTGAATGATATATAAAAATAATTTTGTTAAAACTACATAGGTTTCAGATGGCAAAGGTTGCCATTTTTAGTTATACAGTATTCAGAATGAATGAGTTCTAACTGTAGGCATTTCTAATAACAAAATACAGTCATTGCAAAGCTTGTGAAGCAGCATTCTGACATTTCTTATTTAGGAAATGTACTTTTTGGTGAAAAGAAGAAATTCATTTTAGGAAAAGAATTGTATTTCAGTTTAATTATACTATTAAAACATTCACAATCTGAACATTTCCCTGAATCATTCAGCCCCATTTCTTAATTCTTCAATTGTTCTCCATAACACCGACCCAAACAGAGGTCCTCCCCTTTCTGTGGCTTATGACTGATATTTTATGTTTAGATATGCATAAAAATGACCACATATGTATTTGCACTGGTGTGAGTGAAATGTGTTGTCGCCCTGAGTAAATGCATTTTGGGATCATAAATTTTAAGCTTATGAGCCGAACCAGGGATAGATTTTCATTGCAGTTTTGAAAACTGAGTCTAATGTCTTTTCTCAGGTGGCAGAAACTCAGTCGAAACACCTGAACCATGACTCCACCAGGTAATACTATCACCTTTATTCATGAATTACCTTCATGGGTAACACTCAGAACCCATGTTAGGTTTACTGATGTACAAGTGTCCTGTACATGAAACATCTTCTTTAGCCTTTGTGTGTTGTGTTCCAGGGAAAGTATTATGATCACAAAGAAAGACGGTGAAGCGTTTGGATTTGAAATCAGGGTGAGTTCAATATCAGTCATCAACCTCCTACTCTTTCCTTTTCCCGTATTCCACCTTTAACAGTTTCCCACCGTGTTCTACTTCATAACATCAGAGATATCGGAGATAATAATCTCCTTCTCTTCCTCCCTCTCTCACACAGAGCTATGAAGAGAAGATCGATCAGAACTGGGATGAGGACAAGTTAACGTGTGTGTGTGCAGTGAGGGAGGACGGTCCAGCACAGAAAGCAGGTTTAAGGACAGGTGAGATTTTGACGAATGATCTTTCTTGTCAGATTCCTCTCTTTCACTTTAATGATGCAGCTTATTCATGTAAGCACCAATGTATGGGTACATTATATATATGTGTGTGTGTGTGTGTGTGTGTGTGTGTGTGTGTGTGTGTGTGTGTGTGTGTGTGAAATATGCACTTCCCTTTCTGTTACAGTACTATGAGATACTGTTTGTATTTCATAATCTAGTTTCTTGTAATGCTAAAATAAAACCATCATGTTGTTTGCCCTTCACAAATAAGAATGGGATTTGTTCCCTTACAATATATATTTTAGTTTCTGCCTGATCTTTAACACAGTTTAGCAACTTCCCACAAGAATAAACAAAATGATTTCATTTAGGGTGGAAGCTGATGCAAAATTTTTTAATTTAAGCCAATTTTACTCATTTGGCCCTCATGAAAGACATAATATAAAGGGAAGCTGGCATGGAAGAATTAAAGATTTGTTTTATTTGTTAGGATATGAACGTTTCTACTCATCATCTAATAAAATAAGTGGTTTTAGATTGCTTCTCAGTTTGAGAAAATCAATAAATCAAAACATGCTGGGAGTTTTTTTGTTAACTCTTTCATGGACTTTTTTTAATAATATTCATTCAATAATATTGTTCTCTCTCTCTCTCTCTCTCTCTCTCTCTTTCTCATACACAGGAGATGTAATTGTAAGTGTGAACAGCGTGTGTGTCGAGGGCTTTGAGCATCAGCAGATTGTTGACCTAATTCAAAACTCCTGTCTATTAAAGTAAGTGTATAACAGTAGTATTTTGTTGCTCATTGAAATAATTTGTCTTTTTTCATTGTATACACCATTCATTGTTTTATATAAACACAGAGCTGAGGCTGGTTTTCATCCTTGTACTGGTCTGTGTCTGAATTAGAATCTAAAACTCCTATTATGTGTTTAATTGTTTTAATAGGATGGAAATTCTTAGAGGCACTACAGTGAAACAAAAAGAACTTCAGATGAAATTACATCACCTACAGGTAACCCCCACAAAACACACCCACACACACCCACACACACACACACACTCACACACACACACACACACACACACACACACACACACACACTCACACACACACACACACACACACACACACACACACACTCACACACACTTACACACACACACACACACACACACACAGTCGTTGATCCTTTGTACTGGTTGCGTGTTCTGCATTCACTGTTCTAGTTCTCGTTTTTTTCTCCTCTCTTGTCTGTTTTAGTGGTTGATTATTCAGCGCTAATACTGACAGTACTTTCCCCTGCCATACTCTGTGTGTGTGTGTGTGTGTGTGTGTATGTGTATTTGTGTGTATGTGTATTTGTGTGTGTGATGTTTCTGGGAAATGCACTGATTCTTTGCTGACTGCATGCTGTGTTTCCCCCACACCAACAGTGGCAGCTTAACGAAAAGAGGGTGGAGCTGCAGAAGCTCATTGTTCAGGAAGAACATCTCCAAAGAGGTGTGTATGCGTGTGGTTTATGTGTGAGAGAGGCTGAGATAGACTCTAAAAGATGTGGGAGTTCCCATTTGATCGAGAAGAGCATAGTTTCCCCTTAATGAACACAGCAAGAAGTGTGTGTTTAGAGACAGGAAGACACACACAGTCCACCAAGCCCGACCTTTTGAACAGACAGTGACGACCAGGTGAAAACCGAAAGTTTATTTGGCGCCTGTTTGAAGTAATTTCTCAGAACATGAGCCAAGGGTCTTCAGCAGCTCCTCCAGCACGTCTACACAACCTACACGGCCTCGTTTTAGACAGAACACACACTTTCAGAACAAGGCATGACCTGACAGACAACACTGGGTCTGTCGGGCTTCTCTCTGACTTCTCTTACTGACTTAATTAAACCTCTTAATTGGACAATATCTGCTCCCCGAACCTGAACATTTCACTTCTTCAACCTTACAAGAAGTCATTTTGCCCTGTGGTTTATGAAGCTGCTGAATCATAAGCCTTAGAATCTGAAAGATTTGGGTTTAAAAAAGTAAACTTTCAGTTTTCACCAAAAATTTCACCATTTCAGTGAGTCTCACCACCCCTCTAAGAGCATTCGATAAAGCTGTTTAGTATGAAGAACACACAGCCTAAACCTAGGAAGTGCTTTATATTGATAATTGTATTTATTTTTTATGCTTGTAAAATATACAGTACCTATACAATAGTGTATGTGAACAAATGGCTTTTTGTACACAATAATATGCTGAATTTTGGAAGAATTTATTATAACTTTATAATTGGTTTAAAAAAACAATCTACAAATTTAAGAAAAAGTATTTATATGTATATATTAATTTTATAATAAAGTTTTCCCCAAAAAATCTGTTATTGGTTGGCTGAGGTGTAATCTAAGCCTGTTATACGTTACAAACACTCTAAATGGAGGAAAGTCTTTGTCAATTTATTGGTAGCCCTTTACTTTGACCAGTTGTATTTTTAAATTCAACCATTCATCAGTTTCTGAAATAAACTGGGAAGGGAATTGCTAAAGGATTCAGATTACACATTATGTTATAATATTATAAAACGTGAGTCACAATAATATTTTGTTATCAGTGTTCGAAGGGTACGATGAGTCTAAGCCAGTGACACCAGTTGGCATGTCAGAGTTGTGTTTCTGATTCCTGCCTCAATAGTGGGACCGAACCACATTCTAATTTGTGAAGAGCAAACAACATAATTGTTTCATTTTAACGTTTTATAACAGCATTAACAAAAACTAGATATGATGAAATACAAGCACATTTACATTTGCAGCATTTAGCAGATGCTCTTATCCAGAACGACTTCCATGTCCTGATTATTCGCTGTATTAACCTCATGGTTAGTCCAACAATGATATGCCTTAATATGCCTTAACATATTCTGGATTAAAATAATACTAATATAATAATAACAATAATAATAATAATAATAATAATAATTACACTCTGAATCAACATGTTAAAAGACAAAATATTGCAAATGTATTCATGTTCTCTCCACCTCTAAAAGATTTCAAACCATATACTAAAAGTTCCTCTCTCTCTTCCTCAGATTACCCAAGGAGCACACATCCTAACATCTACCCTGATCTGGAACATCCTGCCCTTCCCATCCAACTTAGACACTTTAAACTCAGGGTCCAGTGAGGGGACATTGTATCTGAACTTTGCCTTTGAGGTTTGACTCCTCTGTCTTGTCTGGTGCCTTCTCAACATACAGAAGAAATTCTAATCCAGGACTAGCTATGACTAGAAGACCAAGATGACTAATGGTCTTCTAAGCACCTACAGCTGGTTGATAGTTCTTCACACCAGGTGGAACATTAAGGACAGTAAATTTTTTGGTTTGTAAGATGTGTAAATAATGGCAGAAGTCACTTCTAATGGATGTATGGGCTATAGGGATGTTGGTGGTCTAGTGGTAGGGTACATGTCTATGGCTCAAGGGGTCCCAGGTTTGAATCCCACCTCTGGCACTACCATCACAGGGTCCCTGAGCAAGACCCTTAACCCTGAGTTGCTCCAGGGGGACTGTCCCTGTAATCAGGACATGGAAGTCGCTCTGGATAAGAGCATCTGCTAAATGCTGTAAATGTATGACCATCTTTATATATGTATTATATTTCAGTTACATCTGTTTAAATTATGTATTTATGTGCTACTAGAATTGTTTTTGTGCACAAATATCTATTTTTCTATTTATACATTTATTTATGTCTAGACTATTTATGATTCTGATACTCTAAATCGGTGCTCTAAATAAAAACGCTTGTCACAGCATGCTTTATCACAGCTCAACAGTTTTATTTCCTGCTTGCTCTGCTAACGTTCACATAAGACCTGTGGTTTGTAGAGATGCTTGCTGACCTGTGTGGTTGAAGCTCTAGCTGAGCGTGTGGGCCCCCACATTCTGTGTAATCACAACATTTCTCATTGAGCAAGGACATGTTCTTTAACACCTACACTTTTCCATGGCTCTCACTCACATACTCACACGCTGCTCTTTAATTTGTAAGTCCATTTTTTACCTTTTAAACTTTCATTCAATAGATTTTAGAACTTTCTAAAGAACATTTATGGCTTTACATTTTTAAAACAGCTTTTAGAGGTATGGTCTTGTCCAAGGACTGGTTCAAAAACAACTTTAAAAACAACTCCTGAAGAGAAACTCCCTAAGACTGGAGGGAGAAACCTTGGGAGGAACCAGTACTCAAAAGGGGAACCCATCCTCTGATCCACACCAGATAATCAAGAAAGAAATGCATATTTTATAAATATAAATTTCAGCACTGAGCTCCAGTAAAGTGTGTTGTTTTGAAAGAGCTCCATTAGAAGGTTTAATTGGGAGCTCAGTAAATGGTTATTAGCTGATACTATTAATCCTGTTGATCCAGTGGAGCTATTTTTTTAGTCTTGGCCCAAAGACTAACTAAGTTTTGTTGTGTAAACTCAAGCTGAACAAGTGTGTTTCATCATCTTACAATCACAACATCTAAAACTGAGGAGGAAATGGTTTATTAACAGCTGCGTACATAGCAGCATTCTTACCATCCGGTGAGTCATTTTATAATTTATGAAGGCACCAGATAATACTTATCTGATTGCGCTTTGAAATGTAGGACATCTTTTTAAAAGTTTCTCCCAGACAGGTTTTAGGTTTTGTAATTTCAACAATATGTACAGCATCAACTTTCAAACAGAAATCAGGAAATTGGAGAGACTGATTTGCTTCAGTGTTGAGTTAATGGAGTGAACTACGCTGCTGAAAGGCTCTATTGAAAGCTTATATATACTGTAACCCATCTTGTGTTAATCTTTCAGGCTTATGCACTGAGACTAGGCCAGGGATTATCCTAGCAGAATGAGGATTCAGTGAAGGGGGCTTAAATTTTAATATGTGTTAAAGAAGCTCCCACCTGTGACTCCCTTAAGTCATGGTTCTCTAAGCGAGGGTTCAGTGCCACCCATTTTTGTAGCCTTGGTGTAAAGTCAGGGGGTCCCTAAGTGTCATGACAGGGGGGTTTTAATAATGGCCTGCGTTGTTGCCCATTCTTGAAAAGGTAAATGTTTTATTTATTATATTTTATAATTATGTTTTTAATACAACACAGTACAGCCAATCAGACCAGAGCTCATTTACACATCAGACTGTAAAAAACAGGCCATTTAACTGAGGATTAATGAGAATGGAAATGTTACTTGTAAAGGTTTGGGCTTAGCTGGTAAAGTTAAGGAAGGAGAGTGTTTTACAGCTTTATTTGGCTCCACGTTCTCGTGCGGTTTTAAATAAAAGGCTAAATCCTTTCAGAAAGCTGAGATACTTTATATTCGAAGTTAATTGCTTGGTCAAGATGGAGAAATGGGTGTGTGAGCTAAAAGCTAAAGGATATAAATAAGATATTTTTCAAAATGAAACTACAAAGTATTATGAAATTCATGACCATAAAGTAAAGGTAATTTTTCCCTATAAAACCCCCGTCCTTATTTACTTAGAAGGACGATGTAGCAGAAAGCCCAGTTTCTTTTTTAAATATGGCAGTTGGATGTAATGTGTATACACTGATATTGGAGCAATGCTGGGAGGAAAACTGTTTCAGATCAGCCACGAGAGCATTAGTGAGGTAATGGACTGATAATAGTTGACTGGGTCTGGACCATAATTTGCCTCCAGCTCATCATAAAGCAGTTGATGGTGTTTAATCACTGCAGAGAACACAATCCTACTACCTTATAGCCCAGTGCTAAAGAGCTTCATGCTTTTCCTGCTTGGGCTTTCCATTGCCCACCGTGATCAAGTTATAGCTGCTCCAAAGCACCCCCTCACCTGGGAATCCTCTTCTATGAAGATAACAAGGCCATGGCTCATTAAAACAGTCATCAAGGAGAGTGCTTCAAGAGTGAATCGACTAATTGGAAAGGGTTTCTTCATGATTCTGGATGAAGAAGGGTTTTTTTCGATATTTAAATGAATAACTGAAAAGAATGAATCAAATCTTTGTCAAATACTATTAATCTAGAAGACATCGATGTCAGAAAAGTGCTGTTTAATTTGTAAAGTTTATTTGTTCATAAGATGGGACTCTCCAAAAAAAAAAAAAAAGGAAATAATCTCTATCCATGGTTATCTTTTTCTGTGCTTCTGTTTCCAAGAGGTATACATTTCAGGCTACACACACATAAACTCCTTTGTCATCCAGACAAAAACTTATAGCTATCACCTCAAATGAGACAGAGGGTTGTGGATAAACATAGAATAGGACATGGGTCTAATAAAACATTTTCAGTTAGACTTATCTTAAGGAACAATCAGGGTGACACAGATCATATGAGCATACTGCCCCCACAAACAGTGGGGAGGATGGTGAGAGTGGCAAACAACAACCCAGACAGTTTCAGAACTGCCCTGTTGAACTTGGGGGGTTTTCATATTTCCTCATGAGCTGTCTTCACACCTCACCTTCATCACTAGGATCTCTCTGTGCTGTCAGTGGCAATAAATCACATGTAATATCAGGATTTTCTTAAAGACCCAAGAGTTCCATTAGGACTAGAACTTTTAATGTTCTTCCATCTTCCCCATCAAGGGTCAGTGGTAGCCTAGTGGTTAGGAAGTTGGCCCCTGGCTCAGAAGGTTGTGAGTTTAAATCCCAGACCAATAGGTTGCTCTGAGGTACCCTTGAGCAAGGTACTGTGCTTATCACCAGGGTACTTTAAATAGCTTCCCCCTGCAGCATAGTATATATGGGCTAAATGCAGAGGTTGTGTTTTACTGTGTGCTGCGCTGTGTTTCACAATGACAAAAATAGTCACTTTCTCTTTCATCTTTTTATGTGTTACAGAAAGCAGCCCATTGCTATCATGTTTTGCCCTATAACGCTTCATGAAGTATTTCTAATGAGAATCCTCATATATCTGAAATCTGTTTTTTTTTAACAGACTACCCACTTGTTCATGCTTGTATATGGACAGTCTTTTCAGTAACCTTTAACTATTTATTGCATACATGATGGCTTATTTTTTCCCCATCACAAAGATGAAGTGGCTCCTCCAGCCATCACACCTTTTATAAAATTGTTCCCCCAAGATTTCTCTTTTTGTCAACACTGCTGGGAAAAAATCGATTTATCTCCTTTTTGGGATTATTTCTCAATTTAGTTTGGTCCATTTTAACTCACTAGCTAAGACTCCCCCCGGAGACACAAGGCAACCAACATAGGAGGGTCAGTTATGCTTTTTTGGACTCCTAACAAAAGCTGTTTGTATCATCAATGGGACTTGAACCCATAACTGCCTGATTTCTTTGTGACACATGGGAATGCTGACCAGGGAGCAGACCATTTACATCATCTAACGACCTTCAGCTCGATATAGTACATCGTACAACATTCGACTGTTACAGGGGTAGTGGTGTCTAGTGGTTAGGGACCAGGCCCCATAATCGGAAGGTCATAGTTTGAGGGCCAGACCAACAGGATACCGTGAGTTCCCCTTGAGTAAGTTACTGTCCCCAATACTGCTGCCTGGGCACCAGATGTATGGATGCCCGCTGCTGCATGGTGTGATGGGTTAAATGCAGAGAAACATTTCATTGTGGTTGTGTGTTCAAAAAGACGGTCACATCCAGAAATTCTAAATTTGTCTTGAAACTCCTATTAACCAGGTCTTTTAAAGACCAGTTTTGTAAAAGAGTTTTGTGAAGATTTATTCGTTTCTGACCTTTAGCTTGAGCTATGTTCATAAGACGACAACACAGAAACCTTCATTTTTAAAAGGTATCATATATTGGAAAACTGATTCTTTAATAAGTCAAGTCAAGTCAAGTCAAGTAGGATTTTATTGTCATTTCAGCCATATACACAGTACACAGTGAAACGAAATAACGTTCCTCCAGGACCCTGGTGCTACACAAAAGACAAGACACAACACAAGACACAAGACAACATAAGACACAACACGGGGCAACAAGTGCAGACAAGACAGACAAGACAGACAACAACAGACGGCACGACAGACAGTACATTCATCCGTGGAAGGCTGCAGTGTTGTGGAACAAAGCAGCCCAGGCACATTATGGTGTAGCAGTGTGGTGGAGCGGTGTTACTGTAAAACTTAAAGTTACTTAAAGTGCAAGAGTGCAACACGAGATAAATAAATAAATACAGAATGAAAAGTGGAGGAAGTGGTGGGTGAAGTGGTGGGTTTAAGAGTTTTGTATTATTGGTGGGTTTTTAAGAGTCCATGATATTGGTGGTTCCAGAGTTCAACAGTCTGATGGCCAGGGGGAAGAAACTATTTCCCATCCTGGAAGTGGAGGCCCGTATGCTGCGGAACCTTTTCCCGGATGGTAGGAGGGAGAAGAGAGTGTGGGAAGGGTGGGAGGGATCATCCACAATGCTGGTTGCTTTGTGGATGCAGCGAGCGGTGAAAATGTCTTGTACAGAGGGTAGAGAGACCCCGATGATCTTCTCAGCTGTTCTCACTACCCGTTGTAGGGACTTGCGGTCTAAGACGTTGCAATTCCCGTACCAGGCAGTAATGCAGCCACTCAGGATGCTCTCGATGGTTCCTCTGTAGAAGATGGTGAGGATGGAAGGTGGGAGATGGGCTTTCCTCAGTCTGCGCAGGAAGTAGAGGCGCTGCTGGGCTTTCTTTGTGATGGAGCTGGTGTTGAGGGACCACGTGAGGTTGTCGGTGATGTGAACACCAAGAAACTTGGTGCTCTGGACCAACTCCACAGGTGAGGTGTTGATGATAAGTGGGGTGTGGTCCCGACATGATCTCCTGAAGTCAACAACCATCTCTTTAGTCTTGTCGACGTTCAGAGACAGGTTGTTGGTTCTGCACCAGTCCGTCAGCTCTATAATAAATATAAGAAGTTGGTGTTTTATACAAACAATGTTATGCTTAAACCATAATTGCACAGTCCATACAGTCCATTCACACAGAAGTTATAAGGCGTTACAGCCATGACTGCTCTCTGAATGATGAACTTAACAGTTCAGCCAGTTGGAGCAGAGCTCATTTGCATATATTGTCTTAAAGGGACAGTAACACACAAGCTGCTTCATTCTGAAGGATAAAGAGGAGTTTTTCAAATGAAGATGACTATTTAGAACTATGGGTATTCTGGGTAGATTAAAACAACCAGATGTTATGAGTAGACTTGGGAAAAGATTCAAATACAAGGGTTTGGTTATTTAAAAGTGTAAAGGCAGCTGGAACTGTCACCATGGACTCAGAATCAGAAACACTGTGCAGGAGACCTGAAAAGCTCATCAGCATGCTTACAGGGCATAAGAGCAACTGTGTGTGTGTGTGTGTGTGTGTGTGTGTGTGTGTGTGTGTGTGTGTGTGTGTGTGTGTGTGGTTGTGTGTGTGTGCAAGCAACCGTCTGTCCATTGTTGTCCAGATCACAGAGTACAAGAGACAGAGAAAGCCACAGATGCACAATTCTGAGTGTCCAGGACAGGAGACAATGGCTGGCCATCAAATTTTTTCTCCACCAGTCCCTCCACAGACCACTAACTACATGCTACAGTCTGAACCCCCAGCTGGACCACAGAGCAACAGTGACCAAGGTAAGAGGAACTCAGTCACACCCCTGTGGGGATTTGTGGTTGCACTCATTCAAAATCTTTGCTGTTATAACTGGGTTCACCACTTCACTTCAGAATTCTCACTTACGATTTTAAAGAAGAACCTTACATGTGCTCTGAAAAATGCATGCAAAATCCTTCAGAGTAGAGCAGAGGGATATCCTCCAATGTAGAAAATTTTCTGGGTCCGAAGCGATAATAGGAACCAGACATCTGAAAGGAATAAAGCCTTTGACAGGTATCCCACAGATGGTTACAGCACAGAAAGATTAGGGACACTTTAGTATAGATTTAAAAAACATGCATTTTAAATGCATTAAAGATTGGGAGATGAATGCCTGACACTATAAACAGAGTGCCCTCAATTAAAAAAAACGGACCACCAATTTACTATGAACATTGCAAACAAAAACTGGACATTGGACTGGAGAATAATTCACTACGTGACTATATTTAAGACACCGTGTCCCCTGGTTACACAAATCTTGTGGAAGACATTAAGCATCAACAAGTTTCTCATCAAAGCTCTCTGGCTGACTTTACTTCCCAATAGAATTAAACTTAATCTTTAAAAAGTCTAAAAAGTCTTTCAAATGCACAGTTATACAAGTATTTATATAAGTGTCACAGTGAGATGTCAGTGATAATATTGCGCAAATAGTTACTTTTTCTTAATAAACTGGGATAATGCACATTATTGTGCATGTATACATGACTATTGCTGCATACAAGAATTGTTACACATCCAGGGGGTGGAGGGGTGGGAAAGGAAGACATCATAAATGGATAAAAATGCATAAATGGAAGGATGAGGGGGTGGTTCCCATAAATTTGTCTTTAGTTTGGATTTTACATCAAATAAAGTAATCAGAGTTCTCGAGGGTTATGTAAGAGAAGAAAATCATGGCAGTCACTGACAGTGTAAAATTGTTGCATTTTAAAGGTAGAACTGCAAACAGGATGGTGACGTATTAGAAATGGGGCTATTAATACATTTAATTGCATTCAACAGCCATTTCATTCCAACATATTACATAAGCAGCAAATCACTGTGGGAAACGATGAAAGGGGTTTTTAGTGCAGAGTTCATTCGCTGTCAGAAGCCTGCAAATTTGCTTATTCAAATCAAATTAAAATTCCACAAAGCAGATTTGCATTGTGTGCCAAGTACTTTACTATCCAGACATTTGTTTAGCCTTTTCTATTCTGGACAAAACGCATTGTCTCACTGGGAAACTGAGGACAAACAGATGACATGGTAGTTGATTTCCATATTTCTTTTTCCAATCATGGACTTTCAGAATATTAGAATGTTCATCATCTTTTCTTTATGCTAAAGCATTACCAAACCACACTTTTTAAAATGAAGCAAGCAAAATGAAGCAAGCAAAATGAAGAAGAGTTTTTTAGAAACACCTACAGTTTGAGACATGTTTGAGATTAGAGATGGGTTTATATACATTTCGTAAAAGCCATCCTATAGTTGAGTATAGTCCGTTTCAGACCACAAAGATGCTGGATATTGATCAGTGAAGAAACCAGTGAGACCAACCAGGTCATAATCTCGCTGTGTTGAGATTAGCACCTGGTACTATTTCGACATCAGTCCAGTGGCCTGGAAAATCTTTTACATGCTTTTGACCCTTAGACGAAAAGCGAAAATGCAAAAAGAAAGAAATGTAATATTGTGAGAATGTAAGACATCGTCGTTATCTTCACACTTCAGAACATACTAGTGTTTTGCAGAGGTTTGCAAACAATGGACTACTTTCAGTTTGACTGTGGGTGCACTCCAGTATCGGCCCAACGTGTTCCAGATGTAAAATGTGGGTAGTTTCTGGTCCATTTTTGAGCAGCATATGATGTGGCAGATACATGTGCAACATTGTCTTCTTCTTCTTCTTTTTCTTTCGGCTGCTCCCGTTTAGGGGTCGCCACAGCGGATCAACTGTCTCCATTTCTTCCTGTCTTTTGCATCTTCCTGCTTCAACCCGACCACCTGCATGTCCTCTCTCACCACGTCCATAAACCTCCTCTTTGGTCTTCCTCTTCTCCTCTTTCCTGGCAGCTCCATCCTCAACATCCTCCTTCCAATATAATCATCGTCTCTCCTCTGCACATGGCCAAACCAACGCAACCTTGCTTCTCTAACTTTGTCTCCAAGACGTCTAACCTGAGCTGTCCCTCTAATATACTCATTTCTAATCCTGTCCAACCTCGTCACACCCAACGAAAATCTCAGCATCTTTAACTCTGACACCTCCAGCTCCGCCTCCTGCCTTTTCGTCAGTGCCACCGTCTCCAACCCATACAACATAGCTGGTCTCACTACTGTCCTGTAAACCTTCCCTTTTACTCTAGCTGGTACACGTCTGTCACAAATCACTCCAGCCACTCTTCTCCACCCATTCCAACCAGCCTGCACTCTCTTCTTCACCTCTCTTCCACACTCGCCGTTACACTGAACTGTTGATCCCAAGTATTTAAACTCCTCCACCTTTGTTACCTCCACTCCCTGCATCCTAACCACTCCACTTTCCTCCCTTTCATTCACACTCATGTATTCTGTCTTCGCCCAACTCACTTTCATTCCTCTCCTCTCCAGAGCATATCTCCATCTCTCCAGGTTCTCCTCAAGCTGCTCCCTACTCTCACTACAGATCACAATATCATCAGCAAACATCATCGTCCACGGAGACTCCTGTCTAACCTCGTCCGTCAACCTGTCCATTACTACTGCAAACAAGAACGGGCTCAGTGCTGATCCTTGATGTAATCCAACCTCTACTTTAAATGCATCCGTCACTCCCACTGCAGATCTCACCACTGTTACACTGCCCTCATACATATCCTGAACTACTCTCACATACTTCTCTGTAACACCAGACTTCCTCATACAAAACCACAACTCCTCTCTAGGCACCCTGTCATATGCTTTCTCCAAATCCACAAAGGCACAATGCAGCTCCTTCTGACCTTCTCTGTACTTCTCCATCAACACCCTCAGAGCAAACATTGCATCTGTGGTGCTCTTTCTAATAAAACCATACTGCTGTTCACTGATCCTCACCTCTTTTCTTAACCTAGCTTCTACTACTCTTTCCCATAACTTCATGGTGTGGCTGATCAACTTTATCCCTCTATAGTTACTACAGCTCTGTGCATCACCCTTATTCTTGAAGATCGGTACCAGTACACTTTGTCTCCACTCCTCAGGCATCTTCTCACTTGCCAAGATTGTGTTAAACAATCTGGTCAGAAACTCAACTGCCATCTCCCCTAAACATCTCCATGCTTCCACTGGTATGTCATCCGGTCCAACAGCCTTTCCATTCTTCATCCTCTTCATCGCTGCCCTTACTTCCATCTTGTTTATTTGCTGCACTTCCTGGTTAACTCTTCTCACATCATCCAGTCTTCTCTCTCTCACATTTTCTTCATTCATCAGCTCCTCAAAGTATTCCTTCCATCTGCTCAACACGCTCTGTTCACCTGTGAGTACGTTACCATTTCTATCTTTAATCATCCTGACCTGTAGCACATCTTTCCCAGATCTGTCTCTCTGTCTAGCCAATCGGTAAAGGTCCTTTTCTCCCTCTTTACTGTCCAACCTCTCATACAATTCACCAAACACCTTATCTTTGGCCTTCACCACTGCTTTCTTCGCCCTGCGGTTCATCTCCTTGTACACCTGTCTACTTCCTTCATCTCTCTGTATGTCCCATGTCTTCTTTGCCTCCCTCTTCTTTTGAATACACTCCTGGACTTCTTAGTTCCACCACCAGGTCTCCTTATCCTCTTTCTTCCTTCCGGATGTCACACCAAGTACATTTCTAGCCGTCTGCCTGATCACTTCTGCAGTAGTTTCCCAGCAATCCGGTAGCTCTTCGACACCTCCCAGTGCCCGTGTTAACTCCTGCCTGAATTCCACCTTGCAGTCCTCCTCCTTCAGCTTCCACCACTTGATCCTCGACTCTGCCCTCACTTTCCTCCTCTTCTTGACCTCCAAGGTCATCCTACAGACCACCATCCTATGCTGTTTAGCTACACTCTCCCCTGTCACTACTTTGCAGTCTCTGATCTCTTTCAAACTGACCCTCCTGCAAAGAATATAATCCACCTGTGAGCATCTTCCTCCACTCTTATACGTCACCCTGTGCTCCTCCCTCTTCTTAAAATAAGTATTAACTACAGCCATTTCCATCCTTTTTGCAAAATCAACAACCATCTGACCTTCAGCATTCCTCTCCTTGACACCATGCCTACCCATCACCTCCTCATCACCTCTGTTCCCTTCACCAACATGACCATTAAAATCTGCACCAATCACCACTCTCTCTCCCCTGGGTACACTCTCTATCACTTCATCTAACTCACTCCAGAATTTTTCCTTCACTTTCATCTTACAACCAACTTGTGGAGCATAAGCACTAACAACATTCATTATCACACCTTCAACTTCCAGCTTCAAACTCATCACCCTCCCTGACACCCTCTTCACTTCCAAAACACTCTCCACATACTCTTCCTTCAGGATAACACCTACTCCATTCCTCCTTCTATCCACACCATGGTAGAACAGTTTAAACCCCCCTCCAATACACCTGGCCTTACTACCCTTCCATCTAGTCTCTTGCACACACAAAATGTCAACCTTCCTTCTCTCCATCATATCAGCTAATTCTCTACCTTTACCAGTCATGCTGCCAACATTCAAAGTCCCTACCCTCACTTCCACTCTCCCCTCCTTCTTTCTCTCCTTCTCCCTCTGGACATGCCTTCCTCCTCTTTTTCTTCTTCTTTGGCCAACAGTAGTCCAATTTCCACCAGCACCCTGTAGGCTAACAGCACTGATGGCGGTCGTTGTTAACCCGGGCCTCGACCGATCCGGTATGGAATTCTGTATCGTTGTCCGCATATTGATTTGGCAAAGTTTTACACCAGATGCCCTTCCTGACGTAACCCTCCCCATTTACCCGGGCTTGGGACCGGCACGAAGAAATACACTGGCTTGTGCATCCCTAGTGGCTGGGTTATGTGCAACATTGTATTTTCTACAATGTATTTTCTAAATTTGCAGGTGACAGTTTTATATACAGTCTAGAATCCAGACGGCCATGCTGGTGGCGGTGGTCTAGTGGTAGGGCACTTGCCTATGGGCCTATAGCTCAAGAGGTCCCAGCACTACCTAGCACTACCACCACTGGGTCCCTGAGCAAGACCCTTAACCCTGAGTTGCTCCAGGGGGACTGTCCCTGTAATTAGGATGTGTAAGTCGCTCTGGATAAGAGCGTCTGCTAAATGCTGTAAATGTAAATAAAGTCAAGTCAAGTAGGTTTTTATTCTCATTTCAGCCATTTACACAGTACATAGTGAAATGAAACAGTGTTCCTCCAGGACCCTGGTGCTACACATAAGACACGACACAGAACACAAGACAGACAAGTGCAGACAATACAAGACTAACCGTGCAAACAAGATTACAAAGAACATTTGCATAGACAGGCCATTCATCTAACAAGAGACGGGCACTATGTGCTTGAATATGAGTGGAACAGAGCAGCAGTGTTGTAACTAGACTGTGCAGAGCAGCAGGTAAAGCTATAAACTGTCACTTATCTTCAGATGAACTTAAGCATGGACCTTCTTGCTCAGGTATATAAAAGCCAATGTGTTCTTAAAACTGCCTTTTTTCCCATAACAATAGCCAATTCATTCTTTCCTTCCTTTTAGTTTTAAGGAGCTCAGAATTTTGTGAATTGGCTCAATGACGATAAACACATAACAGTAACACAAACAGCACAATTACATCCCATCATGTCTTTCCTTGATACAGCTGCCATTCCAGAACAGGAATTGACATCAATGGACCCAATGGGTGGAGCAGGAGACATGCCCACTGATGAGGTGGAGGAAATGAAAGAGGAAACGAATGCTCACACCAGTGCAGGCGTCAGACAAAGTGAAGAGGAGCGGAAAGAACAGGAGGAAGAGGAAAACGGGGATGAAGAAGATCTGGATGATCTGTACTCAGAGAACTGCCCACAGGATTTTCCAGTGACAAGTCAAAGGTCAAACAAGAGGAAAGGGATCGGTGGGTGGAGCTCCAGCAGCAGTCCCTCAGCGTCCAAATACAACACAGTCTGTTACAGAAAGATCAAGAGAGGAAACACCAAGCAGAGGATAGACGAGTTTGAGTTCATGATGAGTGTGTAGTAGTGAGACATGCCACCGTCATCAGTGCGCACACACACACACACACACACAGGACTGTGCAAACTTCTCGAGCCACCCCTTATTTCTTTATGTTTTGCTAGGAAAATGAGACTATTGGGACAGTGACGTCTTGTCTGCAAACATCATTGTAAACACTGAAAATGCCACAAAGAGAGTTGTTATAATTCTAAACCAGCTTTAAAGTCAATTTTTGGCATGACCACCTTTATTCTTCAACACAGCCTAAACTCTCTTAGGCAAGCGTTCTTCTCAATTCTTTAGGTCGTTTTCAGGTATAGTTCTCCAGGCTTCTTGAAAGACAATCCAAACATCATCTTTGAGTGTTGCCTTCCATCCTTCTTGTTCCTGACTGCTTGAATAATACTGAGATCCAGTCAGCTACAGGGATTGGACTGGAAATGGGAGCCAAAATCCTTGAAAGTCCTTCATGAAGCCTGGAGAACTGTTCCTCAACAATACATTCAGAAACTGCAAGAAAGTTTGGCTCTTTGGAAGCAAAATGTGAAGAAATGAGGGATGGCTGAAGACTTTCGCAAAGAACTGTACATGGTATTTGAGAAATATTGGGAAATTTACTTTAACCCCAGTAGCCCAAGGGCAGTCCTGCTCTTTTTTGGTTTTTACAAAATTTGAAAACATGTTTACTGGTGAGGACCAGCAAAATCATCTACATATTTTTTGCTCTTCTAATAAACATAACGGCATATGGTCCCCATAAGGAGAAACCCAGCACACACACATGCACACACACACACACACACCATAAACATATCCCAGTGTGTGTATGTGCATCTGTATACACCTAAAATGAGTTTAGGTCACATTCTGTGGAGTGTGGTCTGTTCTGAAGTATGACTGGAGCAGTAATTTTAGCAAATGATAAATGACTCATGTAGGAAATCACCGTCTGTAGACTGTGACAGACACTCTGAACATAGATTACTGTTAGACTTGTCAGGCTTATATTATATTATATTATATTTGTGAAATCGTGGCTATGTAGGGGTGTATATATGTACGTAGATGTCAAATTGATCAGTTAGTCTTAATTTTAGAATATATATTTTGTTACATAAATCATTTAGAAATAAATGTGTATGACATGATGATGTTGTCGTATTGTGTAAAAGGTTGGGAATATCATTTCTCCCACCAGCTTCAGGGTCTATGGTGCCACACTTTTGTAACTGTGCTCCTGTTGAGTGAACCTGCATTTCTAATGAAATGGATGGGGATTCAATGGCTGCCACAAATACTGGAATGCATTAGTTTTCTCAAACACTAGATGGCAACATTATTCTATCTAAAAATCATTTTCAACATTAAAGTGCATTCTAGAAGTTTCTCCTTTCACTGAATGCTTTACCAGCTTTCTCCTAATGTTAACGTGTTAGACTGCTTTAGCCAATGGCCATAGCATTACATACATGCTGCTTATAGACTGAGTATGAATCAGTGGAACCAGAATGAAGATGAAAGCTTGATCACTTGTTTTTTAGAGCAAGAAAGCATAAAAATACACCAAACACAGGCCATCAGTGACTAATCAGAATCATGATATGAATCCAGCAGCTGCTACTAAGGTTAAACAGGAGCAGTGGCCTAAGCCCAACCTGACTTCAGGATGATGAGACCTACTCATGGCCTTCTTCATCATTCATATATACAGCCTTCAAATGCACTTTGTTTCCCTTCCCTTCAGTAATGGTTAGATTAGCAGGCTGGTGCGAGCAGCGTCACTGCAGCCAGACGTTTAGTTAGACTCCACTAATTGCTGTGACGCTGTATTTGACCTTGTAGCCCGTTGTCTGGCCTTTTTCTGGCCTTCACTAATGTCTCATTGAGAGCCCGTGCATCTCCTGCTCTCAAGATCCAAACAATGAACTTTACCACTCGCGTCCACATTTGTATTTTTAAATGGCCTAATTATTTAATGGTTAATAATTCATTTTCACCATAAATATCACCTCTTGTTTTGACCGAAACAATGACAGTATTAAGGCTCTGCTGCAGGCCTCTGTTAATTGCTGACACTTTTAAAGGTTGTGTTGTGAACCTTTATGAATCAAAAGAAAGGAAAAAAAAAAGGTTTAAAAGTGTATGTTTTGGAAGTAAAAATGGATTTATAACTTATATATAGAATAGAATAGAATTCTGAAACCAACTGAGATCAAGATATTTAGAAAAGGCATCTTATTACTTTTTATTTGATCTGTATTTGAATGTATTCATTGTATTGTGTTATTTAATCTATACATACATCATGGTTTCTTGATTACATGTGTACATGTTGTGTCCTTCAGAGAAAGGCAGGGACACTCTGTTTGGCCTGGATGGTCTCAGGTGTTACTTGGACCCATTTGAATAGTGACAAATATCAGATTGTCATGGTGACAGCAGACGGTATGTATGCAGCAGAGTTTGGTGTCCCTAAACCAGGGGCTGGAGCAACGTCCTGGTCAGCATCCATCTAAAGACCACCCCACCCCACCCCCACATCACTCGCCCCAATTAACCTTTCCTGACATAACGTAACAGCTTTTCATCCATAGCCATATCTCTCTCTCTCTCTCTCTCTCTCTCTCTCTCTCTCTCTCTCTCTCTCTCGCTCTCTCACTCTCTCTGGTTATAAATGCCGTAGCTGTCCTCAGGCATTGGTCAGAATGAGTCAGAATCCACAGCCCAGTACACCTGAGATTATCCTCCTGAAAGGACAAACTTCTGCCTAATTAAATCAACAATTTGACTTTGCAAAAAGAAGAAAAACTAATTAGACAGATTTTCTAAATACTGGCCAAAACTCATTCAACTGATTCTATTGGAATGTCCTGAAAAAGGAATATTGGAATGTTCTGAAACCATTGCTGTGCTGAGCAGCAGATTTTAAAGCAGCTGATCAAGGAAAACAACCACAGTTAAAGGCAGAGAAAGTCAAGATAAAAACCTAAAACAAAAGTCAGTGACATGAAGAATGGTGTATCACAATCTACTGTTTGGAAACTTTGAGAGCAGAAATATAAAGACCAAATACACAGGTGCAAAAACCCTCATCAGCAGAAAGAATCAGAGAAAAAGACACAGAGAATCAGGAACAAAGCTTTATGGACCGATGAGACAGTGATTAATATGTAATAAGTGATGGAAAGGTCAATGAAAAGGACAAAAGAAAGGATATGTGCACAGTACAAAACATACAAGCCCATCTGTGAAGAGCAGTGAAGGAAGTGTCACGGCTTTGATTTAACTCACGATGGTCTACAGAACTATGTTAAGAAATGCATCCAAACTAATCAGGAAGAACTGCATCATGTAAGTCAAAAATGCAAAACACACTGTCAAATGGTTAATCACTAGATCTCAGTCAATCACTTGATCTTAACCCAACTGAACTTGTATTTCATCTCCTGAAAAAAAGACTGAGAAGAGAAACCCCTCAGAGCAAGCGATATCTGAAATATGCTGCAGTAAAAGCCTGGAAAACTAACAGCCAACAAGGTATATGCTGCCAAATATTAAGTGTAATTTACTTTAAAACTTCAATTTCCAATTTACTTTTGCTCACTTAAAAAAAAACAACAGGTTTGTCAGATACAAAAGGACACATGAAGTGAAAGTGACAACCTGTCATTGTGAAACAGCACAACACACAGTGAACCACAGTGAAATGCAGCCTCTGCATTTAACCCGCACGCACGTGCAGCAGGAGACAGCTATTTAAAGCAACCGGGGAGCAGTGATAAGGACAGTACCTTGCTCAGGGGTACCTCAGGCTAAGCTACTGGTCTGGGATTCAAACCCATGACGTTCCGATCCTTGGGCCTAGTCCCTAACCACTAGCCCAACGCTGCCCAAAATTCCCAGCACCGCTGTGAGCAGAGTTTACATCTAGATGGAAATTCCAGGTAACAAACGCTGAAAAGCTCATCTCAATTATCTCATATTCATCTTTTGATCTCAAACCCAAATGGCTTCATTGCAAAGCAAAAACAAATCAATTGGCCTTGCTGTTCCAATATTTTTAGAGAGGACTGTGTGCGCCAGTGCAGAAGGACCTCGGCTGATGGAATACATGTGGGGCAGGAGGAAAATTGTATAATTGTGAGAGGAGTGTGAGGGACAAACAGCGGAAGCATGAATCATCACCCTGCGTGTTTGTGTGCTGTTGTGCATCGATCTCAACGAGGACCATTCATGGAGCTCCGTCACTTCTCCGCCTTCCCCCACAATGGCAGCTTTGTGGATGAAGAGAGTCCCCTGTGGAAAATATCTGGGAGTGAGGAAGAGAAGAATAGCAGTAAAGTGTTTGTTTCACACTGCCTTCATTTGGGCTCTTTTGGAAAGTTTTATTCTTTGGGGGGGTTTCTTGGTTTTTGTGTTGAGCATGGGGTTTGGGGTGGGTTGGCTGTGTATGGGGAGGATTTTGCCACAGTCCCACGCAAGTCATTACATACTGTGTGTGGGGTGAGGTAGTTGGGGGTCTGAGCACTTGCTGTCCCCGACAACTACTGACAAGGGCTTTGGCTCAGACCAGGCACTTGAAGAATGTCCTCGTACATTAGGGTGACACACAGTGAGAGTGCTGTGATAAAAACACATAATCACAGTGACATCTTTGTTCAGATTCTCATCCAGCGCACTGCACTTTTAACTCAAGTCAATCCGAAATCAAATTTGACCTTTTTTACTGTCTCACTGCATGTCCCTGGCCATATCGAGCATGATTGATCACACCTTAGCATTTAAAAGGACAAAATGATTGTTTTCCTCTAACCTTCCATCAACATATGTGGCATTTGTCCACTTCTAAAATGTCCTTTTTTACCATTAGCTTCTTATGATCTCATAGTGAGAAGGCCTTGGGATAACCAGAAGAAATTTTGCAAGCGGCAACAAACTGAAGGTCAAACCTTTTTTGGTTAACTTTGTATTTGTGTGTCACGTATGCAGAGAACACAGCATTTTGCCTGCAAGCTTGTTTTTCTTATGCTTTTAAAAACCCTCCATGTGTCAAAAAAAGTGGTCCCTGTCCGTGTTACATCATCATGTCTGGCCTCTTGAGAATACATCATCATGCACCAGTGGCCAGGCTGCACCTTCTCCTCTCACTGTCTCACCTGACTGGTTTTTGTGAACACACCACAGCACACCATGAAAGAGTAGCCAGAGTACAATTTAGACCTCTCAGCTGAGATAATTTATATATATATACAATATATACGATATAGTGTTTCTGGACTTTCTGGTTCTGGATTTCTAGTCTGGTTAACCTGTGCACATTTGCTTTTGAGTGCAAGGGTATGTGGGAAACACTGGGAGGGGCTTGGGCTTTTGAGGTGTAGCTTTGTTTAGCATATTCTTTATAGGATTTACTACAAATTAGGCCATTTGGAATTTTATGTAAGGATGGATGGAATGCGCGCGCACACACACACACACACACACACACACACACACACACACACACACTCACACGCACACACACAGCAAAGCAGGCCCAGCAGTGGGAAATGAAGGGTCACTAGAGGTTCCCTCAACTCGAGCTCCACTGGGATCTTTTTAAGCTTTGATTGACAGGGATGTATTGTGATGTCTGTGAGCCGCTGCTCTCGTCCCATTCCCCAGGCTTATCACCACACAGGAGACCGCCCGAAGAGGTGCTCGTCCACAATGCGAAGGAATAAGGATGTGTTCACCTCAGCCGTGTCCACAATGGCACACATCTGGACTGAACAGAGGGAGGAGAGCAGTCGTGATTATTCTGCTCCCCCGCCTAACACAGGTGCTCAATAGCTGCAGTCCAGCTGCAGAGGCCAGGCAGAGGTTGGGGGAGGAGGGAGGGGGTGAAGGGGGATGGGGGTTTATGTGGAGAGAAGCGCTAGCCTCCCACAGGACACTATTTTAATTTCTAATTCATTAATCTCCTCCAAACACACTTTCCTGGCTGCAACAGGGATCAGAGTGGGGTCTCACCCAGAGCTGCCACAAAACCCGGGCTCATGCAGGGTCACTTACAGAGATGCAATGGTGGTCCCACCTACATTCTACCCCTCTGTGCATTTTAACTGATCCTAAAATGCAGTGGTAGAAAACATTCAGAGTAAAAATCCTTCTATTTAGATTTTAATAAAATGATATTAATTACATTTTTTTTATCAGCTTTTAATTTTATTAGTGAATTTGTGTTCACGATGACACGTTCTTACAGCGATCACTTTCACTTTACTTAAATCATGACTCTGTTAGAGGGACTACACTTCAAATTTAGCTGTTACTGTCAAGCTGAAATGAATTTGGAAAATCAAAAACATTGAAAAGTTCTGGGACTTAAAATGAAAGAAATACGATGATGCTTGGTTTGTATATCAATATTCTAACGTACTATATTTGTAACATTTCACATGTCTGCATAAAAATGTCAGGTTTTTTTCAATTGTACACCTCTCAAGAGGATGAGGAGGAATAAATGTAGTCATCAGAGGATTTCGCACAAGCATAATTATGGCACCCATCATTTTCTATAATTGAATAAAAGTTTGAAATGATTATGCTCAGATTATTCCTGTCAACATAGTTTGTGCTGACAAGTTGATGAGACTAGAAAAGAATGCAGAGTAGAAAGAGTTTGTCTCCGTTCACTGTAGAACTGTGAATAAACTCTACTGTATGCAGGTGTGAGGATGCACTCTCATAGTCAGCCTCTCTTCCTGAAGATGAATTCATTAAGACGCAGCTCCGTGTCTTTTTAGGAGTGTGTGTATTCCTGTCTGGCTGCAGGATTTGGGAGACGGGGCAGCTGTTTGAGTTGTTGTGCTGTCGGTGGGGTTTTGGAATATTATGTTCTGTGGCTTTTGGGGGCAGAGCATTCTCAGAGAAAATGAAAAAAGAAACACAGAGAGACCACTGTTAACAGGGACTTTCACACACACACACACACACACGCACACACACACACACACACACACACACACACACACACACACACACACACACACACACACACACACACATAAACACATACACAAACACACACCCACACACACACACACAGGGCTGTAAACTGTGCTACACTATGTGTCACTTAACTGCAAATTCTGTAATACACCTGACTTAGCTCTGTGTGTGTGTGTGTGTGTGTGTTTGTGTGTGTGTGTGTGTGTGTGTGTGTGTGTGTGTGTGTGCTGTCACAACAAAATAGCGACTAAATAGTAAAAACATAAAACATTTAATAAATATGTGCTTTTATATTTTACAGGCATATTTTATTTTTTCCTTTTCTGTTAAATTCTGTAAATAATTGTTATAAATGTAATAATTTATTTAGTAAAAAAAATCTAATTATTTTCTGTGCATTAAAATATTCTCTGCAGAGCACTTTGAAAATCAAATTGACATTATTTTGCAAAAATATATTTTTAAAAATGCTCTAAAAGTTGAACTTACACTTACTGACTTTGGGACAGTACTGTCCCAAAAAGCACTAATACTAGATTAAGTACATATAACATTCTACTAAACGGTGATTTTATGCATGTCTAAGTGTTCTCTTAACCATTTCCAGTGCTCTGATCATGACAACCCAGAATTATCTGTCGTCGTTTTCTTTTACAAACCACATCTCAATGTTAAACCGCACTGAATCAGTATTTTTATGGTAATGATTTAATTTATGTAAACAGGTTGCTTTAGCATGACCTGCAGCATGGTCTTTGTAAATAACTGTTCTGTAATCTTTGCACTAAGGTTGACAAGTATTAGGTTAGGCCAGTGTTTTAGTGCCGTTCCATTACATTACACAGCCTTTAGGGGGCAGTGTTTAAGTGCAGAATCAGCACTCAGCCTTTTCTCAAGCCCCAAAAGATCATCATTCTCACCATTTTCCAATAAAACCTCACAGCCAGCACATTTGATTTTGAAACATTTGTTGTTGTCTATTCATCTCATTAAACTGGGAGCTCATTCCTGCAGACTATCCTACCCTGCTTTACTTCTTATTCCCTGTTAAGAGCCAGTATGAAAAAGAATTAGGGACATGAGAGTAATCTGCATCACCTGCTCTTTAACCTAATCCCTCTGTTCCTTCACTACCATTCCAATCAGTTTTTCCAATGAGTTTTCCGCATGCTGGATGCAGACAGATTACATTTAATTACAGATCTCATTTTTCTCAGATGGGTCGCAAGACAGTGACCAGGTCAATCTGCAGACTGAACATAATCAAGTATTGTACACTAACAGTCTGAGGTGGTTGAATGTACTGCAAGTAGGAGCTGCAAAGACTAGACTAATAAATCCACTAGTGGAAGGCACCATCAGTTTAAGTACAGCAGCGGAACAACTGCGGTGAACAATCAGGAGGAGAGAACAGAACTCTATTTCTATTTTTTTTTTTTTTTGCAAAACACAAAGTCCAAACTATTGTTTTTGTGATGCAATTGATGCAAAAACCAGGTTTCAAGAACCATCTGATAGAATGAATGCCAATCATACAATAATAATAATGAACCTTTGATGTAATAGAACGTTTTGGGAGAACATATTTTACGATGTGTACACGCTGTGGTGTTATCTTTGTGAGATAAACACATTGTTGAAAAGTGCATTAACAAAAAAAAAAAAAACATTTCATTCTGAGAGAGAAAAGAAATAAAGAGAGAGAGAACATCTATATAGCAAATATCGCCACATGTGATCTCCTGTGCACAAGACGTGATGAGATAGTATTGCGTCATGAGATAACTGCAGCCTCAAATCTGTAGAACATTGCCTTTCATTTTCTTTTGCGAGATCTGCCCACCTCTATTACACAGACATCAGGCATGTATATCCTTCAACACCATAGGAACGAGTCTTAGGCTTGTTGTAAACATGAAAGTCTGACTACGTTCAGAAAGAATTGTGTGTTGTGGTTCTATGGCACTTAAACAGACATATACAAATGGCAGCGCAGGCAGTCCTGTAGGTTTTAACGTTTATAAAGTGGTGTACTTGTTGGACAACTTTGGCTACCTACAACTTCACAACTTCATGTATAAAAATGTATTTATGTCCCCCAATCCATACCAGCCCACCACAACTAGGCAGGCTATCGTAAGTCTACATGAACTAGGCAAACTATGCTTTTTCCTAGCCATCTCACCTAGTGCCCACATAAACCAACTTACATCATCCTTCTCATTTAACCCTTCCGTTTCCTTCACATGATTTCAATAAGAAAATCTTGCTGTCTCATGATTGTACATCAAAAATAGGGTCAACTTTTATATTTACTTTTTCATTGCTTGTATAGCATCATTGTGTAAAAGTGGACATGCAAAGCAACATCAATGAATGATACGGTCCACCTTCCTCTTCCACCAGCGAGTCAGAGTAGAAGACTCAGAGTAGGAGTAGAATGGGGTTTCACCTTCAAGTTGTTAAACATTGTCAACAAGGGTTCTAGATACTGAACCACATCAATCAATATTGCGTGAAGTGTAAGTGTCTATTTGTCACTGTGAAATACGGCACGGCACGCAGTGAAACACAACAAAATGCCACCTCTGCTTATCCATACACACCGTGCAGCAGGGGGCAGTTTTATCCAGCACCCAGGGAGCAGTGATGGGTACGGTATCTTGCTCAAGGGTAACCACTAGGCCAGAGCTGCCTAGCCCCTGGGTTCTTGAAAGGCATTATCTTAAATTGAGCACTAACACTTAAGCCAAAATGATGAAATGTGGAAGATGCTTATTTAAAAGCGTAGTCTAAAAACATGCTACTATACTAAACACAGTCAGAAAGAGGACTGAAAAAGAAACACATAAACGTAAAAGATGAGTGGGAGCAACCAGGGCAGAGCAAGAAAATCTGAAAGCAGAGTGGGAATGCTACAACACTTGCCAAATGTCAGGCCTCATATTAGCCTGGCGGCTGGCCATTATCTCAATAACTCCCCACTAAGTCCTGGGTCACAGGAAGGTGAGGGGTCTCTGTGGGAGACTAGTCCAGTATTGCTGCACATTAAAAGCCACATTCTGGCAGGAGCAGTGCGGCTACACAAGCATTTATAGTGCACAGGCTCAGCCTCAGCACACTCTCGGGCAGGGCTGGCATAGACTGGCCAAAGGAAACCCCAGAACTTTTGGTTGACCAATGGTAGGAGAGCATATAGATGCAAGAAAACAAACTGTTTAGATATGAAACCAAGAAAAATGGAGAGGAATTAGTGATACAGACACTAGATTTGCACACTATACACTATATGAACTTCGGTGCCTAGTGTTCGGATTTTTGTATGGTAGTACTGATTTTGAAAAATGCATAAGGTAACAGTTAACAAATGTGAGCATTCGACAAAAAAGAGATTTTTTAAGTATTTTGAAGTCTTTGCATGTCATAAGAAGGTCACAATGAGACAACCTAGGCACCTTTCTGAAGTTTAAGTAGAGTAGACTAGAGTAGAGTGATCTTTTATTATCCCACGAATGGGAAATTTGGGCGTTACAGGGCTCTTATAAAATTTTTTTAAAAAAGACAGGTGTACAGAAAGAAAAGAAAAAATATATAAAGATATAGAGAAAGAGGAACAGGAACAAGTACAGGAGAAAAGTAGAGGAGCTATAAATAAATAATAAATTATCTATCTATATATATCTATATATATATACATATATATATATCTACATGAGTAATATACACGGTAATAAGTTTTGAATGAATTATACATATAAATAACAAGTAGCAAAATATAAATATAGCAAAAATATGAATATAAATGTAATAATAAATAATAAATGTAATAATAATAAATAATAATAATAATAATATAATATACAATACATTAATAATAATAATAATAATAATATACAACAATAATAATAATACATATTATATAATATATAATAATAATAATAAACAACCAATGTAATGTTATGTTGATGAGTTGTGGAGTCTGATGGCAGCAGGTAGGAATGACCTGCGGTAGCGTTCTTTCTTACACTGCGGGTGTAAAAGTCTGCTGCTGAACGAGCTGCTCAGTGCTCGTACAGTCTCGTGTAGGGGGTGGGAGGTGTTGTCCATGATGGATGTTAGTTTGGACAACATCCTCTCCTCCCCTACCTGCTCTATGGACTTGAGCGGGCAGTTCAGGACAGAGCTGGCCCTCTTGACCAGTTTGTTTAGTTTCCCTCTGTCCCTCACTGCGACTCTTCCACACCAGCAGACCACAGCGTAAAAAACAGCACACGCTACCACAGTATCATAAAATGTCCTCATGAGATTTCTGTTTACAAAACAACACCAATTTTTAGTGCTGTTGCCTCTCTCAATGTATGGAAACTTGAATGCAAACATGCTTGAATGATTTGTGCTTCATCTTTACAGCAATTTAAGTAAAATCATGTTTCACAGTAGTCCACACTGTCCAACATCCTTTTGAATCTCCCAGTGTGGACACCTTGCTGGTGCTGAAAGTGTCTAGTAGCCTATGGAAACTACTAATTTGGTGGTGGTCTAGTGGTAGGGTACTCGCCTATGGACCTATGGCTCATGAGGTCTCCGGTTCGAATCCCACCTCTAGCACTACCACCACTGGGTCCCTGAGCAAGACCCTTAACCCTGAATTGCTCCAGGGGGACTGTCCCTGTAATTAAGACATGGAAGTCGCTCTGGATAAGAGCGTCTGCTAAATGCCGTAAATGTAAATGTAAAGGCATGGTTAGTACTGTAGGACTATTTTTCTAGAATACACTTAACAGTGCCATTAATCTCAAAGCCTAATGTTGGATATCTGAGTATGTTCATATGATAACAGCCTTTGCAGCTTTCTTCAATTTATGACAGTGAGGTCTTAGGACGTGTTCATCCGCCCAGAGATGCTGGGCCACAGGGAAAGCTATATGTTAGTAGTGGATATTCCTTCCTTGCAATGAAATGCAAACATTTCTGTCTGCATCACATTTTTTCCACAATGCAATACCAATATCGTTTGAGCGCTGACTGCGCCTATTGGACTTTCCAGAAAAATGCTTGTTTACTGGCTCACGCCGAGCCTGGAGTGTTGATATTTACTGTATTTACACAAACCAATATTCATCACATAATGTCACATAATGGTGGCATTTAGGCAGTCACACTATTGGGGTATAAAAATGGGCTATGGCCTTCATGCAACGCCTTGAGGGAGAAACTTCGGACTAGATCTTCATTTCCCTGTATTTGACTGTCATTTCTCTTAATTACATTCCTTATATTTCTGCCTGTGATGTCCTCACCTCCTTGCCTTACACACAGGGACAGTCAAAACCATGATGACAAAAGAACATGTGGTAGAAAGTTGGAAAACTGCGTATGTTGAAAAGTTTTAAGCATGTGGTTTAGTTCAAAGTTCATCAAGATGTAATGAATTTCTGCTGAAAGTTTTCTTCTTTTTTGCCTGCTCCCATTTAGGGGTCACTCCATTTCCATTTTCCTTTTCCAGGCATGCATGTTCTCTCTCACCACATACATAAACCGCCTCCTTGGTTCTTCCTTTTCTGCTCTTGCCTGGTATTTCCATCCTCAACATGCATCTCCCAATGTACTCTAGGTTCTCCTCTTTAGATGTCCAAAGCAATGCAATCTCGCCCCTTCAGCGTTATTTTCAAACTGTCCAACTTGACCTGTCCCTCTGAAAAACTCATTCTAAATCATGTCCATCTTTATCACTCCCAGCGTTATTAATTCTATCACCTCAAGCACCTGTCTTTTCATCAGTCCCACCATCTCCAAACCATATAACATTGCTGGTCTCATAAATGTAAACCTCCCCTTTCACTCTTGCTGCTACCCAACTGTCACAGATGCTATTCTCCACCCATTCCAAACTACTCCTTGATGAATTCCAGTGTCTACTTTATATGCATCCATCACTCCTACTACAGATCTCACCACTATCAGACTGCCTTCTTACTTCTTACGTATGAGTTCCTCATACAATAAAAGCGAGTAGAACTTTTTTTGTAAACCTATATCAGATCATGTTTTTCTTTTTGGTAAAAAAAATAAAGAAAGAAAAAAAAGTAATTAAATATGCACAGCTTTGTTTAGCATAATTTAAGTTTATTCAAGGTTATGTGTGGTTGCGCCATAGTACTCCTTTCTTCTATTAGAACCATTCTGTCATTAGATGTTATGTCAGGTTTCATTTAATATGATGGTCATTATACTAGAAGTCGTCTCTTTCTTGCCCATTAGGAACAGTTTTGTGGAGCAAAACAAGCGCTGCAGAATTTCCCCTTCTTCAGACACCCACTCTTTTACCTTGAAGATGTAATGATTTTACCATGGTTTAAAGGAAGCAGTGGATCTAAATGCATAATATTGTATTCTGTAACCCTGAATTTCATTCATGTAACAGGAAAGTGATTTCAGAGAGCAGTCCCTAAAGCTAAAACAGCTAAAAAGTTTAGAAATAAGGTATCTGGGCAAAGTGCAAAGAATTCTTTAAAATATAATGATGTTAATATAATGTACATTTTATATGTGCATATTTAATACTAACACCATAAACAAAACAGTGTTTTAACCAATAAAAGCAAGTTATACCTGCCTTCATATACAGTACTGTGCAAAAGTTTTAGGCAGGTGTGAAAAGATTTTGTAAACAAAGAATGCTTTCAGAAATATAAATAATGATTGTTTATTTTTAACAATTTACAAAATGCAAAGTGAGCAAACAAAAGAAAAATCTAAATCAAATCAATATTTGGTGTTACTACCTTTTGCCTTCAAACCAGCATCAGTTCTTCTAGGTACACTTGCACAAAGTCAGGGATTTTGTAGGATTATAGTCGGTGTATGATCAACCAATTTTACCAAACAGGCGCTGATGATCATCAATGTCACACGGAGGTTTAAACACAATCATGTTTGGAACAACCGACCAGCCGAGTTCCTTCAAAAACTGTGTGCAAGTGTACCTAGAAGAACTGATGCTGTTTTGAAGGCAAAGGGTGGTCACACCAAATATTGATTTGATTTCGATTTCTCTTTTGTTCATTCACTGCATTTTGTTGACTGATGAAAATAAATGATTAACACTTCCATTTTTTAAAGCATTCTTTGTTTACAGCATTTTTTCATCCCTGCCTAAAACTTTTGCACAGCACTATTTTTTTTTATTATTTAAATTTAAGTGGTAACTGAATGTCTAAGTAAACTAACTCAATGAATAGAACAGAAATATGTGTTTTAACTTCTTTTAAGAAATCAGGCCTGCTAACTCTTAAAGTTTTTAAGTTTTACAGTATGGAAATGCAGTTCTTAACAAAAATAAAAATAAAATAAAACAGCAATGAAAAAGGCCAAAAATGTAGTATCATCTGAATAATGTATAATAGTTATTAGATCATTTAAAGTAGTTATTGAACAATTCATAGCTGTTACTATATACGTCATAGTAGTTATCGATCATTCATAGTAGTTTCCAAATAATTCCTAGTAGAAACTGCATAATTCATACTAGATGTTGAATATTTTATTAGCAGAGTAAAGTACCAACGTAAAATGCACACCAGTACACAGGAGAGACACAGACGGAGAAAGTGAGAGATGTCAGCAAGCAATGGCTTGAAAAGATGCTCAAAAGTATGTATTTATCGAGTTGCCATGACAGCCCTGACCCGTGTTCTTTCATGCCCATAATTAGGGTGTTTCAAAATAGGATGTTATGTGGCTGGATTAGAGGAGTTAATAACACATAAAAACATGCACAGATCGTACGTAACACACACAGCCCAGCTCTACAGAGCTCACCTTGCAGAGCAAGACACAAGCAGGATATGCTTTGTTTAATCTTGAATATAATGTAATGTTTCAAGCATAGAATACAAAATGATTATATATTGTTATATATAGTGCAATATATGTTTTATGTATGTGTGCGTGTGTGTGTATGCATGTGCCTGCATGTGTGTGAATGTATGTATGTGCATGCATGTGTGTGTGTGTGTGTGTGTGTGTGTGTGTGTGTGTGTATGTGTGCATGTGTATCTTAATTGGCCTTTGGGGGGAAGGTGAGCAGGTTAATGAGGATGTTAATGTAGATGTAAGAAACATCCTTGGGGCAGAAAATAAAGGGTACTGGGGGTCCTGGAGGAATCCATTAGAGCTTCCCAGCTTTTTCTTGACAAAACAGCAACATTCCCAAACCACAGCTGTCCAACATTTACAGTTTTTCTTCCTAATAAGTCAGACTCGATATACTCTTAAAATGAATTGAATTAAAACATGAATGAAAGGAACACTTCTGTCTGCTCAGCTGAAATGTAGGGGATCGTGTTTGATGCATGTGGTTTTCTTGCTTAATTATTGCTTTGTATTATGTGATAAACATCAGGTGATGATTATTCTGATCATTATTAACATCATGCTTACTGCACACTGCTGCGCCTCAAACTGCAGAGAGTAATAGCCTTGCTTTTGCTGCAAAACTATGAACTTTTTTGGACTAGATCCTTTTAGAACATCTGATGCTCTTAAAAGACAATGTTGTATCTGAAACACAAAGGACTGTGTATATGACCTTGTATGTAGACTTTTTAATCATTATTACATTGAACAGAAACCTGCTAGTCAGGCTGCCTCCTGAAGTGACATTTACACTCACTAAATTAATTCTACTCATTAGTGGTAATTGCTGATAATTGGTCCACTGGCACTTGCTAGTTATGTTGCTGGTTAATCTGCCACAACTTTAATCTAGTGTCTAAACCAAAGCCTAACCAAAGGGAGAGCTCACTTAACTAAATCTCTCAAAGTCTGAGAGTTTGCTTTGCAGCCTTTTCCTGCGTGACATATTTCAACCACATTTTTTCTCTTTGTCCGATGGAGTGGCTAAGAGGGGCAGTAGCTTTATCACATGGGATGATTGAGGATTGCCCTTCAATAAATTATACAATCCTTTGAAAACTGTATTTTACTTGTTTTATGGAGAGCAGAAACAGCTGAGTCTTATGAATAAACAGGAAATAGAGTGAAAAAAAGAACATTTTTTTCACAGTGCTGCTCACAGGATTTTAAACTATTTAACACTCATGAACGTTGAAAAAATAATCCAAATCATCCTGTTTGATAAAAAAGGTGGACAATGGTTATATAATGTGTAATGTGTGTGTGTGTGTGTGTGCGCGTTGATGATTTAACTAACACTTCACACGCTTGGGTTTTGAAGGACATGTGGACCAAAACATATATTAAGATGGAAGTGTATGATATGAAATTTCAAATATGAAATGAAAAAGAGGCAAACTTCCGTTTGATTAAGGGAGTAAAATCTCTACATTTAACAGGTCAGTAGTCCTTTAGACTGAGTGTGCACAGGTTTAACAAGTAACACATGATGCACAGACACAGCGTATAGGATATGTAGTGTCCTGATTAAATAAGTGTGCACTCCAAGTCTTTTAGATGGAGATACGTACAGTTTGAAAGAGGGACTCCGGCTGTTTCGCAATGAAAGGCCCGCGGCCTATTAATAAATGCTGGAGAGCTGTTAAGGCAAGGACGAGAGATCTATTAGCATGTATTTGTTTATGTAGCAGCGGATCAAAGAGTTCCTGCGTGGTGCTTTTCTTCTCAAAAGCAATCGAGACGCCGTCCAAGCCGGGGTATTAGCGGACACGGTAATGGACTGAAGAGAAGAATAAAAAAAATAAAAAAATGAAAGAAAGAAAGAAAGGCACACTGACAGCAGCTTAGGCTGATGTTAATCACCAAAGATAAAGCACTCGTCCGTTTAACATTTGTTGAGCGCAGCCTATGAAAGGCCTTCTGCCTGTCAGGCACACTGAAAGTGAAAGTGACTACTTGTCATTGTGAACACTGAACACTGAACCACAATAAAATTAATTCTCTGTATTTTACCCCCAAACATCATACATCCAGCATCCAGGAAGCAGTGATGGGGATGGTACCTTGCTCAGGGCACCCTACTTCTGGGATTCAAACCCACAACCTTCTATTTTGGGGCTAACACAAAAGCACTTCTGCCCCAACTTCTTAAGCCAGGCCCTGCTCAACCCCTTGTCTTCTTAATGCTTGTACGTTTGTCATCTAAAGACAGAAAATGTGACCTGTAACTGATAGTGGCTTAAGACTGAGGAAGCCCACCAACCCCGAAAGACCCCCTTTTTTCGAAAAAGTTAATTAAATCATGCTAATGCCTGTATTCCCTGGACATGACTGGCTGGGCGGATTTGAGCCCGGCCAATTACGAGGTTAATAAGACCCTAGGTGATATAGTTTCACTGTCTTTCATACATATTAAATGAAGCCATCAGAATCTCCAACAAGGGGGGAGAGAGATGAGCAGATATGAGGGTCTTTTCTCACCTCGTATCATTTATCCAAGGACTCAAGACTGGTCAACTCACGTCCGGGAATCTGTTGGGCCTGTAATCACTGACCTGGCAAAAAGTACAATTCCACTAATCTTTCTAAATGTCTATGTAACGCAATAGTAGATGCAAACCAACTCATGCAGAGCGAGTCACAGTTATACCGTCTAAGGCTTGAGATGGTTTATAGTCAAACCCACATGTTCTAATGGACAGCAAGGCACAGCAGACCCTGTATCTTATTTATTCAGATTTAACCCTTATGGTCATCCACTATATTCAGCATTTCGTCTCAAATTCAGACAACACTTTTTTTTCGTTCGGTGTAAAATTAATGGCTTTCATTACAGACTTTTTTGGTGGAATTTATTTTTAGTCATTGTACAAAAAAATAAATACTAAATGGATATATTAACACTGCATATCTGAAAAAAGTGGAAAACCTTTCTACAGGTTACAGCTTAAAAAACAATAGAATGAGGTATAAAACAGAGTATAATTACAGAATAAACCATGTCATTGTGTATTAATGATGCTGAAATGTGTAACTCCGGCTGCTTCTGGGTATCTAAAGCTGTGCTTAAAGCCGATTCTGTGAGTCTTAATTCCTCATGTTCTGTTGTTCTGTTAGACTGAGTTATGTACAAATAGCAGTACATGGTACATCTCAAGACCTGCTGTCTGTTCCACTGCCACACACACACACACACACACACACACACACACACACACTCTCTCTCTCTCTCTCTCTCTCTGTCTCTCTCTCACACACACACACACACACACACACAGACACACACACACACACACACACACACACACACACACACATACACACACAGACACACACCCCATCTTTGTTAATAGAGAATGACAGCTGCTGAGAGGAGAGCAGCTCTGCATTTCCACCAGCACTTTCTATGACCTGAAGATGTCACACATCTCCTCAGGGTGAGGCTGTGTGTGTGTGTGTGTGTGTGTGTGTGTGTGTGTGTGTGTGTGTGTGTATGTATTCAATATTCTGTATGAAAAGAAAGAGAGAAGAAGAAAGTAATAATGCTGTGATAATATGCTGTGATAATAATATTATTGCTGCTAATGTGTGTGTGTGTGTGTGAGAGAAGAGAATTTTACTGGATCATTCATCAGGAATGTTCACTCAGTGAAAAGGGCTCCTGCTTTTTAAACCACATCAAACCTTAAAGAAAGACAGCCATACAGATACTCAGATTAGTCCAAACATATTGATGACAAGTGCGTGCAAAATGATTTGGCTGATCAAGCATCAGTGTGTTCAGACAGTGATGAATGAGAGTGAGCAGCTTCCACTTCCTCCTATTCCTTCACTCTCACCTGCCACTGTAATTACTGTTTCTCATCTTCTGAAATCAAACTGCCGCGGTTACTATTCTCTTATAAATTACTATTATCAAATCCAAATGTCATGTATTAACGGTAAAAGAAAAAGAAAGGCCTTTCCCTCTTTAAACAGCTTTAAATTAAATGCTGCTTTTTATAACATATAGGAAAGTGACCATTCTTGTCATTGTGAAACACAGCGCATAGTGAGCCACAACCAAATTACACCTCTGCATTCTACCCCCACACTCACAGCAGTGGTCAGCTATTGAGAGCACCCAGGGAGCAGTGATGGGGACTGTACCTTGCTCAAGGGGACCTCAGGGCCACCTACTGCTCTGAGATTTGAACATGACCATCTGATCCTGGGGCCTTGTCGCTAACCACTTGTCACGCTATAATATATATTTTATATAAATACTTACAGCAATATATATATATATATATATAAAATTATATATGTATATAATTAATGTCATTACACTGAGAGAAAATATATAGAAAAACTATAATAATAATAATTATTATTATTACTATCATCATTATTATTGTTATTATTATTATTGTTGTTGTACAGTGATGCATTCATTATTTATAAAATATTATAACTACAAAAATATTATAGTCACAAATTACTTAATGTTACGCTTGATCGCTTGAAACACATTTATAAAAAATAATAAAAACAGAACATTTAAATTTTTAGTACTTTATTAGTTAACAAACAGCTGAAGATATAAAATATATTTTTTAACAGAGCAGAAGTGCATTAAGGTATAGGGAGCGAGAGTGACAGCAAGAGAGAGAGAGAGAGAGAGAGAGAGAGAGAGAGAGAGAGAGAGAGAGAGAGAGAGTACAGCTGGTTGGGGGAGGGGGGTGTCTCTCCTTCACTGCACATCGTAATGAGACCTTCCCTGTTTAATTAATGCCATGAGAATATTAATTCTGACCAAATCAATTTAGTGAGGGGTGATTTTTGTCAAAGCTATTCCCTTAGTAAGAGGAAATAAACATAAAGAGGAGAATGAGCTGGATGCTTATTATTGTGCGTGCATTATTTCATGGGGCCTTGCGTTCCCTGCTGACTCCAACTAATTCTAATTAAGACTAATTAAAGCCTCGTTTATGAGAACGCCTGTGATAGCTATGCAAACATTCAGGCTGCCACCGGCGCGCATGATAATGACCTCTGTCCTGCTAGTTAAATTAAGACCCGCTCCTCAGCAATTAGGACCTCCTGACCCACCAGGGCCCTGTGTGTGTGTGTGTGTGTGTGTGTGTGTGTGTGTGTGTGTGTGTGTGTGTGTGTGTGTGTGTGCACTTTATGTCTGTGTTTAAGGAGGAGCAGTGGGTCTGAGATTCTTATTCACTTCCCCCAATTACTCATAGGAACCCCTAATGACCAGCCTGTGCGAAATTCACTGCCTGACAGGCAGATAACATCTCAATTGTTCACAGTTTACAGCTCAGAGCAGGCTGCTTCCCTTCAAGCCTAACCTCCCTCCCCCTGAGGACAACGCTGTAGACCTGTCCTGTCCTGTACTTGTATTGATTTTTCAAAATTTTGGGCTAAAAAAATTCATGTCAAGGTGTAAACAAAGCCATTTAGAGTGGTCTGGTGTGAAGTACACTTGAGAAAGTTACACAGAATTATTCACAGTGGTGGTCATAGGAACCAGACGCCTGAAAGGTTTAATGTCTCTAAAAGCTCCCACCTAGAGGGCGGTGCAGTGAAATGGTCATGATTATGATCAGTTAGCCTGTCACCTCACAGTGAGAAGGTTCTTGGTGCGATTCCCAGGTTCTGGGTCCTTTCTATGTGTGCGTGTTCTCCTTGTATCTGTATGGGTTTCCTCCCAAAGTCCAGAGACAGGCACATCAGGTGGACACATCATTGCTCCCTAGCAATTAATAAAGGCAGAGAAACACTGTGGACTCGTTGCAAGTCCATCAAAGAGCAGACACACAAACAAACACATTTATTCCTAGGGGACAATTTAGCATACTCAGTGACTCGGATAGTTCAACTAGGGGCAGCGGTGGCCTAGTGGTTAGAGAGTTGTCCCCAGGGTCGGAAGGACGTGATGACAAATAGGTTGCCCTTGAGCAAGGTACAGTCCCCATCACTGCTCCCTGGGTGCTTTAAATAGCTGCCCCCTGCTGCATGTTGTGCTGCAAACTCACAATGACAGTTGTCACTTTCACTTCACTTTCACTTCAACTGGCATGCATGTCTTTGGACTAATGGGACCCAGGGCACCCCAACTGGGAACTGTACCCAGCATCTTCTCACTGAGAGACAACAGCACTACCCACTGCACCATCCTCCACTCTGTTTAAATAAAAAGATGAAATTTCCATCATCTGTAATGGCCGACTTATACAAAAACATGTTTAAAGGCCTGAGATATTCTGCCTATTCACATTTAAATGTAAAAATAACACAGATTTAGAAATATTTCTTATCACATTTGAAGCTAAAGTGCAGTTATAGTGGGCTGGGACATTGTAGGGATGTTTTAAATAATCATTAATATTCATTTATTTTTAGTAACTTATCTGAAATAGACACCTAGGTGGTTGTACAGGACACAAAAAGGACACCACATGTTTTTAATGCTTTGTTTACTGTTACTTAACACAGATATCTTTGCCAGTAAGACACTAATGGCCCCCAGTTATGGGACCTCTCATAAATCATCCATGTGTCTAACTCACTTTCCTGTCACACAATCAGCCCCCCCGCCAAAAAAAACCTCACGGCTATGGACCCTGTTCTGTCGATGACGTCACCTGCTCGGCTTGGCTGTGTTGACACAGTCCACTCCCTCAGCAGACATATTGTTCCCCCTTTCTGCAGAAAAAAAAGACCACCAGCATTCAAAGACATTCAAAGGCTGTTGCTGCTAATAATAATAGTAGTAGCAATACAAACACATGGCAGCTTAACACTTGCAAGAAATACGATGGGACACAATACTGGCGCCGAGTTAAGCGGCTCTTTTCTCAAGTAACATTAACATCTAGGCTATTAATAGCAGAAGTCACTGGTCACACCTTCCATAGATAGATGCTAGGTGTAGATTTAAGGAGTTAGGGCCTGTATCACTTTTCACAGTCTCTACATCTTAGCCTTTAGTCTCGGGTCGGGCCAGGCTCTTAAAAAACACATGTTTAACAAAAAACATAAAAAAAATAATAAAAGCATTTTTAGAGACTTCAGAACAACATAACAGGCCTACTTTTTCAGCTGTGAATGTGTTTGTAATATTAAAGCTTAAATAGTCTGTAGGTTCCCTGCGATGGGCTGGCGACCTGTCCAGGGTGCGTCCCCCGTCCTCGCCCTGTGTGCGCTGGGTTGGACACCAGCACTCCCCCGCGACCCCGTTTGGGACAAGCTGAAAATGGATGGATGGATAGTCTGTAGGTCTGTGTATATACAGTACTGTGCAAAAGTCTAGAGCCACTCCTAGTTTTTTTCATAATTTAATTCCAGAGAACCCGTCAGTACATCTTAAGAGGAATGATGATAAAATAAGAAGGAAAAATCAGGAGAAAAAAATAAGGAGAACAAGGTTTTTGGCTCTCATTTTCAGTCTAAGACCAGTCTGAGAGGATTATTTTTTGTTGGTTAAAAAAGTGAGCTGCGTATGAATCCTTCGGGCAAACAAAGCCGTCTATCTTAAGGCCATGAAGAGTCACGTGCAGATGATTCCAGATGATCTGGCTGGCTATGCTGAATGCTGAGTGTTTGTAACTCTTTTTATCTAGGCACCTTGTACCTTTAGACACTTTTTCATTTAATTTCTACTCAATTTGCCAGAGATATGAGAAGCATAAAATAGTGTTTGTGCACCAACAAGGGGATTTTCTAGCAGTGTATTCTGCATGTGTTCTGATTGCAATAGGGCAGTCTACGCAATTCATCATGTGATTGCAATCTGATCTGAAATTTGAATTCTATTCCTTCTGGACATTTTCCTTCGCGCGTGCTCTGCCCGCTCAAATCGAATATCTTCTTTTGACATTTGCTTGTTGTGGAATACGGTGAGCGATGTAATAATGACGATGGTATTTGTTGTCCTGTTTGTATAAGGCTCTGGTTTATGTTTGGTTTTCCTTCGCTCCCCCTTTCGGATGCAGACAGGCTTGTTTATGGTGGTGTTCTGATATTGCTGTGTGTTCCTCTGTGCTTTGCCTAAATATCAGACTGAAGGGCTCTAGGGGAAACACCCTCATGTCTAAGACAAGCCAGATCGTGTGCTTACCTGCAACCCCAGCGGCCCCTGACATCTGCAGTTAATTTTCTGATGACATCCTTGGTAAATAAATTCTGGGGAATGAATCACATAATCGTAACCACGTTCTGATGCTTTGCAGACAGTCAGGCATTTAGTACATCAAGGATGTAATTGTGGTCTTGCATAGTAATTGAAAATAGTACTTCAGGATAGTAATAGTGCTGATCTAGGATCTGTTCTTGTCGGTAAGATCATCCTAAATGAGAGAGGAACCTGTTCCTAGATCAGCACTGCAACCCTAAGAACCTTTTTGAACCCAAGCCCAGGCCCAGGCTTTCACCCTGCAAATGTTCACCTTGACACTAGATGCAGGCTCTAGGAAAGGGCATGTGCTCAGGGTAGAGCATTCCTCTGTAATGTATCACCAGTTTAAAGATTTGACCCTTGCTGCAGTTCCCCCTCTTAAATCTTCTTGACAATTGCCATGGCTTGTGAACTCATTGTGCTTTAACTAATATTGTAATCCGTTATTTCCCAAAAATGAATGCCTGCATTATGCTGTTGCACTACGGCGACAAAGTCGTGCCTGCAGAACCCCCAGAAAACACTGGAAATTAGGAGGGGAGGACATTGGAGCTGTCACTCAAAGCTCCTGATGACCTTTACTGAAGCTCTGTCTCCCTCCCTTTAACAGAAGCCGAAGAAAGAGCTCTAATTGGTATCTAATCTCTTTTTTTCCCTCTCCTCTCAGGCTCAGGTAGTGATTGGCCTGTCAGTATCAACACCCAGACAACAGGCAGAGTTAACCTTGTCCTCCAATGACATATAACTAACTAGCTATCTGTCACTAGCAAGCAGTTAGTCAGCTACTCTACACACACTTTCTGCAGGACCATCCCTTCTTTTTGAAGGGAATTTAATGGGATCCGGTGCTGAAACAACGGATGGGTCATCACAGCAGTTCATGAAATTTATAACACAAGCATTTGCTTTTTAAATGCTTGTGTAAGTGTAACTCATTTTTGCTAGCCTGTCTAAGAGGCATCCGTATTACACAAATTACAAGCGAACATTGCAGTTTCCTTGATGAACATTTACCATTGATGAACATTGATGAACATCCCCACAGTTTCCTGGATGAACATTTACCCAACCTAAATCTTAATAAATTGGAATCTAAATTTCCATCTTTACAATCACTTTCCATCCATCTTTACAATCTCTTTCCATCCATCTGTCCATCTATACAGCCGCCCACCCATCCATCCATCCATCCATTCTCTAAAAATCTGGTCCTAAATGCCGTGGTGGGGGTGTTAAAGCTGATCCTATCCCAGTGCTTATACGTCAAAAGGTAAAGAAACACCCTGGACAGGTCGCCAGTCCAGGGCAGATACACAATCCTTCTCATACACAGTCACACCCAGGGGCAAAATGGCAACTCTGATCTACCTGAAATGCAGGTCTTCAGGCCTCCACAAATACTTGGGATTAATACAGTTTCATTGCAAAAAGAACCCAGACAGACCTTCCCTTAAAAATGCATTTTATATGGATGTGTTCAGATTGCTAGGTAGGTGTGGATGTAGGTAGGTGATTGCTAGGTGTAGGTAGGTGATTGCTAGGTGTAGATGTAGGTAGGTGATTGCTAGGTGTTGGTATAGGTAGGTGATTGCTAGGTGTAGGTGTAGATAGGTGATTGCTAGGTATAGATGTAGGTAGGTGATTGCTAGGTGTTGGTGTCGGTAGGTGATTGCTAGATGTAGGTGTAAGTAGGTGATTGCTAGGTGTAGGTGTAGGTAGGTGATTGCTAGGTGCAGGTGTAAGTAGGTGATTGCTAGGTGTAGGTGTAGGTAGGTGATATTTAGGTGTTGGTGATTGCTGGGTGTAGGTGTAGGTATGTGATTGCTGGTGTTGGTGTAGGTAGGTGATTGCTGGGTGTTGGTGTAGGTTGGTGATTCCTAGGTGTAGGTGTAGGTAGGTGATTGCTGGGTGTAGGTGTAGGTAGGTGATTGCTAGGTGTTGGTGTCGGTAGGTGATTGCTAGATGTAGGTGTAGGTAGGTGATATCTAGGTGTAGGTGATTGCTAGGTGTAGGTTTAGGTCGGTGATTGCTGGTTGTAGGTAGGTGATTGCTAGGTGTAGCTAGGTGATTGCTAGGTGTAGATGTAGGTAACTGATTGCTAGATGTAGGTAGGTGATTGCTAGGTGTAAATAGGTGATAGCTAGGTGTAGGTGTAGGTTGGTGATTGCTAGGTGTAGGTATAGATAGGTGATTGCTAGGTGTATGTAGGTGATTGCTAAGTGTAGGTGTAGTTTGGTGATTGCCAGTTATAGATGTAGGTAGGTGATTGCTAGGTGTAGGTAGGTGATTGCTAGGTGTAGGTGTAGGTAGGTGATTGCCAGGTGTAGATGTAGGTAGGTGATTGCTAGGTGTAGGTGTAGGTAGGTGATTGCTAGGTCTAGGTAGGTGATTGCTAGGTGTAGGGGTCTGACAGCAATGATATCACTATAGCAATATTAGCTTTCACCAGTTCTGCTTTGAGGTTCTCAATGAAGTTCTCTTCAGCTCCAGCATGTAAGTGAATAATAAGGGTCAGAGATAGATCAGAAAAATGCATGTTAGAGTGAATTATGTCTGATTTTGAATTTGCATTTAACCATGCTGGGGTTATGAGATGACTTTAGAAGAGGACAAAATTAAATGCTTGGAAAAGATGGACCTTTGCAGGTGAGACATGTGTTTTATGAGGCTTAGAGAGAAATACTGGAAGGCAAGGTGCACACTGTACATGCTAGTGAGTAAGGCTGTCTGTGTGTGTGTGTGCGCGTGTGCACTTCATATCAGTGTTCCAGCAGAGAGGAGATGTTATGAGACAGGCCGCAGAGGCCTGACTACTGGGATGGTTGACAATTGACCTTTAGTTCAGTCTGTGTGCTTCCAGCTCCATACTGAGTGAATGCCTGACCACACACCATCTCAGCTCAGGATGCCTCGTTCCTCTGAGGGGCTGCAGTGAGTGGGGAGAGTGTGTGTGTGTGAGAGAAAATGTTGAGCAGCCTGTGTGTCCTCAGACAGTACGCAGGGGTGTGTGGGGCTGGCAGGTGTGTGGGGGGTAGGAGATAGCTGGTGTGAAGAGGGGACATTGGGTAGCTTAAATTAATGTGATCACTCCGTCCGACTGGGCCTACCTTGGTCAAAAAGGCTGTCCAGTCACGGCTCAGAATCAGTACAGTTGAAGGAAAATGGAAATCGCAAAACAAAAGGTGTTTTGTGAGGAACAAAAGCTCAACAAAAACTTGAAAATCATTTTGCGTGATTTAAATTAAACGTTTGCAGCATTTTTATACTCATGATGCTGATTCCCGTAGCCATCATGGTTACAGTAACAAGTCTTCAATACCTTTGCTTTACATACACTCTCACATGATTTCGGTTCAGTCAGGTTACGGTTCGAGAAACCACTAAACCACTTTAGGAACTAGGCCCCATAATCAGAAGGCTGAGGGTTCAGAACTAAGTTACCTGTGCAAGGTACCGTCCCCAACACTGCTCTCTGGACGCTCGATCTGCCTGCAAGGTGTGTATAACTGTGTATGCTGTTTTTTGTTCATTGTTTTTTTGCCTTTGATGGAGATCCTAAATGGTCTGTCAGTCATAAAACAGTTTTAAAACGCTTCCATAGCACCAAAAAGGGTTCTCAAACCAACCATTAAAGTCTTTCAAAATGTTTTCCAGTATCAGAGTACATCATCTGATCCAGATCCAGAAAATCTAATTCTGCTGAGCAGAATAGGCAAGTTTGACAACCTTGTGTCACAATAAAGTTGTATTCAGTCGTTCCAGTGAAATGACACACATTCCATGTTACCCCAGTTTCCCATGGAAAATTATTTGTGACTGAACTTGCTGTATTATGTCGTTGCTATGCCAACGAGGGGGATCCTCCTGACATTGCCAATGGAGATTTCCACTCATTTGAGAATCCTCTATTTCAGCCACTTTGCAGTGAAAGTCCAACAGACATAACACTTAATCCCAAAACCTACAGATTCTGTTAAATTAATGAACATACTGGACATACTTAAAAGTTGTAGAACATTTATATAAAAGAACTGAAAGAATAATGACTGCTGCTTTCTTGTTAGGTCAGATGTGTTCCTGCCTGGCAGCACAGTGCCGCAGTGGACAGCGCTTTTGCCTCCCGAGAGGAAGAATGAGAGAAACTTCCCCAAGAAAGGTGTACCATGCAGAAATGGGAAACATTGAATTAGAATTACTTTGATATTGTTACTTACTCTGTACTTTACTGGAGTATTTGCTTTAATTTGACCTCTTTACATTTTAACCAAAACATCAACATTTGCATTCTTCTACATCTCACATTTTCAGAACAGGCTCCTTACTTTAATTTTAATGCATTCAAGAGAATCCATTACTTCTGTTTTGCATCATTACGTGCTTTCCCTTCATCAGCTCCACCCTAAATGGACTATAACAAAGAGAACATCCAATCCCTGGGTGCTTCCATTGGTGCAGATCACACACTGGAGAGGTTACAAGACGTAAACAATGTAACAGATTGACATTTAGTACGTAACTGATGTAAACATAAGATGACATAAGATGAAACAGATGAACTTGACGTGGAGAAAAGGTGTGTATTGATTGTGATGTCTATAAAAAGGAGAACATGTTGAGCCATGGATGGGAGTGGAAAACTCAAGTTAATGTTCGTAAATTTTATCTTTATTGTATTTTATGTTAAAACGGTTTATTACTCCTGAATGACAATAATATAGCGAGAGGCGTAGACTCTCTGCTCCTGCGTCCACGTGTCAAGCATGACTGTTTTTCAGAACTCTGCATAAACGTATCATAAAGAATAGCTCAGCAGATATGGTCCAAAATGACTGCAATAAACTATAAACATATATCGAGGGCTGGTGTAAGTGTTTAAAGAGAGTCCCAATAGAAGCAGATTTTGAAGTATTTAATGGCTCTAAAAGCAAGGAAGTTCTAACATGAAGAGTTTTGCGAGAAGCCTTTTGTTTAGAATTGTTTTTCGATACACAGTGCAGAGGTACATGTAGGGCAACAGAAGACAAAATGGTGCTAAAAAAAACATTTTGTCTACATTTCATCACATCACATTGCTTTGATTATCCCTCAGTGATAAAAAAAAGTCAGCTAATAGTTTGACCACTTCAGTGACTTCTTTGCGACAGTGACCATCCAGTCATCCATTTTGGATTGCCCTGCCCTCTGTGGGTCTCTAGCCTTGGCCTCTCTCCTCCGATGGCCGCAGGTCCCGTCAAGGCTGAGATCGAGTTTAATATGCTGCTGTAATCACACCGGATTCACATGGCTAGTCCTACAGCAGCTCAAATGAGCCGAGGATTAGTGTTAGCCACGGTGCAGCGCCGCTGTTTTAATTGCATTGTGCGGGGTGCTGATGCCACTGGCCTTACTGTGGGGTGGCCTGTCAGAGGGATTATTAGAGAGGCAGATGAAGGGATGCCCGGCTACTGAAGCACCTTAAAGCTGAGGGCACGGGTGGACCCACTCCTTTGGATTCTCATTAATCAGCAAAATTAGAGCATAATAGATTTATTTTGGCCCTGAAGGTGGATTAAGAGTCAATTTGTTTGAATCCTCCTATCAAAGGAGAACATAAGTACTGTATGCGCTGCCCTGTATTTGGGTGTGCATGAGCAGGAAAAACTATCATCCATGATACCTCGAAATATGAAGTCATTCAGTGAGCAGACAGGTACACAAATGAAAGAACAACCCAAACAATGCTTTTGGCAACCAGATCCATTTAATTATATATTTGCATTTCTCAGGCACTGCAGATTGATTTACTCTTCTTCTTTTTACTCAGAATATGAATCTCTTTCAATCAGGATTAGGATGAAATTACATCCAGTCAGAACACATAATAAATCATCAGCAAGTTCTATTGCGCTCTTGTAAGAGTTAGCAGACAGTGAGGCTGTCACTGAAGCCATCACATTGTGTCCAGACCTGATGGACAGTAAGACATCCGGACACATTCGTCTTCAAGTACAGACTTAGTGAATTTTACCATCTCATTCAGAAGATTCAATTAAAGTAGTGATTGACATAAGAGAAATACAGATTAAATACTTTTCACATAACAAAATACTTACTCGGATAATGGCTTTAAAAAAGGGCGTGTGCCTTTCAACATACAGAGTTCAGTGTCTGCTCCATGGAAAGCATGGTATCTTTAATGCATCCCTTATAGATCCATAAATATAGTGAAAAATAAGATTTGTCTTAAAGAATCCAGTAGCACTTTACAGTCAGGCAGCCTTTATAAGGCTACACACTCCAGTGGGCCTTCAGAATATCTGATATTAACCTACAAACACACTGTCAGGGACAAGGTTTCTGTCGCACTTCATGAAATGACATGAAAAACAACAAAAGCAGCCTTTTTGACAAGCGTGTTCGAATAAGCGCTGTCATCAAAGAGTCCTGATCCTGCATGTCTTTTTATCATTTTTATCATTTCTGCTTAAGCTCTTTTAGGTACTTTGCCTTTAAGAGTGATATTTAAATGAACTTTCTTCTGATTGGCTGCTTTGTCTCATTAAATAATCAGTCAAGGCTGAAACTATTCCTCAATGTAAGCATGTCTGGGTGGTGCTTAAGTGCTTTTGATTATATTAACAGTGAAATTATAATAGCAGTGCATTCAAAGATTCAAATTGTTTTTTTGTAGCTCAGTTTCCATGTCTGGACTTGGGAGTGAGCAGTGTCTGTTTACATATTGCATTAAACTTTTCGATCTGTTTTCCATGATATTTGTCCTTTAAAGTATTATTGGCAAGCCATGTAGCCTTCCAAACGCTGCCCTTCACTAAAGTGTTATGATGATTGCATGGACGATTAATAATACGTTAAAATGCACATTCCTTATCGTAGCGATACCATCTTTGGTTGAATGAAAGAAACGGACATAAACGACTAATATTACAAACACCGTGATCTTTCAGGCAAAATTGTTAATACAGTATCAAAAATTACATTTGGCAATTCCGCTCAGCAAAAATCACAGCGCAATATACCTCTGATTGGCACGCTTAGCACGGGACAGCACTGCTAGATTACCGTTAAATATTTATCTCTTTAGAAAAGACAGAGTATAAAGATATACAATGATGTGTTTAAAAAAAAACATTGACTTTCAAATCGATGATTGTAGTTTAGAGCAGTGACCTCGCACTAGTAAGTGTAAACTTGAGAGAAATGGACAGAAAGTGCAAAAATATGGACATGCATCACGATTACTCCACGATTAGTGCACATGCCCCACTCAGGCTTTCATCACACACTTCCAAATGGCACAGCAGCGAAGCTCAGTACAACAGAGCGGCTTTAGGACTGCAGTCAGAACAAGTGGCCACGCTTATCTGAGAAAAGCATAAAACGCCACTGCAGGTTTCAGCAGTTTACAGCAGCGGAAGATGGGACAGAAATGGAGTTATACACATATGGATTATATTATTACATGAGTTCCACAAACACCTTTTGCTATTACAGGATTGTGCTCGTTAACATAAACGCAAAGCAGCATAAAAAAGGAATGTATTCGACAGTAATGAAAGGCAGGTGATTGGTTGCGACAGTAAGTGGTCACCTTTTTTCACAGCTCAGCTTGACAGGCTTGTGTTGCCAGGCTCATTCTCACACCCCTCCACCGCTGCGATCTACGGACACCGGCCCCCTCGAGTCTAGCCCTTCTTCGGCAGTCTTCATCAGGATGGCCAATCGGCTGTCCGAGATTTGGCCCCTCTGTACTGCGCTCATGAGCTAAAGCCATCAGAATAATAATACAGCAAAACAGAGAGGTTAGTGAGAAGTTGATAAATCAACAACTATAAAATAACAACTCTGAGGAGCTACATTAAAAGTTTGAAATTGTTTCATCAAAATGTGTTTTTTACTCTTTGATTAGCTGCTGATCACAACAGCAGCCTCTGGGACGCAATGGGGTCACAATGGGGCAGTGGTGGCCTAGTGATTAGGGACTAAGCCCCAGGATCAGGTCTTGGGTTTGAATCCCAGACTAGTAGGTTGCCCTGAGGTACCCTTGAGCAACGTGCCGTCCCCATCACTGCTCCATGGGTTCTTTAAATAGCGGTGCCCTGTAGCACGGTGTGTATGGGTGAAAAGCAGAGTTTGAATTTTATTCACTGTGTGCTGTGCCATGTTTCCCAATGACAAAAGATAGTCACTTTCACTTTCAACAATGCCTACTCTCTTTTTAAGGGAATGATGTAGTTGTATGCATGCAGTTAGTTACATGTATGAGCATGGGAAGTAACGTTAAGCTAGTCACTTGCCCACACACAGTTGCCTCTCATTAAGTTCAAATTAAAATGGACACTGATCATCATATTTTAACACCTGTCCCCCAGTCCCTATCAATTACACCATTAATCTAATTCATGCTTGAGTTAGTTCAAGTGGCAAACTCCTGATGGCTCCCACTAACTTACCAAATACTTATTATTCCGACCTCCATAAAGACAGGAGCTTTTAATTACTGCAGGCCTGTCAGGCCTAGGGTTGGACTGCATGTACAGAATAGTTAAGCTTTCACACCTCTGTCTCACCCTGCAGGAGTCTCCATCAAACCTTGCCTCTTAAGCTCAAATAAAGGCTGCACAAAAGACAGAGAATGAGGCACTGCGAAAGAGAGGATCTATAAATACAGGAGCTGGTACATGTCAGACTAAATGGGTCTGTGTAAAGTGGTGTCTCTTTCTCTGTAAAAATGCCATACCTGTAGAAACTCGTTCAGTTCCACCTGCCCGTTTTTATTCAGATCGACCTCATTGAGGATCTCGTGGAGCGCGTTCTCATCGATATGGATGCTGAGTTTCTGCGGCCAGAAAGAACCGTGAAAACACTTCTAAGTGCTAAACAGTGAACATTTCTTTTAGAACAATAATATTAAAAAATGATTTTTTTTATTAAGATTTAGAAAAACTATCCCAAATACCTTAACATTTTTAAATAGGGCTGCTATTAAAATCCCATTTGAATGGGATGTTAGACGAATATCTGTTGCTGAAACGCCTGATATCCTCACCTCTAGAACGTGCTGCACATCCACTGTGGTGATGAAGCCTTTGCTCTCTTTGTCAAACTTGTAGAAACGCTTCTTATATCTGCAGATCAAATTAACACACACGCACACACACACACACCAAGGCTGACAAAACAGTTGGTATTGGGCTTTTATTAGGGTATTTCAAGTGCTTAGATGGGGCTTAGGGTTGTTAACTACGTAGTGAATTACGAGGAAGTGTGGCTATAATTCTCTGTAAAAGGAAAATTCGTTCTTTCTTTTTTTCCAATGAAAATTAGGAAGAAATCGGACATGCTCTACATTTGTCATGTGAGTTCAGATTAACAAAAATATTGGCAATAATGTAAATAATGTATATTTCAATATTTTAGTATTGATCTGTCCCATAGTGCATGCAATCTCTCACTTCTGCGCTCTCTCTCTCTCTGGGAAGTATTTCCTTATTATTTGATATAGTTGTTACATTTCTTTCAGTTCAAAATATTAAGTAAGCATCCTGTATAGTGATTTTTTTATTATTATGGATGACAGCAGCGGTCAGAAGAACTTTAGTGCAGTGAGGCTTAAAGTGGATCAGAGGAGAGTGGATGATGTTACTGTAAGTGTTACAGGTGTTTAAAATACCAGTTTAGAAAAGCAGCATGTTTTCAGTCATGCTAACGATCGTGATTTGGATTGAGTAGAGTCTGGGATTAAATTTGAACAGGATTACCAAGTTTTGAAATAATGGGTTTAGGTTGGGTTCAGGTCTCTAAAACAAATACAAACATACATGTAGACACAGTACCTGGATATTTCCTGTGGAGTGAGTGAAATCTCACTGGTCTTGGTAAGCTGTTCAGCACGAGCTTTGTAGCCCATCTCCTGGTGCAGAAACTTTTTGGCTGCTTCCAATTCTTCCTACAGACAGGGACAGAAAAATTATGTCAAAGCTTGCACATGAATGAGTTTTATTTATTCTGATTGTTTGTGCTGTAGGACGCTAAAGCAGAACTGTTGAACTAAAACTGGTAAAAATCTTTTAAATGATCGAACAGAATAAAAGAAGGAGGGTGGAGCATGGAAACTGAGTGGGGTTTGCATTTCTATGACATTTTTTAGATTATCGTTCCATTAGTTTTTAGATTCATGATGCGGTCTCATCGCAGTTTGAATAAAAGTTGCTGAAATGATACATTTGACAAAAATCAGAGAATGTGGATAATGTGAATATGTGAACCAATTGTTAATTGAATTAATGATGTAATTACATCAATCGTTATGTAATTATATGTACACAAGATTCTTACAGAATGAAATATCACAAAAAAATGACAATAATCTGCACGGTGATATATTACATAATCATAAATAAAGACCAGAGTGGACAATGTTCCAATTGTCTTCAGGTTTCCTATTGCAGTCTAGGTTTTTCACAAACTTATGAGAAACCAATGGCTGCTACTGAGAGCACTTCCGGAGAACATGAGCGTAAATACACCTGCACTGCACTGATTCCCTGCGGAGTGTGTGTGTGTAGGGTGTGGTGCACCTGCATTGTGTGCTGAGAGAAGGGGAGAGCGTTTAACTCATGGGAACTGAAAACTATCAAAGCAATGCAGCGCTCTGCGCTATTATTAGTGCTTTTGTTTATCAGACAGGAAACCCAGGATCTACGTAGAAAGGCCAGAGTAACCCTATCGCCCCCTCACACACTCAGAGACACAGTAATATAGTCCGTCAGACACACACGTAATCGACATAGTAATACACAGGTATGGTGCTGATATAATTCAATTGTGTTATTTTAAGTCGCAGGCTCCCTGCTAAGCAAAGCGTTTAAGAGTGATATTAACAATAGGTGAGCTGTGGCACATGTGGAGCATTAACTGGGAGAACATAACCTGGCCAAGACCTTTGACTTTCATTTCCACACTGAGAAGGTTTCCATGGAATTGTAACATGAAGGAGAGAATAAAAATAAATTTGGAGAGTAAAAACATGAGGATTGTAGTAATTAAAAACTTGATTTGTTATACAGTATCTTCCCTGATGTTCATGTTGTCAAATAGTGTCTCTTTTTTTATTTTTCTAAACTTCTAGTTTTGCCCCACTAATGCATTGCTAACTTGTGCTGGTCCCTCTAAGGAAATTTCAGTGTTCTATTAACAGCAAACTAGTTGTGGTGCTCATGCAGTGGCGGTTTATTGGTTAGGGATTAGGCTCCAGGATGGGAAGGTCGTGGGTTTGAATCCCAGACCAGTAGGTTGTCCTGAGGTACCCCTGAGCAAGCTACCATCCCCATCACTGCTCCCCGAGAACTTTAAATAGCTGCTCCCTGCTGCACAGTGAGTGTATGGGTTAAGGGCAGAGGCAGTATTTTGCTGTGGTTCGCTGTGTGTTGTGCTGTTTCACAATGAGTTTTCACTTTCACTTCGTCACATATAGAACGTGTTACTCTTTACATCGGCTCTCTTTAAAAAGAACTCTTGAAGCATCTGTAAAAAGAATTCAATCGGTGTTCTGTACCTTGTATGTTTCGGCTATAAGGTAAATCAAAATATGAATATTATTGGAGAAGCCTGTTTGATGTAAGCCTTTTAAATCGATTAACTGATGGATACAATTTCAGTTTCAAAAGTAGAAGTTGATACGTGTGATGTAAATACAAGTCGTGCATTCTTGAACAGAACAGAGAAGCAGAAGAAAAAAAAAACTAGATCTGTCAAAAGCAAATGTAAACACCATGTAAATATGAATGTGCAAATGCATGTAAATACACATAATAACTATTTATTTGAAACAAAGGAAGGCAATAATAAAACATTAATGGATCCATAACAAGACTAGACTACAGTAACAGCTAAGATGTATGTGGTTTAATAAAGTTGTTAAGGAACATTTGACATACTTTCTTCTTCTGCTCGCTCCAGTCCAGCTGTTTCGCCATGATCTCAATAACGCGTGGAAGGGCTTCATCAGCAGCCTGGACATTCAGGAAACCCAGTCGTGTCCTTCGCGCAATCACATCAATAGCTGTGCAGGCATACTCTTTAATAGCATAGATCACCTGCAGAAAAAGCAACGTTTAGCAAGAGGCTTGATTTCCACTTTAGTCATAAGTGCCCAGTTCTAATTGCAATAAAAATTTACAGAGGCACTAATTTTGAAATAACACATTTTATTTTGAACTATTTATTTTTATTAGAAAAATGGCTGTGTTTTCTTTGAGTATTTATCAGCAGATCTTTGGAATACCCACCTCACTCTCAATGTAGGGAAATTCAGATACAAGCCGTTTTCCCACTATCGGCCATCTTTTTCCTGTGACTTGGGCCATCTTGGCTACGTCAAATGCCCTCCCGCCATAGGTGGCTGCCAGGTGTTGAGCAACCTGTAGATTAAGAGGATACAGGTGACGAGACTCTTGTTACTGCTGTCTTTATTTAATCAAGGAAATGACTGGAGACAGTAATAAGTATTAGAGAAAGACTGTGGAATTTGCAGCTTGTGTTAACTGGTTTAAGCCCGTGTCACATTGATCTTCAATTTGCAGTGACAGTTCGTCTCTGTGGGCTGAACAGGGGCCTTCCAGGTGACTTCCTGAATGGTGGCCTGTGGCTTTCTGTTGGATCTTCTAGCTTTAGGTTCATCTTGTTCTCTTCAGTGCCAGGTGAATCACCTGTCTTTGTGGCTGACACACTGGGCCCAGTGCTTCATTAAGCGTTTGGACAAATACAAACCGTGCAGCTTTTACTTCGATTCAAACCCTTCCATTGCATCTCTCACCAAAGGTCAAGTGCTGTCAGAAATATCTGCATCCTGACCTTTTTAAATATGCCGCACAAAAAAAAAAAAAAAACTGCGCCCATCATAAGGCTGGGGCTCCATTGAGCTTTCCCGGCACCTAACGAGGGGTTGCCAGTCTTTCTCCTCTGGCCAATCCACCGGGGACAACAGTAGACGGGAGTGAGCCCAGCCTACTCCAAGAGTGGCCTGTCAGTAGCAGACAGAGGTCCACCGATCTGCGCGCAGGACTCCTCTGGCCTCGGTTAAAGGCTACCCAAATTGATTTTCTAATGGTGGCATAAAATAAGACCAAATAAAGTATGATCATAATAAAGGACTCGGAGGGAAAGCTGTTCAGGTAATAGCTCTGTAATATGGATGTCACTCTCAGAGTGGGAAGTGTAATTGTAGAGACAAAATGAATGAGCTCTCTGCTTAATGCAGGGCAACAACAGACAAGTTTCATCCGAGGGATTGTATGCTAAAATAGTTCTTGTGCTTTTGGAACATTTTCGATCGCAAAAATAATGCAGTCACCCAAGAACAAAAGGGTGATAAAGTGACTGAGTAGGTGAGATTACATTAATTCTACACATATTTGATGGCAAAGAAAATGAATTATATACTATACAAGTATTAAAATCAATACACAATCATTTTTCAAGTAAAAGCCCTCAAATGAACGTTTCAATATTAAAGAATTTTCTGTTTATTCTGTGTTTTTCTCATTCTTATTAGTAGGCTATGGACAAAAATCTATTAGTAGCCATCTAGCTAGTGGCAATTTGATCTATATGTGTACTTTTACTATTTAAGTAAAAAAAAAATCTTGCAATCAAACACATGTTGAAGTCTTTTATGGAATTACTTCTGGTCCTGAAAGCTCACCTCATTTTCTAGGCCATAATCCTGGACCAGCCTGATGTACAGTGTAGGAGTCCAGTCTTTCCCACCTTCTAGCATCAGGCCCACAGTTCTGCTGGGTCCAGCAGGAAGCTTGTGCTCCATCACTGCAGCATCTAGAGTCTCCTCTGCCATGGAGCGATAAGTCGTCCATTTTCCACCTGGAAGGATGAGGATACGTTAGAATACTTAGGTGGGCCATGGCCAGTCTATTTATATAGCACCTTTCACCATTTAGCGCTTTCCACTGATCAAATACAAAATGAAAGCGTCTTAAAAATAAAAATAGAAATGAAGACATAATAAAAACATAATTAAGCATACGTGTGCCGTTTGAGAGCCACAGAAGCAGAAATCTGGCAGCACATTCCCTGTCCACTGGCTTACAGCAGATAAGGTAATTTACATGTTTTGATGATTTCTTCACAAGTGAAAAAAGTACAAACCCTCAACAGAGAAGACACTTAAGTACTGCTTTTTTCTATGCATTTTAATGCACAATTGCAAAGTTCAACAACTTTAAAAAAAGCCATATCTTTTGCAGAGGCCACAAGAAATGTAATTATGCAAAAAAAAATCAACTCATTTGAACAGCGGTAGCCAAACCTTCTAAACGTAAAAGTAGAAATATCCTTTCTGGAAATTTTACAAATCATTGATCAGCAAACTGACCAGCGATGGTGACCAGGCCACTGTTGCTGATGCTGACGACATGGTTGCGGCAGATGGACTGCGTGTCTTTGGAATTGGGGTCAGTCACCAGTGGACGAATGCCGCTCCAGGCCGCCAGGACGTCTCCCCTCCGCACTGCAACAAAGAAGAGACATAAATGCATCTGAATAAACATGGACTGTGTATGTATATGAGGGTAAATAAAATACCAGAGGACCAGTGATGCTGTGATCAGTGTACAGTCTGATTCTAACATTGGTTGGTTTTTTGCTATCGTTTAAGAGATCATCCATCCACCAGGACACAGACACACACAGACACTCATGTACACCTGCAACAGTTTTCCAGATCTTCACTTCATTTGACTTTGTGAGGAGATCAGAGGTCTGCTTGGTAAAAAAATTTATTTTTTGTTGCTTCTCTTAAACTGTCAGAAATGTCAATAGAAATTAACTTCCTTCAGCATCTTTATCTGCATTCCAACATGCCTGTTTCTTTTCCTAAATTTAGTGGGTTTTAAGTGGGTTTCTTGTGTGTACCTTTCAAGTACAGAATGGCTAGTATGCTGTTTCTGGTTTACAAAACTCTCAATAGTGAAAAAAGTAGTAGCTCCCACCAAAACTATAGAAACAGTCTTTTTCAATGAAATACTCATGTATTGCAGCTACACAAAATACCTGTGTAATACCAAAATACCAAAATACCCCTGACTAAACAGTAGCAAGTCTACACAGTTACATATGAACATGTAAAGACAAGAGGTCAAAACAGAGATCAGCCCTTAAATCTGTCCCGACCTATCAGCACAGTGTGGTGAAAACAACAAGCGTTAAGCCCGAACTGCTTCCAGAGCCTTTTGCTGCTGCAGATGTAGTTTTCCACCCTGTTGCTTTTTAACTCGGCTTTATCTACGCTGCGCGACCACAATGCCACAATCGAGTCTGGAGTCAATTTCCCCATTGCGGTGACATCTCGAGCATTAATTATTAAGATGGAGTTGTGTATCGATCGAGAACACACCTGCCACTGTAATATGCAGGTTGATATTTCTGAATGGATGAAAAAAAGGAGACGGCAGTCTCATTATCAAAGGGCATCGCTGAAACATTTATGACAGGGCTGGGAAGCTGAGCAGACAGCAGGCAGGGGAAGGCAATAACAACTACCTTTACACACACACACACACACACACACACACACACACACACACACACACACACACACACGCACAAACTGTCTAAATGAGACTGAGCAGCTGAAAGGAGTGGTTTCACAAAAAGATGTCCATTTCAAAAGCTATGAAATGCACTGGATACGTGCATTTATTCAGATGAGATAACAGTAAAGTTTGCAGTTAAAGTGATACTTTTAACATGGACTAAACACGTCATTGCTGTTGTTTTTTTCTTGCTATGTTTTTGCACTGATGTACTTGCAGGTTGTTTATGAGTGTAAACAGCTGTTTGCCCAGGCCTTGATGAAATGATACATATTCTTGAAAAGCAACATTAAGTATAAAATGAAAAACTAAAAGAATATGTTCCAATACAGTAACTTAGACTCCATTAATAAACATACATCATGCAGTAAATAAAGCACATGTGTTCTTCCAGTAGATTTCTTTCAGCACTTGTTTCCACTTGCAAAACATGACCTGTGACTGCTCAAACGTTTGCACACAACTGTATATAGCACTGCATGAAAAGGATTTCTTGGTTATACACAGTTAGAAGAGCACAGATTTGCTTCCAAAAATTAATTAGGTGATCGATAAATAAAACAACAAGTAAAAAATAAAAAAATAAACCAAAAGTCATGAATAAGTATTTCTGCATTTTCATTTATTAACATAAAAAGGCGTCGTTATAAAGTGTAAGTGCAACTGAAACCAATAAATACTTGAAGGTCAGATGCATAGCTTTATCTTCTTTTCCTGCTGTAACTTCTCAGGTGCAGGACTGTGCGTGTACATTTACTCTACGCAAAAACATCTAGAAAAAAAATACATTTAAGTGCCTAAAACAACCACTCACGTTCATTAGAGGGGTCATTAGAGGGTAGTGAAAGTCTACGAGCTCATGAAGGAACCTCTGGCTACCTCACTGGGTTTCACTAAGCATCATGCTTCAGCTATTTTCAGTTCCTCAGACAAGCATCTGTTTCCACAAATGCTCTTAAAGGTTGCCTAAACTGATCAGCCCGTATGGTAAGTTAAGAAACGGTAGCAGGTGCTCTTATCCTTCCATTTACTAGTAACGGGGACCCTCTCCCTGGAACAACTTGGGGTTAAGGGTTTTGCTCAGGAACCCAATGATGGTAGTGCTGGAGGTGAGATTCGAACCTAGGACCTCTTGAAAAAAACCCTGAAATATCCTGTAAATACTCAGAGCCTTTACTTAGTTCCCATTTGCTCTTGAATCATTGAAGCAGCCTATGTGTGATTATAATGACCTTCTCAGGGCCTGGTTCCCTCCACACACACCGCAGGACGTTATGCCCAAATAGTTCAGTTTTCTTTTTGTTTCGAAATTGTTTCAGAAGAGGTTTTTACTTTTCATGGTCTGCATAGTTGACAAACCTCCAGCAGGCAGTCGTGGTTAAAGGGGGAATAGAGAGGGAGTTTTTTTTTTTTTTTCTAATACACCATCAGATACAACCTTATATACACAAGCCTGTGTTTTTCCTTGTTAAGTCCAATGAATACAATTAGGCACAAATAAATGTGTAAAATCACCTACGCATCTTAAGGAACAGTGGTAGAAAAAAGGACACACCGATTACATGTGTTATAATAAAGGGTTTGAATATATAAAGGGGATCTTCTTTTGGCTGCTCACATTAGAGGATCCCCGCTGAGCTTTATCCGCTTCCGTTTCTTCCTGTTCTCTGCATCTTACCCTTTCACACCAACCACCTTTTTGTCCTCTCAACAAATCCACAAACCTCCTCTTTGGCCTTCCTCTCTTCTTGCCTGGGTGCTCCATCCTCAACGCTACTCTTCCAATATACTCCTCGTCCCTCTTCTGTGCATGTCCAAACCAGCCAACTTTTTCTCCAAATTGTCCAACCTGAGCTGTCCATCTAACATACTCATTCCTTATCCATTCAGTCCATGTAACATATCTTAAATAAATGGGATATTTTAGCCTTGTATTTTAAACAAACAAAAAAAAGAACACTCCAAAAAACAGTTGTTTCTTTGAGATATATAAATGAAGTGAGCAATGTTTCTTTGTTCTTTGATTTATTTTTCAGTCTGTCCTCTGAGGGATGGCACCATGGGTTTGTCCCTCATACAGTCTATGTGACAAATCTGTAGGTTTCCCCCTACAGCTCTACTGTCCAGTACAGTCCTGCCTCCTCATCCCTCCCCGTTCAACTCTCCAGAGCCAGAGGCAAGGTCTCTCTGTCATGTGCCCGGCGTCTCTCTCTCGTCCACTTTATTCACTCGCTTGGCCCTTCCTCGTGCCCCCTGGTCCATCCAGTTGCCCACTGGACTCTGAGAGGAAGGCTAGGACACCCGGCCATACGCCAACCGTCACATTGCTGTTCATGAAGCCTGGCCTTAAGCCACAGCAGCTAGCTGTCAAAGTCTGAGAGGAGTAGCACCGTACAAATAGAGCTGAAATACTGACACCTCCATCAGTGAGCTAACAATGTATCACCATCATCACCAGATTAGTGATACAGGACATCACACCACCATCATTAAGTTAACCATACACCATCATCAATGAGCTAACCATACACCATTGTCTGTGTGCTGATGAAATAGCACTGTCAGTGAGCTAATGATACACCACTGTCTGTGAGCTACACGATACACCACTGTCAGTGAGCTAATGATACACCACTGTCTGTGAGATACACGATACACCACTGTCAGTGAGCTACACGATACACCACTGTCAGTGAGCTACACTATACACCACTGTCAGTGAGCTAACAATGCATCACTGTCAGTGAGCTAAGGATTCACCACTGTCAGTGAGCTAAGGATAAACCACTGTCAGTGAGTTAACAATACACCACAGTCAGTGAGTTAATGAAACACCACAGTCAGTAAGCTAACGTACAGCATCGTCAGCATCATCAACAACCTAATGATACCACCATCAGTGAGCTCCCTCCTCACTGGACAACTCTCCATGGCCATAGGCAAGGTCTCCCTGTTCTCAGCCCAGTCTCTTTCTGTCTCTTAGTAGTCCATTTAATTCTCTCATGTGCCCCTTACTGAGGCCCCCTGGGGCATCCAGTCACCCGCTGGGCTCTGTGAGCGAGGGTAGGGCAGCCCACCATACACCAGCCTTCACATTTCTGTTCATGATGCCTGTCTCCAAGGGACAGCATCTATATAGGAATAGCACAGTACAACTAAAGATGTGGCTGATGTAGATGAAACTAGAGGATTAACAAACATTTAAAATCTAAACAAAGCCCATCTTGGTAGCCCTGAAATGAAGCTGCTAATCCAGGAATGATTTGGAAAGTGTGAGCAGCTATCAGTCCAATCAATTGAACAATCAAGCCCATGGCTGTGGCGCTACATCCAATTAAGAGGGCTGTTCCAGAAAATCAATACCTCCATTCTTTGATGAAGATTCACAAAGAGGTTACTTGTTATGATGAAGACTCATCTGCTCCATGGCAAGCCTGCCTGTCTGTCTGCGGTTCTAAACCAAGCTCACCAGTGGACACACACAGGGTACCCAAGGCTAAAACCAGGCTGCCAGAGAGGCCAAGAATTAAATATATAATAATGTCATGACAATAAGAGCCATTTCAATTAGGAAACATAAACTTAGGATCTATAATTAGCATTCAATAAGGACACAAAGTAAACAGTTAAATGGGAGTCACTTTGTATGAGTCCTCTAGTGAATGGGAAAGCCTTCCATGTCAGATATAACTTATCTCCATTTCTGTTTGACTTGCCATTAAAAACTTTGTATATACATTAAAAAGACCAGGGATGCTGTGAAGAGGTGTGTGTGTGTATGGTACAGTATATGTTGGAAACATATGGATGAGTTGAATGTACCTTCCACATCAGGGCTGAGGTAATTGCGGACTTCGCTCAGGATAAAGTTGATGTCCTCCTCCATGGGGATGGGGTGGGCTGTGACATCGGTGGGCGTGTCTGTTGTCCCAGCGATAGTCATCTTCTCCCAGGGTAGGAAGAAAATGACACGGCCGTCGCTGGTGGCTGGATCCAGCAGCCCCATGTTGTCAGGGCTGTAGGCAGTTTCATACAAAATACTTACACAATCATATAAGCCTATAAAAGAGTGCTTGTAATTAAATTGGTGATTATCAATGAACTTGATCTAAGCATCCTACATAAGTCATTTTACAAACATATAAATTATTAGATATTATAAACATATGAAAATATGAAGCCCAGTGTAAATGAAACTTCCTGTCTGATTGTGCTCTTCACGCTATAAACACATTGTGGATTAATACTGTAAATGAATTGTTGCTTGGTAATATAAATAAACAAGGGTTTATAGCTGTGGATAAACTGTTAAACTGGGCTTAGAACAGTACATAAACTGAAGTTTAGTGCTGTAGATAAACCAGGGGTCAGCATTGTGAATAAACTGAAGGGTACCTGTAGTATCCTGGGATGACAATGTGAACTCCTGCACTGGGCTGGCAGATGTTGGCAGTGTTCTGGTTGTCCATCTTACGCAGCGAGTCGGTGAACGGCCCTGTGGCATTAATGACGCATTTGGCACGAACGTCAAACTCCTGGCCTGCAAGAGTGCCATGAGAGAGAACGCACACTTGTAGAGCAGACACCTTGGGGAGTGTGTTCTGTGAGCTGTTGTTGCAATGAAATCATTTGGCTTAAAAATCAGAATAGCATGCAAAGGAAGAAAAGAAGAGTAGTAACATGAGAAAGGAAACACAATGACATGCCCCAAGCAAGAAAGAGTGAGCGAGAAAAATAGGATAATGCAGGATAGTATAAAGGGTCAATGTGAGTAAAGGCAGTTTTGCACTGGATGCGCTTCTTGCAGAATGATGTGCCCGTTCTATTTCGCATCCGTTCTGCCTTGTCTTTTACGTAGTTTCATGGCTGTTTTTGTGTGCATGGTGCTCCAGGTGCACCAAGGAACAGTGGTCAGTTAACCTTATGCATATTAAAATGAAGCTTTTCAACATATTTTACACATGTTCTTTAACGTTCTTGTAGTCATTATTATTGAAGCTGTACTGTCTCTGAGGTTGTTTTGGGTACTGACCACTCCAAAGTAAAGTGAGCCTCCATGCAACTATAAATAATATAATTAACAACATAAAATGACAAAAAAATAGTTTATTTTATCTTGTTTTTGCTAAAAGCAACATGTTTGCCTTTTTGTATCGAAATGTTAGCTTGCTAGCACAGTCTTTTCAGTGCAGCCTATGAGATTTTATTCATCCATCCATCATCTGGAAGGGTGGCAGACGGGGGTTGTAGCCCCAGGTCATAAGTCAAAAAGCAGGGAAACGCCCTGGACAAGTCCTCAGTCCATCACAAGGAGGAAACACAGACAAAAAGCACTCTCACACATACTCACACTGGGGGAAATTTGTCATTTCCAGTTAACCTGATGCACAGTCTTTGGACAGTGGGAGGACAATAAAGCATACGGAGGGATCAAACACTACAGAAAAAAAAATCTTTTTCTCAAACAGTTTGAAACTCTTTTGCTACAAAGGTGGTTTGAACAGCTAAAAGCTTTAAGTGCATCAAAACTAGCTGACAGGATTTGTGGACCGGGGCATCATTCCCAAATGCTAATCTGAATTTAATCTCGAAAAGTTGAATATCCTGTCACTGTGATTGCCTGTGAATTTGCTCCCAGCATTATCATGTCTTTTACCTGTAATGATGTCTCGACAGCGGGCTCCACACACTCTCTCTATGCCTGTTGATGGGTCTGTCTTCTTCAGCAGCCGGATCACCTCAGTATAGTTGGCTATATTAGCACCATGACGGGCCGCGGTCAGAGCAATGGCCAGATTCATCCGGGAATCATTGTGTTGACCTGCAGGAAAACACTGTGGGGGGTTAGAACACAACACTGATAGTCTACCCGATACTTTAATATCTGAAATCATCCATTATGTGCTTCAATTTGGTGTTTCATTGCATGATTTCTGTGCTTTAAAATCAATACAAAAATGTGTTACATGTAATTTATCATATTTATTAAGCATGAAAATAATTATGTATGCACTTTCACTGGTGGTGGAGCCCAGAGGTTCAGGAATGAATACAGAGTAGAGGCAAGCGAAGAAGAAATGGGATGGGCAGAGAGGTAAAGATTAGATGTATGGTGAATTGTATAAGAGGGTTTTAACGATGGGGTGTTGTGGGCTGTACATCAGTGCATAGCTGAGAGCTTCGTACTTAACTTTAATACATAAATATGTGCACAGAATTCAGAAACCAAATACATGCTGTACATAACACGTGTAAAAGTTAACATAAACACAAATGCCCAAACACAATGACCGACGCTCTGTTCTGACTCATTGAAAGTGACTATTCTTGTCATTGCGAGGTCACAGCACAGCACACAGTGAACCACAACGAAACTGGACCTCTGCATTTAACCCAGGCAGTGGGCAGCTATGAAAGCGCCCAGGGAGCAGTGACAGGGATGGTACCTTGCTCAAGGATACTTCAGGGCAGCCTACTGGTGAGGGAATCGAACCCACAATCTTCCAATCCAGGGCCAACTCCCTAACCACTAGGCCACCGCTGCCCCAATTGAGGCACACCTGTCACCCAAGTAAGCAAAGATGTGCACAATCAGAGCAGACGTGTCACCTAACATCACAAGGGTGGACAGTAAAGAGGGAGAAAAGGACCAATATCTATATAAAGATGCTGAGATTATGAAGATTTTCATTGGGTGTGACGAGGATGAACAGGGTTAGAAAGGTGTATATTAGAGAGACAGACCACGTTGGACTTTTTGGAGACAAAGTCAAAGAAACAAGATTGCGTTGGTCTGGACTTGTCCAGAGGAGAGACAAGGATTATATTGGGAGAAGGATGTTGAAGATGGAGCTGCCAGGAAAGAGGAAAAGAGGAAGACCAAAGATGAAGTTTATGGATGTTGTGAGAGAGGACATGGAGCCAGTTGGTTTGAGGAAGATGCAGAGGGCAGGAAGAAATGGAGATGGTTGATCTCGCCCTAACGGGAGCAGTCGAAAAAAGAAGGAGAAGAAGATTAATAGTAAAAACAGAGGGCTCATAGCTCCATAGCAGACGACATTGTGATCCTAAGAATCAGGTATGTATCAAGATCCTGTATGTTTTCTGCAAGACAGTCAGCAATTAGTTAATGAATTGCTGGTGCTGGGAAAAAAGGTCTAACACTTATTTATTTTTTTTATTTATTTTTTTTTTATTTTACAAAATCTGGAAACAGCAGTAAAAAAAAAAAAAAAAGAAAGAAATGCTCCTGCAGAAGTTACACAAAGTTCCCTTCTCCTGTAGTGTTCCTATGGCAGATTGTGTTAACAGGGAATAAATAAAATATGTGACATTTTATCATTTTTACACCGCCGACAAAATCAGTAAATATCAACAAATTTCTCACTGTCATGGTCATCAGATCTTCTGGTATGCAGGGAGATCTGTGTTGTGTGAAAGTGTGTTACCAAAGGGCTGGGCTACTCACAGAAGCATGTCTAATGCTAACACATGCTCAGGGCATCTCCAGCAGACAATAAAGTAATAACACAGCAGACGAATCCCTCTAAAGGGCACGTTTTTGAAAGAATTAGGAGCAGCGAAGAGACCAGTGCACCCTGTTAGAGATTCCATGAACCTTTGCTGCAACTGTGGGCTCCTCACAACTTTTGGTTTTAGATACAGTTTGAATAAATGTGAGGCTTATAAAACCAACAAAGCACTGGAGACAATGATAATGTAGCTAAATTGGAAGCTGGTGTCACCCAAAATTTTGTTCAGTAAACTATTTTGTTTGAGTTTAACCCGAGTGTAAAATATAGATTTAAACTTCAGACTCTGAATGTTCCTCAGCTCATCACCCATGTCCTGGACAGAAATAAAAGAGTGAAAAAGAAAAACGCGGAAAATTGTGACTCTGTGGAGATTGATGTCTTTCTACTTCGGTACAGAGATGAAAAAAAAAAGCAAAATCCTTCTCGATTTTCATCACAACAGAAACAAGAATCCAAAGATAACAGAGTTTATCAAGTTAGATTAAACGAAATAAATTAAGAAGCCATTATCTATAGAAGAATGACAGCAGATTAGCAAAGGTCTGCCAGGAGACTGTCTAGAGAAGGAGATGTTTTGAGAAGAGAGTAAGAGAGATATTCAGAAAGAATAGGAGAGAAAAAGCATGAGGGATGGTGGGAGAGGAAAAGGATGAGGAATAAAGGAGAGAGAGAAAGAGAGCGAGAGGGGTGAGGGAGAAATAGAGGGAGGCAAATAGCGGCAGGCAGAGCGCGATCTCCAGCGGAGAAGGTCAGGTTTGGAAATGTCACAGCCGTGATTGTTCCAGATTGAATAATTGGAGAGAAAAGCCGGCTGACAACCCAGAGGAAGGAGGGATGGGGGAGAAGGAGGGCAGAAACAGTGAATGTGGGGAGACAAACGAATAAAACGCATCTCTAAACTGTCATTACACTACTCTTTCACCGGTACTTCACACACACACACACACACACACACACACACACACACACACACACACACACACACACACACACACACACACACTCTAGTTAGTTAATTCTCTTAGGTTCCTTACAGCATTTGTGCATTAAACAAATACAACTAATTATGCTAAAATGGAATGTAAATGTATTTTAAATTAATATAATATATATTAATATAGTAATATATATATTATATATTATTGATAATTATAATTGATGATAATGATAATTAATCACATGATGTTTTACAAACTACTACATTTTAAAATGAGTTTTGTCTAATTTAAGGACCCTGCGTTGCTTGATGGACTACAAAATTGCTGACAAAGTTCCAAAGCTACTCCCCAGTCTGTACAGTCCAAGTAAGTTTAGCTGCAAAAAAGGATTAATATTTTCTTTTTGTGATCTCACAAAAATGAATTCTTTCACACATATCTTTATTTAACTTACTGCCATGAATTCTTTTGTTAATATAAATGTACACATTTTAAGACTTAGTATTAACAATAATTCTACAGAGTGTAGGAGTGCAAAATAAAACTTGTGTCACTTTGTGACAGGCATAAAGAGCTGTTTCTTATAACCACAGAGATTAACGTGTGTTGCATGTGCGGTAGGAATCTGGGCAGCAGGTCCTGTGCAACAGCGACAAAAAGTCCAAAAATGAAGAGGTAAAAATTAGGAAAATTATGATCACACAAACATAACGAGTGGAAAAAACGAATATTCTTGTCATTGCGAGAACACACAGCACAGCAAATCACAACGAAATTGGACTTCCGCATTTAACCCATGCACACACACACCGTGCAGCAGGGGGCAGCTATGAAAGCTCCTGGGGAGCAGTGACAGGGTGGTACCTTGCTCAAGGGTACCTCAGAGCAACCTACTGGTAAGGGGTTTGAACCCACAATCTCCCGATCCTGTGGCCAACTCCCTAACCACTAGGCCACTGCTACCCCAGTAATCCCCAGCAAAATCCCCAGTAAACAATAAGACACCACAGAGTGTTTCAGGTTGGCATTGTTACGGGCCTGGTTCTGATTTTTTTGCCCCTCTTTAAATATCTGATCCATCATCTTCTCCTGATATGAGCCTGATACAGATACCTGGTATTGGATCATTGCCATCTCTGTAACTGTAGACTTCTGACTATAAAAACATGCCTCCATAGGGCAGTTGCTAGTGTTAGGAGCATCCGGGCGTCTCCTTGGCTTACTGTCCCCCATGGAGTGACTCAATCTGACAGATCACTGCTCAGATAGCTGCCGTATTCCCTCTGCAAATATGCTGGCCTTACACTCTTGGAGGAAGCACATGTAGCAGTGCAGGCCAAATGCGGCCTGACAGTTAGTCCTTGGAGCCAGTGACTGCGAGGAGGAGGGGCAACGGAGGAGACCTTGAATAAAGGGGACAGGCTGTAGACACGCCGACTAACCAGTAGCATATGGAGGCTTTGCCTTGTGGCAGCCAGAAACACACACACTAGCCAATAGAGGCACTAAGACTAGTGGGGCTCAAATAGCAAGTGGTGTTTTCCACCGGCTGAGATTTTGTGAGGTTGCTGTCATTGTTGTCAGTTACAAACACAGTTGCTACGAGTGACAAAATAAAGCAATAGTTGGGCAAATCGTTAAGCTTTCGCAGTTTCCCCCTAATTACAAATGTAGTCGATCAGACATGTTTGGTGTCTGACTTGAACTTCTTTAGTAATGAATAGCACTATGGGGCAAAGAAACAAAACTGAATCGAGTCATTTATCTCAAGCCACACTGCTTAAGTGATCTCAGACAGACTTCTTCAGACAGAATTTCATGCATCACTTTCACAGTGTTTTAAGTGATCTTTTTTTTATTTTGGATAATAGTGTGGGTCAGCACTGGGTAGCGTTGTTGCCTCACAGCAAGAAGGTCCTGAGCTTGATTCCGAGGCGGGGCGTTCTGGGTCCTTTCTGTGGGAAGTTTGCATGTTCTCCCTGTGTCTGTGTAGCTCCCCTCCGTCTTCCCACCATCCAGAGACATGCACGTCAGGTGGATTGGAGATGCTAAATTGGCCATGTGTGTGCGAGAATGTTTGTTTGTGTGTCTGCCCCTCTATGGACCAGGGATCTGTCCAGGGTGTTCCCCTGCCTTTCGCCCTGGGAGAGCTGGGATAGGCTCCACCCACGACCCTACTTAGGACAAGCTATGAAAATGAATGCGAGATAATAGTGTGTCATAGACGGTCCAAACATTTTTTATCATCTGTGTAATAATTCAGGAGTGCTTGAGGCAAGCGTATAATGATTTAGAGATAAGAGCTAAATGGTGGACTATGAGTGTCTGTCTTAGATGACCACTACATTTCAAAAAGGGGGAAATGAAGTAAACTGGATAATCATCAAAATATTGCTTTAATCCTTAATATTTTGGGTGTAAATTTACATTAAACATATGTATAAACATATGTATTTAACAAACATATTAAAAAAATTATAAATGGCTTCACATTTGTTCACAAATGTTATTAATTAAGTTCTGCAACCTTTAAAATCATTAATAATCTGTTTTCCGTGAAGGGTGAGGTGAGGCCACACATGGGACAGCATTTTACCAGTCAGATATATTTCACGCATATTCATCACATATAATAACTCACTATTTTTACCATTTGTGACATGATTTGTGTCATTACTACTTATTAAGGCTTAAGATCTACAGCGTATATTACTTAAAAGTGTTTATTATCTGCTTATTTACAACTGAAGATATGAATCATTTAAAAACGATAATAATTCATGTATAATCCCTTTATGAGAGTGGCCTTATTGTCAGCAGGGATCTCTAGAGAATAATTAATTCAGTGTCTACTAGAAGAGAAGTCCTTGCTTAACACCACCTCTCAGGGGGATCCCGAGTGGCATAATTGTGCTAATAATTAAGATACATTTCTGGCAATGCCATAGCCTTCCATGACCGAGCATAATTGGCCTCGGTTTTTTTCTGTTCGGGTGGTATGGCCCTAACTCTCCCTGTCACTCTGCATGATGCTTGCCAGCCTGGGTGTCTGTTAGCAGACTTGAAAGAAATGGCAGTTAATGTTCTCCTCCAAGCATGATGAGCTTGTGTTACAGGCAGTTGTGGTGAAGCTGGTGTTGAAAAGCATGTGCCAGCTCTCATCAGCCTTAGGAGGTATTAGTATTGGTATTGTGGGTCAAAGGGAAAAGCAGCCCTTTTCAGGCTCTGTGTACCTGCACACAAGACAACATCATCTTCATCATCATCGTAATGAAAAGCTTGTAACTGTACAGCATGATGAGAAGAAGTGCATCAGTTTAATGTACATCTGGTTATAATCTATGTGATTTTGGGCCATTTCTATTTCAATAAGGCAACTTGTCATTATAGGTCCACACAATGTAAAAGACAGTCAGTTTTCTCGGGTACCATGACATGATAATGACAATATACATCTGGAGGGATACAGACTGAAACGTAAGTAGGATGTTCTTGTCTCACCATCATAGTAAACGATGGCTCCGACCAGCTTGTCTTTCTTCAGCATGGGGAAAAACTCCAGGGCTTTGCTCTTGCTGAGGACGTAGCTGCTCTTCAGGCATTGCGCCCCGGCCACCAGATCATACATTTTTATCCCAGCCCAGTAATACGGCAGCTGCCACCACCTACAGAAAACATCACCAACGTCACAGGAAATCCAATAGAAACCTGTATTTTAGATCAGCAGGCAGGTTTTTCAGGACATGCGTAAGGAACCAGACAAAAGTCAAGCTTAAAGAGAGACAATAATTTCATGATCATATTTCATACAATCTGCTGTTCACAATTCACTACCAGAAAACAGATAATGCGCTTAGAGTTGAAAACTATTGGAGCGTTCCGATTATTAGATCTCTTAGATTATTAGATGTCTTTTAAAGACAGAAACAACCCTTTTCAGCCAACCCTGTCCTTAACTTGTAAAAACTGAAAACAGAAAATGTAAATATGTGGGATATAGGGCAGCAAAATGTATTTCTATCATGCAATAATACCTAATAACGCTATTATTAGCTTCTGAACTATCAGGGTGTTTGATAGGGTGACCAATCACAGAACTGGGTCAGTATTACTAGATGGTTTGATGAATCTAGGTAGGCCAGTTTAATTTGCCTGAAAAGGGCAATATTTTACATTTTCATACAGGTTCATTTGTTTTTGCCATATTACTGATGTTTCTTTTTTTCAGTCACTATATGCAATCACAATATGCAGCAGTATACCAGAATTCTGTCCAGTTTGTAGCAATATTATAATTCCTAAAAAAGACTTCTGGCAAAAATGATTACATTTCTATTAATCTGATGCAGATTCATTGTTGATATAAAACTTAGTCACTTTAAAGGGAATTTCCTCCAGTTTCCCCAGATTTTCACATAATTAATGGTTAGGATGTAAATAAAATAATTACACTTGTATTCCATTACCATGGTGGTGATAGGCAGCAAGGGTCATAATGTCTTCAATTCAAATACAGGAATTTAATTTACATTACCAAAGTCTTAGAAATGACCAGTCGTGGTTTTATCTTAAGGCATAAATAGTAAATACCTCAGATGTATGGTTCTTATCACCAACACTGTGAACAATTCTTACTTGACAAGTTTCTCAGCAAGGGAACGTTTCTCCTCAGCCCACTCTGAAAGCTCCATACAATAAATAAAAGTCACTTGCCTCCATCCATCACTACTAACATTAGCATGTATAGTTAAACTCTTCCTTTAGGATGATTATTCATAGCATTACATAGCATGCACCTTTGCTTCTTAAGGCACACAGGACCTTTTTTCATTCTGCGTTACAGGATTTTTTTGGACGTGTGACAGAAAAAAGTGATGTGATCTTGAAGTCTTTGTGTTCTGCGACCCCTCGACATCGCTCACACTGTTTTAAATATCATAGCAAATGCCAGCAGTAATTAGAGAGGGTGGCGGCAGGGAGCGGGATCTTCTCTCTGAGCCCTGCTGAAGTTCTTCTGGGGTAAAAAGGCTGGGTGAGGTGGTGGGGGTGGCAGGGGTCTGTATGGCACCACAGATAACCTCACTGCTCTGAGTGCCCAAAGAGGTCCACCTGCCATTTCAGTGAACTTATCAGTTTATATCAAAAACGCAACACTGTACTGTCACCCTTTACATAATGCTTTTGTAACTCTTACTCTTACTTCTAATGACATTACATAGTTATAAAATCGATAATACATTTATTCTGGGTGGCTTGCTGTGGAGTAGTTAAATATACCCAACTTATTTATTTTTATACCAAAGTATTTCTATGCAATGCTGGTGCTGGGAACCAGGCGTCATGTTGTCTCTAAAGGAAATAAAGGCATTTTATATAGCGCCCAAATCTAGTGACCCTGCACGTGACTTATCATTTTCCTGTAGTTGACAGTAAAATAGTGAGAAATCCCAGAAATACATTTCCTTCTGTTGCTCACTTCTCCTTGTGTGAACCTATATGTTTTTAAAATAACATGTTTAGACCTAAAGTAGTTCTCTGCACTATTGCAAAACAATGTCTCAGGCAACAGGTTGTGTTTTCTTAAGCTTTCTTAAGTATATTTTCGTGACTTAATGAGTTTGGAAATGATAAGGACATCTGGCTCCTATTGCCACCACTGGGAATGATGGTGAGACAAGCTTCCATTACAATGAGCTTATTAATCAACCACTCAGAATAAACTGGACATCTGAGCCATAAAATAATCAGAAATATTTTGAAAAAAACTGCATATACCCTCTTAAAAGTAGAGGCCAGACAAAAAATGACTTAACGTCAAAAAAGAGTGTGTGTCATGCTTACTTGTAAACAGGGAGCATGATGGGTAGTGGAGCAGACAGGTGGGGAGCAATGTCCAGCAGGTTTGCACGCTCATGAAGGGCCTCTTTTACCATCAAATACTACAGAACAGGAAACAAATACATCACAGTGCTCAACAGAAGACAACTGCAGAGGTGCTCCAGTGTAAAGGAGGGTGTGGCCTTTTTCATTAATATATAAATTACATACATATATGTGCTTGTGCCTATATATTGCTAAATGTGTGGATAGATATTAAAAAAACATTTGTTTTATTAATGTGACAAAAGTCTGTTTTGTGTGTTCAATTTTGCATAATAATAATAATTTCATATTTTATTATTTGTGATATACAACATGGCTTATTTCTTCTTCTTTTTCTTTCGCTGCTCTCGTTTAGGGGTTGCCACAGCGGATCTTCCGTTTCCATTTCTTCCGGTCCTCTGCGTCTTCCTCCCTCAAACCGACCACCTGCATGTCCTCTCTCACCACCTCCTCTTTGGTCTTCCTTTTTTCCTCTTTCCCGGCAGCTCCATCTTCAACATCCTCTTCCCAATATAATCCTTGTCTCTCCTCTAACTTGTCCAAACCAACGCAACCTTGCTTCTCTCACCCTGGCTCCAAAACATCTAACCTGAGCTGTCCCTCTAATAAACTCATTTCTAATCCTGTCCATCATTGTCACACCACATGAAAGTCTCAGCATCTTTAACTCTGACACCTCCAGCTCCACTGTCTGTCTTTTCATCAGTGCCACCATCTCCAACCTGTGCTGGTCTCACTACTGTCCTGTAAACCGTCCCTTTTACTCTCGCTGGTACCCGTCTGTCAAAAATCACTCCAGCCACTCTTCTCCACCCATTCCAACCTGCCTGCACTCTCTTCTTCATCTCTCTTCCACACTCGCCGTTACACTAAACTGTTGATCCTAAGTATTTAAACTCCTCCACCTTTGTCACCTCTACTCCCTGCATCCTAACCACTCTACTTTCCTCCCTTTCGTTCACACTCATGTATTCTGTCTTTTTCCCACTCACTTTCATTCCTCTCCTCTCCATCTCTCCAGGTTCTCCTCTTGCTACAGATCACAATATCATCAGCAAACATCATCGTCCACGTCTAACCTCGCCCGTCACACTGTCCTTTACTATTGCAAACAAGAATGCGCTCAGCGCTGATCCTTGATGTAATCCAACCTCTACCTTAAAAGCATCCATGACTCCTACTGCAGATCTCAGTACTGTCACACTGCCTTCATACATACCCTAAACTAATCTCACATACTTCTCTGTAACACCTGACTTCCTCAAACAAAACCACAACTCCTCTCTAGGCACCCTGGCATATGTTTCCTCCAAGTCCACAAAGGCACAATGCAACTCCTTCTGACCTTCTCTGTACTTATCCATCAACACCCTCAGAGCAAACATTGTATCTGTAGTGCTTTTTCTCAGCATAAAACCATACTGCTGTTCACTAATCCTCACCTCCTTTCTTAACCGAGCTTCCACTGCTCTTTCCCATAACTTCATGCTGTGGCTGATCAACTGTATCCCTCTATAGTTGCTACAGCTCTGTGCATCACCCTTATTCTTAAAAAACAGTTACAGTACACTTTGTCTCCACTCCTTAGGCATCCTCTGACTTTCCAAAATTGTCTCAAACAATATGGGCAGAAACTCAACTGCCATCTCTCCTAAACACCTCCATGCTTCCACTGGTATGTCATCTGGACCAACTGCCTTTCCGTTCTTCATCCTCTTCATCACTGCCCTTACTTTCATCTTGCTTATTTACTGCACTTCCTGGTTCATTATTCTCACACCATCCAATCTTCTCTCTCTCTCTCTCTCTCTCTCTCTCTCTCTCTCTCTCTCTCTCATTCTCTTCATTCATTAGCTGCTCAAAGTACTCTTTCCATCTGCACAGCACACTCTGTTCACCTGTGAGTATGTTTCCATTTCTACCTTTAATCACCCTGACCTGCTGCACAAAAACATGGCTTATTTCATATGCTCTCATCTGTCTTTAAGAATGTACAAATAAAAAAAACGTTGGATCCCAACTGGGGCTTTGGAAAGTATTCAGCTCTACTTATCTACAACTTTTCAAAATCTTCTTCAAAACATTTGTTTTCTTCATATTCTGTTGCCTTTATTCTTCCTTGTCCCCTAAATACACAGTTTATATTCGTAAAATGTCAAAGTCGTGGGTCTTGGCTGCCTTGCTATCCCTCTTTCTTAACACTGGGGTAAATGGGTAAAAATGGGGGACCTTCACCTGTTCGTAATCTAGCTTCATGATGGCCTTCTGCAGATAGCGCACTCCTCCGTGAATGAGCTTGGTGCTTCTGCTGCTGGTTCCCGATGAGAAATCGCTCCTTTCCACCAGAGCTGTCTTCAGATCTGACAGAGGAAGAGGAGGGGGAGAGGAGGACAGAGAGCCAGCAGGAAACAGATTAAGCACGGCACTGGCATTTCAAGCCCTCACAGCCCCAAATATTTAGACTGCGTTTGGTGTCATTTTCATACGGATTTCCCTACTATCTGTAATATGCATGAGGATGGAAAGATCAGAGCATGCATATTGCATTTGGGCAGGTTTGGCCCTATATTGCTTTCTGAGGAAAGGAGAGTGACAATAGAAGGACATTTTTACTCAAGAGTATCTGAAAAAGCAAGGAAGCGATGAAGCACAAGGGTTTCATAAAAAACTTTGAAACAGCTCCCTAAATATTGTGATAAAAAGAAAGAGTTAGAAAACGATCATCCACAAAGCACTTCACAAGCATCAAACTTTACATATTAAATATTTGATATTAATATTTAAATACTTCTATTAGCTAAGCCCTGCAAGACTAAAAACTATTTGGATGAGTTGACAATTTCATGGGGAGGTAATTTAATTTTACCACTAAACATTTGCAGTGTTCAGATCTGATCAATTTGAGATAAAACCTCTCAATATAAGAAGCGATTATTTGGTATAAACTAAAAGGTTTCATATCCAATGCCTTCAGCTCCTCACAAACAGAACGAAACCACCAAGACCTAAAATCTTTAGAACATTTTAAATGCAAATGCTTTTTTACATGTCTCTATAATTCAGAAACAAAAAAAAATCCAAAATCATTTTCTACAAGATATTATGGAAAACATGCTAATTTGACAGGTTTATCTGCATGGAGTTAAGTGAATACAAGTGAAGGTGGTCATCATTACTGATATACCAAGGCTATAATACTTGTTTAGATTGTGCAGGAAGGAAGCTTTTCAGCAATACATGACAAGATTGTGACTGTGGGTGTAGCTAAGTAAAGCTGCTAAATATAGATATAGAAATATATCTGTATTTAAATATAGAAATATAGGCGTGTTATAGATGCAATTTATCTAACATGCAAAAATCTGAAAATTGTTAATAGATTAAAATGCTGAGGCAAAAATAATTGCATCAGTTTAATTGACAATAGGGAAAAATAACTGTAATGTCTTTTGACATTGAAGTGCTGGCCATAAAACTTGATGTGGAGCCTAACCCTAACCCTAACCCTAACCCTAACCCTAACCATGGAAATACTTACAATAAACCCCATAATTTGCTCAGTTTGATGTCGATACACAAATCTAACCCAACTGCTAAATGCTTTTCAGGTAACTGATAGCTATTAACCTTCAAGTCTGATGTCTGTGTGACATGTCTAAGCAGTAAATATTGTGCTCACTGCGTGTGACTGCATCTAAGGCACATCCTGATCCTGTGGCTCCTCCTCCCACCACCAAGACGTCAAATTCCAGCGTGTTCTGTAATGCAGCAAGCTGTTCCTGACGGCTCGGCAGCTTATCTTCAAACGGCATCTTCAGCTGGCCTTCTGCTTCCACGTAGGCCAAATGAGCCTGTTCAGATTCAGACACAATCAAGCCAGAAGCCAACTGAAAACTTTTCCCAGTTAAAAGGTTCATATACACTCCTAAAAATATAGGTTCCAAAAATAGTCTCTCGGAGAAACAGCACAGAAGTACTAGATTTGACTGCCTAAAGAAGCTATTCTAAATAAGTAACTAAGTTTGAATAAATTCCACATAATTAAAAGTATATTTAAGGAACCATTATTTTAAGAGTGCTGCTTACTTGGATAAAGGATTAAAAAATGATTTTCCCCACACCAAGTTAAAGATACAGATTAATTCAAGAGTTAATGTTAGTCGTAAGGCCAAGAATGTGTCCTCAGCATAATTAGTCTGTGTTTATTGGATTATATCTGGTTAGTGTCCGTTTGCACAAGGCTTTCCAACCAACATCTATGTAATGGATTTGAGATTAAGTCTCAGCCAGATGAACAAATTCCTTCAACAGTCTAAAGACATGCATGTCAGGTGGATTGAAGATGCTAAATTGCATCCTAGGTGCAAATGTGTTTGTCTGTGTGTCTGCCTTTTGATGGACTGGTGACTTGACCAGGGTGTTCATCCACTTTTCCCCCAGTGAGTGCTCCAGCACACCCCACGTTCTTGGTTAAGACAAAGGGGTCAAGATAATGAATGCATGGCTGAATAGAACTATGGCAAACTCTTTATGCTTACATATAAATAATCTATATGTGCCTTTTAATACCAGATATACATTCACACGTACTGATCTTGGTAACCAACTTAAATGATTCAGCACTACACCACTGTCTCAAGAAATTCAGAGTCAGAATTTACTGAACCGGTTCTTTGGCAGAGGGCAACTGAGGCGAAATGAATGGCGTCAATCTCAGGCAAACACCAGCCGTCTTAGACGAAAAGAAAATCCAATCAAAAAAGCACAGTTGAAATGAGTCCATCTGACTGAAGAACCCTGAAAACCTGATGTGAAAAATGTTTCATCCCATCTGAAAAAGTTATTTTTTGGAGAGAAGAAAAGGACTCTGTTGTTATTTGAGATGGCACGTTGGTATGAGTATCTGTATCGGAAAATGCTGGATCACATTTCAGATACAAAAGAGAATATACCGTGTGCACAGTTATTAGGTAGGTGAGTATTTTGACCATATCACCATTCTTATGCATATATTCCAACTCCAAGCTGTATGAACTTGAACGCTAACTGTATTTAAGAAGATCAGGTGATGTGTATTTGTGTAATGAGGGAGGTTGTGGCCTAAGGAGATCAACAACTCATATCAAGGTGTGCAGAATTATCTGGCAGGCTTTTCCTCCTCAGACAAAATGAGTCAAAAAAGAGATATAACTGACTCTGAAAGGTCAAAAACTGTCAAAAGTCTTATAGAGGGATGCAGCACTCTTGAAATTGCTAAGATATTGGGTTGTGATCACAGAACCATCAAACAATTTGTTGCAAACAAAACCAGATGGATGGGCCCTGGATCAGTATGGGGCACAGAGCTCCACTTCTACTCAGACGCCAGCAAGGTGGAGATGGGGTACTGGTATGGACTGGTATTATTAAAGATTAGCTGGCTGGACCTTTTAGGGTTGAAGATGGACTCAAAATCAACTCCCAAACCCACTGCCAGATTTTAGAAGACACTTTCTTCAAGGAGTGGTTCAGGAAAAACTCTTCATGTTTCAAGAAGACCATGATTTTTCTGCAGGATGCTCCATTACATGCATGGAAGTTCTCCACTGCATGGCTCACCAGTAACGGCCATTTAGTTATAATAATATAATAATTCTGTACACTAACAGTTGCCTTGTAACTGTGCACACATATGTATTCACCAGAGAATGTTCAACCTCGCATTTCCTTGGTGAAACATTCAGGTTTCAGGGTTTTTTTTTTTACATTTTGGATTGACTGATAGCACTGGATTTGTTCCAGATTTAAATCTTTAAAATACTCACTTGCCTAATTATTGAGCATGCAGTGTATACCTAATCCAGTCCTGCAGCCCATGTTTTTAGCAGTGTAATTCTTATTTCTTAAATGGGAGAGCTGAGTGTTTGAGAAATCTGAGTATGACTTACAGTGAGTGATTCAAATTGAACAAACCTCTGGATGCAATCTGAATTGGTCGAGAGGAGATGGAAAAAACATTTTAGTGACTATTTACTTTCAGTGACTGTTAGCCTGTTAAATCATGTTTTAAAAAAAACTAAATCCCAGGATGGACTTTAAACCTGTCCTGCCTGATCGATTACATCTGGGGTAACTTTGGATGACCATGCAAATTAGATTTATCACCAAACTGTTAATTTAGTAAAGTTCTTCGGTAGTTTATAAAGAGTAAGGATGGGACCAACATTCAAGAAAAAGGTACTTTCGTGCCATGCCTAATCATTGATTCTTGTATGACTTATACCAAATGGCATCAGAATACCTCTCAGAGTACCGTCCAGTTGAATTCATGGTCGCCAGAGCTACTGATGAGTGTTTTACACATTTGTTTTTGGTACACAGTTTCCATTCACAATCCTTCACGCTCGCTGATTGATTCTGCCGGCATCTCTAACAGCTAAACAATAGCCAAATTTAGGCATTGCAAACCAATCACACGCACCGGACTTGACCAAGTCAGTTCTGAAAGTCAAGCCCTTTGATTTCTGTTTAGCAGCGCATGAATGGAAGCAAATGAGAAGATTTGCTGCATGGCGAACAAAGACAAAAATCCACAAATTCAAGTCGAAACAAGTGCCGAAGATTTTAGCCATAATGAAACGTTTTATTCATTTTGTCGTTAGCATTCGGCCTAAATGATTACATCAATCTGCCGCCCAAAAGCCTGTGGGGTCCATTTGACTTGCAAATGACCAAATGAACCCAGACATTTGCAATTTAGACAGTAACAGCATGTAAAAACAAGATCCAATAATTAGTGTCTATTTCCAAGGACGGACATATTATTTAAAACATCCACAGACAATTAAGAGAGAGGCTGTCCTGCAATCACGACAAGTACACGAAGGCACCAGTGAATTTCATGCAAATACGCAATCGGCCACCGCGGAGCACTACTTAGCTGGCTAGCCAGAGAGTTGCAGTGCCCTTGCCATAGAGGAGATTCAGCCATGCGCAGACACATGCACACCCTCCGCAAATTAACATCACAATCCCAAAGATTAGTGCCTGACACATGCATGATTGCAGATTCCTTTTTGGAAATCAGATTTTTTCCCCCTTCTTTTTTGACTTTGGCTTACCCATTTAGGCTTCGTGTGGAGGAAGAAGAATGAATTAATAAAAAGAAAAACATCATTAAAACACATGACAAAAAGTTTTTTGTTAACAGAAAGTTTTCAAAATATTAGCTCAAATAGAGTGCTTTGACCAGAGTTTCCAAGCATTCTTTATGCCTTTTATTACTTTCATTTTTTATCATGTATAACTTGCAGGTTTGCAATTTTTTTTTTATTCTGTAATTGAATATTTAAAAAAAAAAAATAATAAAAAAAGCTTTAAAATTAAACATTTAAATAAGATAATGAAGTCTGACAAAGATTGAAGTTCAAAAGTGGAATTTTTCTTTGTCACACGCTACAGTATTTACAGTACAGATATACTAGTGAAGGGCAGAACTTCTCCTGTACTGCAGGATAGGCCAATTATTTATTATTCATTATTAAATGCATGATAAATCCTTCCACTTTTAACTGTTAACTCGGTTTGTTAACCCTTCCCCATATCTGTGCTCTGCTATGAAACTTCCACTGAGTCTTTTTAGTTTATTGACCTTGCTGGTGCACAGTTCTTTATATGTATTGTTATCAATACGTGCAGCCCAAGGTATCCACCAAGTACCACCTAGACAGGATTCAAGCAAACTAGAAAATTTCACATTTTTTAAGTCTCTTAATAAACATTATATCCTAATTCATGCTGTTATTTAACAGCATTTGAGCCATGTTAATGATGCATCTCCTAGGCAACTGAATCTTTAAGAGGCCATAATTCTCTCACTCCCTGGAGTTTAAGCTGAAGCAGAACACTACAGAAGCGGGATAATGGACGACATGGATCCTGGCGGATTTGAATACATGATGAGCAAGGAAATCAGGACCCCCATTGCTCTTCAAGATTGTGTGTGGATTCTGTTTTTTTGCCTCCTTCGTTTGTTTCAGAAGGCCTTGTTGATTATCTTAATCTACTTGACCTTAAGTTATTTAGTATAACATCCAAGCGAGATGAGGTCTGTACCCCCCAGGGTTCTTCCTAGTCTAAACACAGGTAGACTGTGATGAGTGTCACTGGTCCCTTTGCTGCATAAATGGGGATGAGATTGTTCATGATTTCACATTCAAGTGAGGTCCTTTAAAGAATTTGTGTATCGCTCGTCAAGTGCCGTACTCCTTTGGCAAACACAACCAGATGATGAGGCAGTAGTCTGGATCATGAGCATGGTTTGGAGAAGAAGGCCTGCCAAACACACCCCTGTTTGTAGTGCTGTTTCACTAAAGTTAATGGTGCTAGTAATGGAAGCTCACAGTCACCTGTTTAGTCTCATGTGCCCATCAGATCTAAGTCATTACACTTTGCCTCAAGCAGTGCTGAGTTAAAGGGGCACTTCTCAAACTACCATTTAATATGTCAATTTTATGTATCGCTGTTTTATATAGAGCAGCATTACATTTCTCTGACTAGGGCTATGACAATATTTATCATTGCTGTGATAAATTACATCACAATATTCTATTCTGAACATCTCCTGATATCAACAGTAATGACAGAACTCTGACAAACTGCATGTTTCTTTACAGAGAGAGCAAAATTAGTCCTGTTTAACGGGATTTATTGTATAAAATATTGATGAGAAACATTGCATTCATATTTTTGTGGCACTACTGGCTCTTCCTTATCCATCCAACCTCATGAGATGCCCAGTTTCATGACACATGAAATAATGTGGTTTGTACTATTGTAAAAAGGTAGCATCTACTTATAAACCTTACCAATACTAACGGTGTTGCTCAAAAGAAAGAGTAGAAAAAAAATCATTTAAATAAATAATTTCCTGCTTGTTTATTACAGTAATCTTCTTATGTGTGAAGCTCTTTGGCAAGCATAAAAGTATGTTTTAAAAGAAAGGAGCACATTCCTGGGGCAAGAATAGACATGAACACCAGTGAGCTACAGACTGAGGAATTCATGATATTGCTTTCAATGTGTTAGATTTTAAAAAGGGGATTACATATTAATCGAGCATTGAATGGACTGCATAACAAACCTGATTCCTCCTGTATTCAAAGAACTGTGATAGGCCAAAGGCTGTGGCTACAGCCCCACCCCCTATCAGGGTCCCCTTCACTGCTTTCCGGAAGGCCATCTCTCCCTGGAATGATAGAAAAGATTTTTCAGATTCAGTTTGAGAGTCTGTTCAATGGATCCACCTCAAAAGGTAGAAGATCATTGCGCCACTTTTCAAAGGCTGAGCTTACTTTTATACTTTGTTTTATTATAACGCACACTTACTGCTGAGTATCAAAAACTCAATACTTGCATCCATAAACCAATAAGCCTTAAGCCTCTGTAATGACTTGGGATCATTAAATATACCCACGTAAAACACCTTTTACTTTTTCTGCAGGCCTCCTAGTAATATTTGGAATCGTCATTTACATTTACAGCATTTAGCAGACACTCTTATCCAGAGCGACTTCCATGTCCTAATTACAGGGACAGTCCCCCTGGAGACACTCAGGGTTAAGGGTCTTGCTCAGGGACCCAGTGTTGGTAATGCTAGAGGTGGGATTTGAACCCGGGACCTCTTGATCCAGAGGCAAGTGCCCTACCACTAGACCACCGCCACCCACAGTCAGTCAGTCATTTTCTGCCGCTTGTCCCAAGCGGGGTCGCGGGGGGGTGCTGGAGTCCATCCCAGCTCACACCGGGCGAAGGACGGGGACACACCCTGGACAGGTCGCCAGCCCAAAGCAGAATATTTGGAATCCTTACAATTAAATACAAATTCATGTTCCCTCCACATAGAAACGCTGAAAAAACCTCCTATCTTCAAAATGCTACATTTTCATTAGAAGAAAAAACATCCTAAAGGATGGAAGTTAATGTAAAGAGAATATTCCTCTTTCATCCGGTAGTGTTTTATGTAAAAAAGAATTACTCCATTCAACAGTGAGGACATACACCCTGTCTGAAAACCCCTCCATCAGTTTAAGCACTGATTTATGAAGCGGCTCTACATTGGCAGTTAGAAAGGTTGTCCTCTGTCCTTTAACATTTTCGGTCCTCATCCAGCTGGCAGTCACATCATCTGTGTTATGTGAACATACCAACCAAACGTGGGGTCTATATATAGTTCGTGTACACAAACAGCTTTGTGTCAGTAGGTCAGAAAGAGTTCATGGACCCCGCTGTGGAAGAAGGACAGACTGACACTGCCAGCTGAAACCTCCTAGTTGGAATCAAGCAGAAAATCACACAGAAATAACCAGCTTTAGGAAATGAATGAGTCACTTTATGGCACTATTTGAATCCATGCATGTCCCACATGGACCGCTTGTGCCAACTACTTGGATGTGTGTGACTGCACAGGGGGGCAAGCATTACATCATGCAGGCTTACAAATGAGTTACTGGGATAACTAGGCAGGAGATCCCATCATGAAATACAATCCAAGCCAAATATGGCACTTATCAAGTAATTCACACCTGCACACACGCATAGCCAGCTCTAAATTTATTTAGTTTTTCTTCATATTATTATCACATCATTGCACTCATTAAGTAACAGTACAAAAAAGCATTTAAATCCCTTTTTTCTTAAAGGTACTATCTAGAAGATCTAGAGCTTGAAATACCTTCTGAGTAGGCCTCTCCCAAAAAAAGTCCCTTTCTTGCTCTAAAATGTTTCTTTTTACATCTTAAGATAACTGCTACTGAAATGCCAGAGATGGAAATCCAGGTCCAGAATCCGGAAATCCAGTCCAGGATTTGGCTCCGCCCGCCTGGTTTCTGCGATGAGCTCGATCCACCAATAAGGGCGTCCTTACAGTTGGAACAAAGTCCCGGAGTGGATTTCTCCTTTCTGAACCAGAAATTCTCTGGTCAGGATTTGGTGGCGTGTGAGCTGCATCCCTCAGCATCACACGTGTCCAGCGTGAAAAGAATTCTTCAGTAATTCTAACAAACATCAACATACAGTCAAAAGAAGAAGTGAGCAGGTTGGCAGTGACCACAGACAGAGCTGGAGTTTGGCACTGAGGAGAGATGATCACCCAGCTAGCTTGCCCGGCTCTTTTAGAGGCTAACAGCATTCGGTGGATGTTTCAACCTTAATACGAGATACAAGAATTGCGTTGAGTTTCTTACTTACTACTGGTGACGCTGCTGGTGGTAAAGGTGGGCAACACACATAGAAGAAGCAGAAACACTGCTGGCTACTACACCGTTGTAACAACGCTCCTTATCCAGGAAGCAGGTTAGCGTTACGGCTGTCGGTTTGACGGACACTCCATCAGCCAATCAGGCTCCGGCATCCTCATTTTTGGCGAATCGTTATTTAGTGGGCGTGGTCTGTTTTATCGGCGTTGACGTAAATGGGATTTGGGCTTGCGCTTTATATGGGAGCTGTGTGTGTAAAAAAGATGTGCCACCAGAACTCTACACATATATTAGTGACAGCGGTGTGTGTATATTAATATCATGCATTTTATATGAGACTGTCATCTGAATGTTATCTTAGTGAGCAATGCACAAATAATAACTCTCAGTAGTTTGATGACTAATTCTAGCAGAAGTGAAAGTGAAAATGAAAGTGAAATAAAGCAGGATATTTTTTTGATTGCTTGTATAACCGTCCTAAGAGACTGAAGCATTTATTTTTAAAGATAAGTTATTCTAAACCTGTGCATTCAGTCAGTGTTTTGATGGGAAATGCTGCTTTGTAGAGCTGGGTTTCCAGTGGTGGGTCAAGTCACTGCGTCTACATGTGAAGTGAAAAGAAAGTGACTATTCTTGTCATTGTGAGTACACACAGCACAGCACACGGTGAACCACAACGAAATACGATCTCTGCATTTGACCCATGCAAAAACACACACCATGCAGCAGGGGGAAGCTATGAAAGCACCCGGGGAGCAGTGATGGGGACAGTACCTTGCTCAAGGGTACCTCAGTGCAACCTACTGGTAAGGGATTTGAACCCACAATCTTCCGATTCTGTGGCCAACTCCCTAATTTATACCTAATGCGGAAAAAAATGATAGATTTGAAAGAAAAATCCCCACCAATATGTAACCCTCCATCATGAACAGTTTTTAATAAATGCTTTCTAAACTAAGTTTCACATCAGTATGTATTCATGTATTCATAACCATTTGATTATATCATTATATTCCATTTCTCTTTTTTTGACAACGAGTAACGACTAACCATTTACAGAGATTATATGCAAGATATTCTCTCTATACATATATTATTCTGGTTCACTTCAGACCTCAGTGCACTAAGTTTTTACTAACAGCTTTATCATTTTTAAAGGAAAATGCATTTATATACAGTACTGTGCAAACGTTTTAGGCAGGTGTGAAAAAATGCTGCAAACAAAGAATGCTTTCAGAAATAGAAATAATGATTGTTTATTTTTATCAATTTACAAAATGCAAAGTGAGCGAACAAAAGAAAAATCTAAATCAAATCAATATTTGGTGTCACTACCTTTTGCCTTCAAACCAGCATCAGTTCTTCTAGGTACACTTGCACACAGTCAGGGATTTTGTAGGATTATAGTCGGTGTGTGATCAACCAGTTTTACCAAACAGGTGCTGAAGATCATCAACGTCACACGGAGGTTTAAACACAGTCATGTTTGGAACAACCTACCAGCCGAGTTCCTTCACAAACTGTGTGCAAGTGTACCTAGAAGAACTGATGCTGTTTTTCAGGCAAAGGGCGGTCACACCAAATATTGATTTGATTTAGATTTCTCTTTAGTTCATTCACTGCATTTTGTTGATTGATGAAAATAAGTAATTAACACTTCCATTTCTGAAAGCATTTTTGTTTACAGCATTTTTTCACACCTGCCTGAAACTTTTGCACAGTGCTGTTTCTCATTTCACAGTCGTTTCTGTTTAAATCTTAGTGGCCTAACTAAGCTGGTGGAACACCCCTTTTATCCATTACAGTGCATGAACTTTGAGGACGAATGTGTGTAAGTCAGTGTGTGTGTGTGTGTGTGTGTTTCTTCGGGTGCAGGTGCACATACAAGCAGGACCCCGAAAAAAGTTCAGGGCCCTGAGTCGTCATGGAAACGCATGCTGACGTAGCGGGCACGTCAGTCCACTCCTAGCCGGACAAGGTTGTCTCTGTCAGTCCGGGATCCCCTCAGTACAATGGCCCGCCTTCAGGCAGAGACACACTGAGCTCCAGGATCACATTCACTCAAACTTCCCCCAAACTGTGCTGGAGACAGTGCGTCATTCAGCTTCTTTCTGCTGGGCTGCACTTCTCTTCTCACTAACTCCAACCACGTGGGTTTTCTTCTTTCTTGACTGGGAGCCTGTAGGTGGTGAAGGGAAATCTGGGAGAAAAGGTCACTTAATGAACAAAAAAAAAAAAAGAACAGAAAAAACAAGCCCTATCGCTTTTCAGCGATGTGTGTCTTGCTGTCACCTGGAACGACTACTGGGGGTTTTCTGAAAACACGCACAGCAGACCTGGACAAAATTACACCCTCATGTCGGAGACATTTTTAGTCCAAGCTGTGTTAATGTCACTGCATTCTTTCCTGTTCAGTGAGATTCGAATGGGATTAACACTTATCTCTCCGTCTGCGTGCGGCTGCTCTGAATGGAAACTGCATGTGTTAAGCAGGTGTCCAGTAGCCTGTAGTGTATTCCGCTGTATAAACTGAAAGGGAAAGCAGATTGATGGGGATACAAAGTGACGTTTTGGTCAATTTACATTCAGAATACATGCATTTTTCTTGATTCTGTTTTTCTGAACCTTTCTGAACTACAGACAATGTAAAGGCTCCACTTAATGTAAAGGTTCTATACCAGTTATGGTGTCTGGATATTTTAAAAAGCCAAATCTCTCTGTTTATATATTATACACACACACAGGGAGAGAGAGAGAGAGAGAGAAAGAGAGAGAGAGAGATTGAGAGAATAGCAGTATACAAATATGTAAATGTAATGTAATGTAAATGTGCCCGTAGTAACAATTTTTAATTTAAATTTTTAATAAGTTAATTGCACTTATTGGATGGTGTTTCTTCGGAATTTTGAGATCCAGATCACTCTTCCTATGTACTGCTTGGGACGGGCTGGAATGAGAAGTCTGAAACGAGCAAATAAGAGAGAACTGTTTGCATGCTCGAAAAGATGCTGGACACAAAATATTTCCAAACACTGCTGGACAGGATACAGAATCTGTGGCAAGGGGTGATTAGTGTAGCTGAAACTTGCACTTATGCACCGGTGTTCCATAAATTACACTCACAATGTCTATTGTTGCATTACTCCCTAAAATCAGCCCGAATTACATTTAAGCATTTCTATAATTTTCTTATTATAGCAGTGTTGTTATATATTCATTTTTTTTCTTTTATCTAAGGGTGGGCCCAAACTCCTGACCTGTATTTACACTGAAAAAGCAGTCCAGACCAAAACACTGAACGGGCAGATTGATGTGTAAATGAGTTCAGATGGGCTGATTCTGCTCCTTAGTGGACAGAAACACTGTAAATGATGATTGTATTATATCTGTTTTTGATCAATAAAACCACGGCGAAGTGGATCAAATACAAGAGAAGGGTCGACCGTGGGCTCTTTAAAAGCAGGCTCCAGCTCTGAGGTGGATGCACGGCAGTAGTTCTATTGGAAATTCAGGCTGAGGTTGTAACGATACTGAAACTGCTTTAATTTAACTTTCTGCTTCTGCTTTCCTTCTTCTTGTTTCATTACAGTACAGCCTGCTACAGTGTTTTTTGCATGACTCTCTAGTCGTGGGGAATGATAATGTAAGCCGAAACTTTTTATGATGCCTACCAGCGGCTCGCATCATGTGGTAAATTCTTTGAGGACGTATTCTGTTGCTCTGTGTACAACAGCCTTCCACACACCTTCTCCTCTGTGACGTTCTGAATCCGTTTTGCAGATGTAAAGGGGCTTCATGACTGAACGTAGGTTCCTTTTCTCAACATTCTTCTTCAAATCTAGAACTCAGAACAGAACAGAACACAGTTTTGATGGAGGAACCTGAAATGTTTCGACTTGATTCACTGACTTATAAGAATTTTTTTCCTTTACTTTACTTTCATTCTTCAAGTTGAAAGATGGAGTCGCAAATGTCACATCAGTCATAAACCTTCTGCTTGTGCTTTTAATGAAAACGGGAAATTCCACCCATTTTTAAAGTTTGATCATAAGTTACTCATCAAAATGTTCAGAAGGTCATTGAGAGCTGTTTCATGTAAGTCTGTTCTTTGCAGAGAAGCTCTTCGCAGCGGTGCTGATGTTTCAGACTTTGACCTGTGATGGTACATCTTCTGAGCTGATGAGCTGATAGGAAAACGGTGGCAGATGTGATAAAAAATAAAGGTTTTCTTGAGGGAGTTTTTGCTCTTGCATAAACCTATAAAATAAAAAAATACTACAGAACTAAATGATCTATTACCATTCCATGTAGTATCGTTCTGTGAAGCAGCATTCGCTTTCTGGTTCCTACAAACCCTCGGAATGTTTCATGTCTTAATGAATCAATTGTGTGGAATAAAGGTGGAGTTCCTCTTTAATGATAATGATGTTTGAACACTGTGACCTCAGAAGTCCCCTGTCCTCTAACCTAAAGTCACCGATAAGCATCGTGTTTGCTCACAATAGCGAGCTTTGAATTGGCCTGAAGTTGTTTCAGTTTCTCATACAGTCCAAAAATACAGTTTCAGTGATAGCTAGATAGACAGACAGACAGACAGATTACACGGCATTTATTTAATATCTATATTACACAGCAGCATTATTTCAGTATATTTTTACAGTATACAGTATATTTGTTTTAGTCATTTATATAGTTTTAACATCAATATTACAAAACGTCAATGTCATTCTTGGCGTGTGTGTGTGTGTGTGTGTGTGTGTAATTACAATTACATTCTGCTTTAAGCCTTTATTCTGCCTTTATTTTAAACTTCAAGGAAGCCCCCTCGTGTGAAAGCTGTGACCACACTCACACTCTCACACACACACACACACACACACACACACACACACACACACCGGACTCTGTGGCTCGTGCGCCAGCGCGTCAGAGCCTGACGCCGATGACGCGCGGCTCGCTGGCACGTGGACCGCGGCGCTCGCGCCCACATAAACAAAGGCACGCTGCGCTCGAGCGCCAGAGATCAGAGCGGCGGAGCGGAGAGCGCGCGCTGCACGGAGGAAACACCGAGGTAAACACGAGACTGGAGTAGAAACATCGCGTAATAACGCTTACATGGGGCGACATTTCTCCCCCAACTCGCGTGTTTCCGCAAACACTCAGTTTACGCTGCTTTTGCGGAAAATGCATCTGTTTTTAAGGTGTTAACGGTGTGACGGGAAAAAAAATTGTTGTTTTTTATGCATTGGCGGAAAGCTCTGACCTGTTCCGTTGGTTTTGTGTGTTGGTGCTGCTTTTCTCTACAGGAGCGAGCCGAGTGACAGCCGAACTGCAGAGATTCACCGACAACAGAGCAGACAGGTGTCCAGAGGTAAATCAAAGAGTTTGTTGTGAGAAAACTTTTTAAGAGCGTTAAAAAGTTGCAGAATAAGGACTCCCAGCGCTGTTGGGAGTGTTGAATTAACATGTATGGTGCAGAGCCGAACGGTCCAAATGGACTGTCAGTAGTGTGGATGAGGCACCGTGGGCGCCAGATCCTCTTTATAATCCCCACAGCGCACCACAGCGAGACGCGTCCTCGGTGCCGCAGCGCTGGGTCACCTACAGGTCCGGGGCCCGAACCCGCGATCCCTGGATCCCGGGGTCCGGTGCTTGGCCAGTAGGTAGACTGAGTGTGCGGTTCGTGTGTAAAGAGCCCGTCCTCAATGCTCTTCTCTGGCTTCAGCCATGCCCTGTGTCCAGGCCCAGTTCGGGAGCTCTCCGCCCGGCGCCAGTCCCGCGTGCCAGTCGTACAGCTGCACCGCGGCGGCGGATTACAGCGGAGACCTGCTCACACCGGAGTTCGTCAAGTTCAGCATGGACCTGACCAATGCCGAGATCGCCGCCGCCTCCGCGCTGCCCAGCTTCAGCACGTTCGCCGAGGGATCCGGCTACGAGCCCAAAGCGCCCTGCCTCTACCAGGCGGCCCACACCGGAGAGCACCTGCCCATCAAAGCCGAAGACGCGCACGCGCATGGCTACCCGCCCCAGGCCGAGGACGGCACCTACTACAAGCCGGGCTTCTCCGCCCCCGCGCCGCCGCCGCCGCACCACCACCACCACGTGTGGGAGGACGCGGGCTCGCTGCACGCCTTCCCGCACGGCTACCTGGCCGCGTCTCAGGTGATGGAGCAGCAGCGGAAGGACGCTGTGTCCCGGCTCTTCTCCTTCAAGCAGGGTCCCGGCTGCGCGCCCCCCATGCCCCCCTGCCCCGTGCGCTTCGAGGGCGCGCCGGTTCCTCCGCAGAGCCCGGCCTTCACCGCGCTTAGGAGGCAGCACGCCGTCGGATTCCCGCACGCGCACCACGCGCTCACCGACATCCCGGTGGGATCTCCGGCGTGCCGTGTGTCCCCATCCGGTGAGGGCTCGTGCGCCGTGTGCGGAGACAACGCCGCGTGCCAGCATTACGGAGTGCGCACGTGCGAGGGCTGCAAGGGCTTCTTTAAGGTAAGCTTTTATAATACTTTCACTCTTACTTTCAAAATCCGTTTCTCTCTTTCGTAGTAAAAAAAATCTAAAAAAATGAATACATTTAGTCTATTATTAGGCTGTTATTAATACTTATTTTCATAATTAGTGATCAAATAGAATATGTAATAAAAAAAGTGTGAAATAAGCCTTCTCAAAAAGAGTAAATAAATAAAAAAATTAGATGCGTGATATGAGCCAATCGATGTGAGATTAATATTAGTCTCAAAAATAATGAATAACAAAAAAAAAAGAAATAATTGTGACATACTTCAACCAGTGTGAGACATCTTAACGTTATTCTCGCCAGATGGTGATCAATAAGAAAAAATAATAAACTGTGATATGTCAATCAGTGTGCAAGATTAATACTAGTCTCCTCAATTAGTTTTCATTCATTTGAGCCAATGGGCACCTTGGGAATCAGCCACTCTGGCAGTAGGAATTCAGCATCACATGAAATTGGTTTGGGCCACCAGTACACTCCTGAGGAACTCCCAGAGGTGAAATTAAGCCGGCTCTTTATTTCGGCATGGTGATGGGATCGCTGTACTAATCCGACAGGAGGGGTCAGGGGAGTCAGGGCCAGGGGACCCTAAATTATGACAGTCCACGGCTCTGTGTTTACCAAACGTCTGCCCCATCCTTCCCCTCGAATGTATTACGCAGCTTTGCTTTAAAGAGCCCGGGCTGGAGAGCAGGCACCCCTTTCTCGTCCTTGTTCAATTATAGAAATGCTGTAACTGAAGTGTTTAGACACCTTGTGTTTTAATGGGACTCTCTCACCAAAAGTGTTATTGTGTTGTGTCTCTGTAGCGCACGGTGCAGAAAAATGCCAAATATGTTTGCCTGGCCAACAAAAACTGCCCCGTTGATAAAAGGAGGAGGAACAGATGCCAGTATTGCCGGTTTCAGAAGTGTCTAGTCGTGGGGATGGTGAAGGAAGGTACGGACTATTTGGACAGCGCTGTGCTCAGCTGGTTTGCTCTTAACTTTCAGTTGCTACAGGTTCACAAAAGGTCACTATTCAGAGGTTTACATGAGAGATTCTTTAAGGAATAAATACAGTGATCATTGTTTGGCTTTATAGTAAAGGGCTTGGTATGTGCTTTACAGTCGTAAGAACAGACAGCCTGAAGGGTCGAAGGGGTCGGCTACCATCCAAACCTAAGAGCCCACAGGACGTCCCGAGCTCCTTATCTCCAGCCAATCTCCTCAGCGCCCTAGTAAGGGCCCACATGGACTCCAACCCCTCGATAGGCCGCCTGGATTATTCAAAAGTAAGAGAAGAGAAGTTCTTTCTGTCTTTCTATCTATCTATCTTTCTATCTGTCTGTCTGTCAAATCTATCCATCCATTACACACACACACACAAAACACAAACGCACACACACTTGTTTCTATTGTTAATAACAGTAATTAATAAAAATGACTAAATAAAAATAATTATATATATGGATTTATATATATATATATATATATATATATATATATATATATATATACATATATATATTAATGACATGACCGGTAACTGCTTTAAATGCAAGATGTAAATACATACTGAACAAGTAGGCTCATTTAAATAACAGTCTTTTTTTCCAGTTTCAGATAAGCCCCGACTACAACAGTGCTGGAGATGAAAGCCTTCATGTGCAGCAGTTTTATGATCTCCTTATGGGGTCCATGAGCATCATCCGTGGCTGGGCAGAGAAGATGCCGGGCTTTACCGACCTGCCCAGATGTGACCAGGAGCTGCTTTTTGAGTCAGCCTTTCTGGAGCTTTTTGTTCTGCGGCTGGCATACAGGTAGACACCATATTTCCTTCTGTCATTTTTCTTAAAACAGAATACCTATCAAACATTTCTGACATTGAAAACCTTATTTACATAGGTCAAACCATGTGTCAGACTCATTTGAAGCAAACTTTTGCATGCTCTCATGACCAGATCAAACCTAGTAGAGGACAAGCTCATTTTCTGCAGCGGCGTGGTCCTGCATAAGCTGCAGTGTGTGCGAGCTTTCGGCGAGTGGATCGACTCCATCGTGGAGTTCTCAGCCAACCTTCAGAGCATGAACATAGACATCTCATCCTTCTCCTGCATGGCTGCCCTCACAGTCCTAACAGGTGAGACTGAAGCCATGCTCTTAAACAAAAAAGTGCTAAAAAATGTTCAGAGTGATGCCACAGCAGGAACACGTAGTCCCTCCAGAAGGACAGTCTAAATGGACAGTTCTTCAGATAAGTATTTTCATAAATGAAGAATTGTTCTAAAATGTTATATGAACAGGACTAAACAGCTGTAGGCCAAATTCTGAGAGGCATAGGTTAACACCCTGGGATTTATCACAAAAACACTGAAGAGCTGTTTCAGTTATGAACTGTCCGGCCTGGCGAGTGATTGATACGTTTTGAATTTTTATCAAAGCTACATAGATGATTCTGTTCCCCACGACATGGGCTTTAGCACCACATCATCATTCTGACTTCATTGTTTCACCTTGACCCTAACAGAGAGGCATGGCCTTAAAGAGCCCAAGAAGATGGAGGAACTTCAGAGCAAGATTTTAAGCTGCTTGAAGGAACACGTTACGTGTACTGGGGGTGGCCTGAACTGCCAGAGTCACCTGTCAAAACTGCTGAGCAAGCTGCCGGAGCTGCGCACCCTGTGCACGCAGGGACTGCAGCGCATCTTTTATCTGAAGCTCGAAGACTTGGTTCCGACGCCCGCCATCATCGACAAGCTCTTCCACGACACATTACCATTCTGAACACGGGCCTGTTTCGGGACTCTGACCTTTCCACTGGACATTTCTGAGGGTCGGATACACCGCTGCTCAAAGGTCTTGGAGTGATAGGACATAGGCATCTCATCTGTGCTCGATAAACCTGGTCTGTAGTGGGACTTGCTCTTACAGGGGACAGAGTTTAGTGTTTTCCCTGATGTCCCCCTGATTTCATACACCTGCCATCACCCTTAATGAGCTGAACTGACTAGGAGCGAGATAAACACTAAACTCTGGCCTAAACTCGGGTGTGGCTTAGGTGCTCATATGCACAGGTGCTGGACTGCCTGTAAGTATGAGCTACTGTCCAGTCCTGGTGTCCAGTCCAGGCAGCCCCTGATGGAGAAACAGCAGTGGAAGAACAGATATTTGTTAATAGTTTCATCCATGAAACAAGTCTAACACATCGATCTGAAGCACAGTCACATATGTTTGTATTGTTATGAGGACATTTAAAGGGAACTTGTATCCAAACACTGTTCTGGACATTAGAGGGGTACAGAAAGAGGGGACAAGACCGAATGGATTGTGTGTCCTCACTGTTATCCTTTTTTTTCTTTTTTAAACCATATTTGTCATTTTTTTACAGATCGCGAAATATGCATGGAGTTTATGAGCTAAACACGTTCTCCAGCACTTTGTAATTTCATATTGAAATAACGTTTCCTGTGCGTATGGTTGTAGTTTCCTAACACGTCCGTGGTTTTTATTCGCTGAGCTGATGTTTCCAGGCGCAGTCTGTGTGTTTATCATGAAGGTACCCGGTATGATCCCAGTGCTTTACATAAAATAAACCCGTGGAGTCAAACTGACCACCTCCTTCACACTTTCTCTTTCTATTCACCCTCCGCTCTCTGTGGAGATGAACACGATGATCGGGCGAGTATTTCTTTTGAACTGAGTTTAAAATGTATTTCGTTTCAAATTTATATCCAAGACTTTTAAGCTATAATTTATCAGCGGACAATTTCCTTATACGGGCATTAAAAGTCCTCAAAATTACTCCGTGTAGATGTAACCGTTTTATTGAATTAAATCATTAAAAAAGACAAACCAACGTTATTATTATTATTATTATTAATAATAATAATAATAGCAACAACTACTATTATTATTATTATTTTATTATTATTATTATTATTATTGCTGTAAATACTAATACTCCCTCTTTAATTTCTTGTTTCTATGTTAATATTATAATTCACTTTTAACCACGTTTGGCCCTTTTTTTTAGCACTACAGTAAAATACTCCTGATTTAAGGCGAAAGCCGCTCAGTTTAGTGTCTGAGAGCCCGTGGAGCACCTGTCGGGGAGCAGGGTGCTCTTTTTAAAAGGTCACGGCCAGTTTCAAGTCACTTCCCGAGCAGCTGAGCGCCTCCTCTGCTGCTCCGGCCGGTGATCCGCGGGGGGAGAGAGTCCGCGGCGCGCTGCTCGGCTCTGCTGGGCGCTGACGACCCCGCAGATCTCCAGAACAGGGACATTCAGCGAACTTCAGCGTCTCTCTTCCTCTTAGCAACACCCCGCCCACAAAAAAGCGTGCCTAGCAACTGTTGCCAGGCTGCACCCGTCTTGAATTAGCAGAACATGCTAACACACAAGCGACTATATTTACCTACAGTTCCTTATGGCCTGGGCAATAACTGTGTAAAACCTGCCTGAGGTTCCACAGACTACCAGCTATAATGATGGAAATTCATCACACAGCCTGAATAAATTACCCTGACATTTAAAATAAGTTCCAGCTCGTGAATTAACACAGTAAAACTGCACAATAATTTGAAGGAACTGCTAAATATTATATTTAACAGGTACTTGAGTATATACGTGGACCTGGAATGTTAAAAAAAACACTAATTATTACCTTAACTAATTTTAGCTTCACAAACTGAAGAAAAACGAAGTATTTCCAGGAACATCTAATGAAACCACACTGAAAACCCCCAGAAGTCCTAGTTCTAGACTTTGACATAAAAACAGCAAAGAACTTTTACTTTATTATTAGGCATTATTTTGAGTAAAACTGTGAAACCACAATACAGTCGAACTAAATTACACCAATGTCTTCTAAACATGTGATATTACAGTAACACATCACGTGAGCCCTTCTCATTCTGTATAATTATCCAATTATCCTGTCATATCTTTTGCTGTATTACATTATTTATCTGCCTAAAAGTTAGAACCTGTTTTTAAGGGTCATTTATTACTCATTTTTAAAGCACGATAAAACGTACAAATATGCTTCATTCACCTGGCAGAGTGAGGGTTGCATACCTTTCCAATTTTACACAAATAGGCCAATTTGTTTCACAATTGTAAACTGATAAACTAGGTAAACTGATCTTGGATCAGCTTCCTCTGTAGTCATGATGCTCATTGTTACAAAAACTGATTCTAGATCAGTCAAACCACATCAGCAAGTCTGTGCTACTCTAGTGAAGAGCTGGATGCAATTTCAGTGGGAAGTGTTGGTGGTGTTCACCTTGTAGCTCCAGTTCTACAATAAGGAAGGAAAATTGGATTTTTTTGCAGATTTTTATCCCGATTTTCAAATCCTTGTTATTTTTTTTTCTTCCAAATTTTCATCTCTTAAGTGCTTCAGGACCACAGTCTGTGATGCCAACATTGTATGGCTTGGGAGTGAATGATCTCTGACTTTATACCTCCTAGGTGTGCTAATGAGATAGATGTTTATTATAAAACTGGCAATTATGTGCATCATTTAGATATTATTAGACACTTTATTGATCATACCAATTGATACCTGATAGAAAAAAGAAGGAAGGAAGGAACTACAACAAAAAGAGTAGCACTGAAATTCAGGACACCTGATATTTTCTTGAAATTACGTTGTGGATCAAAGGCCTGTAACTGAATTACAGCCTCCAAAAGCAATGACTACCATTCCTTCCCAACTGTCTTTAGTGCAGAGATTTGATTCTGCCATTAAAGAGATCTAGTTATGGCATATGAATCAATACTTTTGCCTTTGGTTTCTGTGTTCACGATGCAACAACGAGGCCATATTCATCAGCACAAAATCCTTCCGCCTGATAAGGTCAAAGGTAGAAAAGGTCTCAAATCAAATGAAGTGGTTGTTAATAATGGTCTACTAGGACATGATTTTTTATTTCAAAAGTTAACACAACCGCCCGTTAAACATCCCTGTATCTTTCTCTCTCTGTTTCTGTGTCTCTCGCCCTGCAGGTGTTAGCACTCCATCCATGTATGTGACATCTCCTCCTCCATGGCTGGGAATATGAAATATTGATTAATGTTCAAGAAAAAAAGGCCTTATAAAAATGATCACATCCACGTGTGGGATTAATGCGGCCCCGATCGATCCACATCCTGTTCCTCAACGCTTTAGACTGTCACCGGTGGTGTGATGCGAAAATAAAGAGATCAATATTATCTGAGAAATGTCAAATTTATTATAATTATGAGGGTGAAGGACTGGTGGCAGGACATGCCAGTGGGATTTGGGGTGGGGAAGGGGTTTGCAGGTCTTTTTCTGAAAAACATGAAGGTGAGTGTGTGAGCCACACACAAGTTTGACCATCTGATAATGCACAATCTGTATCTCCACCCAAAGCAAAGGTGCCATATGTTCATGGCTTTAAAGCAAGCTTAATGTATGCAATCACATCTGGCTGGACAGATCTCAGAGCCAGACCAGGGGACATGCCATTTGCTGCAGTAAAGCCTGGCACACACCAAACTCAGCAACCTCTCTCTATTGTAAATTCTTCTACTAGTGATTTTATATGAACAGGGCCAGCACTGGGCCAAACACAACTGATCTAGGAAAAAAATATATAATATATAAATATTACCATAAATTTAAAATACAAACAGGCCAGATGTTTTGGCCCACCCTGAAATGCATTATTATTTTTTAAATAAATGCCACTTCATTTTCAAAATTTTATGACAAGAAATACTAGATCTACATTACAAAATTAAATTTGACTGGTGTTCAGTATTTCATATCCCGTAGTAGAACATTATTTTGCCACAAAGCTTGGTTTAAAGATTGGTTTATCAAATCAGGTCGGTAGTGATTGATATTCACTTTGTGTTGCAGTGCTGATTGCTAATGTCAGAACTTGAGCTGCTGCCAAAAAAACTATTAATGATATTAACAAAAAAAACAACTATGTGCCAAACATCATAGTGGAGTGTTCAGGACTGGGTGCAGGTTGTGTTGGTGGATGAAAGGAAAATTTCAATTAATTGAGGGTCAGGCAGGCAGCAGAATGTGTTGTTCCTTCAGTGAATAATGGCGGCAGTTAAGTGACAGTTTGGAGGTGTTTAGGAGAGAGAGAACTGGAGACTCAACCGATTCTTTATTATGGGGTTCCTGAAAAAGGAAACATATAACTAAAATTTTCAACCTTCTAGAAATATTTCTGGTTTAAGTGCGTGGACAAAATATTTGGGGATAACACATCCCAAGCAAAAATTTTGAGAATTATTAATTGACCTCCCCAGTCTCCAGTGAGAAGTTTGAAATAACTGTCCAGCAAATATCAGGGGCAGAACTGTGCATGCTTGAAAATATGCAGGGAGTTTGGACACAGTTATTTTTAACAATTGCTGGATGAAACACATGCTTAATGTTTTATTGTAATAAAATTTTGAAAAAGCAGTGTATTTTTAGGACATATATAGTTATATATGGCCAGCTGTTTATATTAATATGTTTAATACCAAAAAAAAAACTATATTACTATAACAATTTAAGCTTACTATAGCAATTTAAGCTACAGAAAAGTATGTTGGTTGTAGTCTGCAGTGCTGCACAGCACATTCTCATACTGTTTACAGTCATTTAGTCATTTAGTCCATTATTTTTACTCAAATGAAACAGGAAATATCAGATTCCTGTTCTCTCCTCCTGCCTGTTCACTGTTCTTTTCGCTACCGCAGTGATGACCCGGTGTTTTCGGGACTAGGCCTCAGGATTGGAATGCTGTAGACTTGAATCCCAGACCAGAGTGATGCCCTGAGTTACCACTAAGCAAGGTACCGTCCCCATCACTGCTCCCAGAGTGCTGGATATGGTTGCCCACTGCTGCATGGTGAGTATGGGTTAAATGCAGAGATTGCATTTTGCTGTGCTTTTCCTGCACTTACACACCCACCTCAGTCCAGGAAGGCCTTTCTAGCTTGCTGATGAATGAGATCAGGTTTGTTGGGGGAATGGTTTTCCAGAATCACTCAGTTTTGGGTGTGAAAAACAAAGATGGGGTTACCAAATCACATGTCATGTGTATCCAGTGTCTTAAGGGAAGTCCCTCCACAGTAATAATACTGTAGACAATAGTAAGGAGGGGTTTGTGTGAATTACTTCATGTACATAATTTACATTACATTTAATCATTTGGCAAACACGTTTAACCAAACTTATCCAACTTAGTGTTTAACATTACTGAGGCTACAGCAGCGCTTTCCAGGAACACTACAAAATGTAAATAATGTTCTTTACATAATGTAAATTAAATGAAGTTAAATATTTGAAGTACAGAGTTGAATTGAGCGGAAGGGATGAGAAAGTAGTGAATAAGTGTGAATGAAGCATGTTAGAAGCATGATAAAAGTAAATATATAAAACAATACTGAGTAGTAAATAATTAAATAAATACAACTGTTTAAAAATATTATGCACAAGGAGTATTCTGCCTTTATCCTTTTCTTTTTTTTTTTTTTTTTTTTTGAGAAGTGGCCTGAGGGGAGAAACTTGAACTTTTAGAGTGGTGGCTTTTAGAGTGCATTACCTGCTTGAACTGCAATGATTTCACAAAATGTACAAATAAAAAAGCGAGAAGTACAAGCAAATATGAACTAATAACCTTTAAAATATGTGTTCCTACAATAAACTTTCATAAAATACACACAAAGGTGTGAATTTGCTGCTCAGAATCAGTTACTAACTGGCCACAGTAGACCTGCTCTTATTCAATCTATGATATATATATATGAGTGTGTGCGTGTGTGTGTGTGTGTGTGTGTGAGTGTGTGCGTGTGTGTGTGTGTGTGTAAATGAATAAATAAATAACATATATCGCACTTGCAAAAATGCATTGACTTGCACTAAATATTTAATTAGATGGCTATTTGAGGGTGGCAGACAAATCGATAAATAAAAATTTGTGAATTTAGTAGCCAATTTTTATTGCAACAATATCTTTTATAATGATGTTTGTTTGAACTCCTATACTTTCATGAAGGTTTATGGTTAAAGATCAAAATCTGACAGTCATATTCCCTGAGCAGCATCACTGTGGTCCACAGCTTGAGCCGATCAGCGAATATTGTTGATGTGTCATTTTTATAATATCCTACCTGTAGGTGTTTTGCGGATCAAGACTTTCTCTGAAGCAGACTTACATGGAAGTGCTAACTGTTGAACTGTGATTAATGTGTACATGTATTATAGGCTTTGTTCTTGGTAGCGCAACATTGGATTTAATGAATGTCTAGAAAAGCCTTGTAATAAGAATCAGACAATAGCAGAGGAGCCATCTTTACATTGTGTCAGGAAGCGTATTTCAGAGCCAGGGTTTCTGGCAATGCTTCTGGATAGCTTGCCCTCATAGATATGCATTTGCATATGACCTTTAATTCAAATGCCTGGAAAGATTGAACGGTACAGGGCTGCTGTTTCACAATAAAGCAAGTAACAACCACCTCCCTGTCCCACCCCCCTCCCTGAAACATTCCAATAGCATGATCGACTGTTGTATTGATGAACACTTCTGTTTAGTGTCGCTGCTCACTACTCTCACTGTCTTGTGCTGATATATTAATAGCCTGGTAGTGAACATGCTTCTTTGTTGGGTTCAGTTTACCACCTCAAAACTCATGCACCTGCTCTTGGTTGCAGTAATTTTTAAAAGAATAGTTTGGCAACAAAAAAAAAATCACTTTCACAAACTTGGGCCAGACGTAGTCTATAATATCAATCTAGGATGTATTAATAATGATCATTGTCAATTTAAAAAAACTGTTTCTAGATCAGCACTGTTACTTTGTCGGGAAAAAACTGATTCTAGATCAGCATTCCAGCTGTGTATTTATAACATTCATTGTCAGACAAAACTGATTCTAGATCAGCACTCTTTCTCCTTAGACAGATTGTGAAAACAGATCGTGTTTCTGAGATTTTTTTCATTCAGTGTTTGTCTAGACATTAAGATTTTGTGAAATAAAAAAAAATGAAAATTTTGACAGTTTATTGTATCACCTTGATAAAAACAGTGCATTATTAAGGTAGTACTGTACATACGTGGCCCTGCAACAGAGTGGTAACCTGTCCACGGTGTGTGTTTACCTTTCACCCTGTGACCACTGGGACAGGCTCCAGCCCCCTGGTTAGCTCAGTAATGGATGGATGTCATGATTCACGTAGTGTTCTGAATGTGTTTTTTTAACAGCAGTAAGATGTTCGGCCGAATTGCTTAATGATTTCTGTCTTTGCAGGTAATTCCTTGTAATAAGGTGCAGCGATCTTCATTCAGTTTTGGAAGCCTGCAGTCACACTGGGCTTCATGTCCAGATGTTTTTTGGTAGAAGTTGATATGTCTAAAATCAAATCAGAACTTGTAAGTGCTACAGTAAGTGGAACCTAATCTGCAAAAAAGCCTGTTTTAAATGAACTGTACTGTCACAAAAAACATCCCATTTCCAAATTTTCATCAAACAACCTTAAGGTGAAAAACAAAATATAGAAGAAATAAATAAATTGGACCCTTTAGATTGCCACATAGGTACAGTCTAAAAGTATGCACAAAAATATACGTGTGTGTGTGTGTGTTTGTGTGTGTGTGTGATGGAGGGGTGTTATTACATATGTCCCATCCTCACCCCACAGCCTTTTTTAAATCACTGAATGGTAGTTTAAGTGGACACACCCACCTCCTCTCCCATTAGTCTATACGTTGACAGACACCAGTCATTCAACAATAGCCTAAACCCACCCATCTGCCACCGTGTGTGGCTCCGAGAGAGAGTTAATGGCCCTTTCACAGGCGAAATGAATCGGCCTATGCCACACATAAATATCCATCCCATAATTCACGTGGAGAGGAGGCGGATGGTGAATGTGCTATTACCATGGATACATACAAATGAAATATGGTTGAGTGGATGCTGTTAATTACTCTCTGAGGAATTAAATGGTGGGGAATGAAGCTTTGAAATGTGAGTGGAATTTAAGTGGTCACGTTCTATAATAAGGTCATCTTTGTTAATAAGACCGTCTGCCAAGCGTAAACAAACAATTGACCCTTGAAAGAGAGCCTGGCGATGATGAGCCAAAGCTAGACACTGGAAAACATTCCCATTTTTCAATGCAGGCCAACGGGACACTTATGCTTCAGAAATCCTGGGACTATGAAAAATTGTACTAGTTTACGTCCTACCAAAGACCACATACTGACCCAGGCTCATTCCGGACCCTTCTGGTGTCGGATGTCTTTACGGCAGGGCTGCATTATTTGGGGGTTACATTTTATTCCCTGATAAATTTTTAAAAAATAATCATTTAAGACTGGAAAAATGCCAATAAGTACAAAACCTGACCCTGACAACCACCCTAAACACACAGAGTAGATGAAATTTGATTCTTTGTCTATGTGAGACACCAAAGTAAGACACTTACACTTAACACCATGGTATATGTATCGAATGTAAAATTTACATTAAATATGTAAAATAAATTACATATGGATGACAGTCTGAAAAACTAGATTTAAAAAGTAAGCAATTATTTACTCAGAAAACACAACATATAAAATTATATATATATATATACATGCAAATATGTAAAGAATATAACAATTTTGAGTATTTCAAAATCCGATTGGTTTGGCAAATCAAAGCTGCATTAAATTAAAGGTGCGCTGTGGAAGGAAGTGATGTTATGAGTCTGTGTTATGAGCTTGTGTTCTTGAAGCTTCAAAAACAAGAAATTCTTAATTCTGATTACGTGTTACTAGAATAAGAAAAACAAATTTTTTGCCGAGGTGAACAGTTTTTAACAATTTGCTTAAAGACGTCTGCAAGGTATTGAACATTTTGTGCATCATCCCATGACATCAACATTACATGCTGTTTATTTAACTGAATTTAAAGGAATAAAGTTAAATGCATCTTATATTTAGCAGAAATCCACTGGAAATGACCTACTCGCCTCTCAGAGTGCCCCAGCAGCACCAAGAGTGAGATTTTCTGGTTTAAAAGCAGAAAACCTCCTTCTTTTGATGCAGCTGGAGAGCAGAAGCAACGTGCTTTAGGGTGGAGACACTTCCCCCTCTAGCCATATAATACAGACCATTAAAAATTACTGCTAGGAAGCCAGCTAGGCATATAAGGTGTATCAATAAATTTCTTTATTGCTGTTTTAGCAATTATTTATGGTTTGATGGGATATTTGCATAAAGCATATCTATAGGTATTGAAAGAATATTGATGAAAGAAAAACAAAAAGTATATAAAATCGTGAACTCTATCAAGAGAGGGAATTAGCTGCATGATTAGCTGTATGACTAATTCATTACTAATTTAAGGGTGAAATGGCCATTTAGTTTTAACTGACACAGCTAAAGCAAATGGAACTGAAGTTAGGAAGGAGGATGAAGACGAAGGAGTTTCCTGTGATGATGGTTTTGTACTCATCCATCATCTTTCCCCAGTTTCTCAGTCCTCTCTAAGCTCTCACTCTGTTCATTTTCAAAAAGGGCTGATTCTAATCACTTTTATAAAAGCCCCAGGATTCCATCCCAAATTCTGTCCCGTTCTACAGCCAGTCTGTTCTTATATTTTAGTCATGAAGGCATTGCACAAACTAGAACTACAACCAGACCTTCTCAGCTAACCATTGAGAAATCATCCATTTTTTGAGAATTTTAACCTACAGAGAGTCTTACTGCATGTGATACATAGAGATACAAGTATGAGACAAGAATGTAAAGATGCTCATTTGTAAATATTTGCACTGTTGTACATTATGCCAAACATTGCACGTGGACATATTCTCATGGTGGACGACCATTCGAAGATGCTGTGGACAAACAATCTAAGCTCTGCTCTGCAGGCTGAGAATTAGGAATGGGAGACCTGGGCACTTTTGGGCTTTTGATGTCCGTATTGATTCAGCTACAAAGCAGAAAAAGTCTTATCACAGCTCAAGCAGAGGAACCCAATAAGAGGCTGTAGCAAGTCCATCTGTGGCTGATAGGAGGAGGGGGAAGCTTCTCATAAATCCTTGCTGGTGTAAATCTTGGGCTGATGAATTGACCTGTGAAACAAGAAAAAAGACAAACTGGAGAATGGAGACCTTGACACGGCCACTGTCTGTTACATCAGCGTCACACGACTAAATTCCGGTCTGGAGCGAGTAGAAATGATAAGCCTATAAAGAGGAAACTACACAATCAAAAATTTAAGGAGGATTGGATGAAATGACTGGGGAGGTATGACGTGTAAGTCTTATAAGTATTTATTCATCTCTAAAAGTTGCTTTACAGAATCAGGGTCTGCGCCACTAGTAAGCAAACCAACGGCGAAAGAGGCAGAACTCTGGTTGCCACCAGATTTAAGATGTTTAACAAGCATTTAAATCCTTCAAGCAAAAAATATTTACAGTTATCGTTAATATCCTAGGCTAGCAAACCCAATTTTTCTGTTTTACATTCTATTAAAAATGTATTTCAAAAATGCTTCAAACATAAAGGTTTTAATCTTCTCATTGTCCAGCTGTATTTATGTATGTGTGACCAATTGTCCCCCCTTTTCTGGAGATAGTCCCCAATTTTGGTCACCTTTCATTGGATGGCCCTGTGCTTAGAAACATCCTCAATGCAACTGTGAGTAAAAAAACAAGACAAACAAGAACTGAGCTGCAGAGCAGAAGTGAAGACATCTCAGCTGCTCTGCTCACTATAGCAACTTCCTGTGACTTTTCTTCTACTTACTGCCACTTGCTTTTCTACTTTTAGAGAAACCCGCTGTTTAAAACCCAACCAGAAACCAGCAAGTAAATTCACATCACTATAATGTGTTTTAAAGTCAGGAGGTAACCAGGGGTTACGTTCCCGGTGGGATTACCAGACATAGCAAACCTACTCCCAGGTGATAAGAAGCTGATTTATAGATAATCTATTTGAAGCTATTATGTGATTCTAATAGAAACATTCGAATTATATATTGACAGCTGAACTGGAACTATCCCGTTTTCATTTTAGGAATCTGATCACTAGATCTGGTTGAATGGCAAGCTCAGTTATATAGAACTATTGTGGCGCAGACAAGTTTATAAGCTCAGCTGTAGCATCTTTAGCTCCTGATATCTAGCAAGCTTTGTTAAGGTGATATAGTATAACACAAGAATAAATCTTCAATTATAGCTTAATCAGAGAGTTGCTTAATCATTTCTGGCTATAATCTCTATTCATTTGCTAACAACATTTTTATCCCCACCTGACTTTGCTGATCACGTCTCCAGTCTTGAACCAAAAGGTTGCAACGAACACTTCACCATGTGCCTCGATTGTAACTGTTAGGTTTTAGTCTAGGGGACACGGTATGCTATCCCCCTGAAATCAAGCCCTGGGGTTACCTATTTGAAGGTTTCTTTGAAAAAAAAACTGGAGTTGCCCACTGGGATGTAAATGAACTCCGTCACAGTCAAACACTCGCTCCAATCATTGGGCCTTCAGCTAGATTAAGACCTCCTCCAACTTCAATATTATGGGACATTTGACTCTCACCTGGAGATCCATCACATCACAGCACAGCCTACAGTTAGGACGCATCAGATCCCTTCTCCTGTGGTGTAACCTTACAGGCTAACTGATGCTAACAGCCCACAAAAATCTACATACACCCCCCATGAAGCAAACATCATGTGTTCATTCTTTAACATATTATCATAATATTTAATCTTTAAATATCCATACAGTGAAGTTTTCAGATGCTACATGAGTGCATTTTTGATAATGTTTTTTTTTATTTGTTTTGCAACTTTAGAAATTCTATATGAATGAAAATGCTATATTTCTCTAATGCAAATAAAGCCGTACTTTATAATAGCAAAAAAGATTGACAATAATAATGTATATACTTAATCAGTTTGCTTAAACATAACAACAACAAAAACAACAAGAATCATCATCATCATCATTGTGGTGGTAATTTGCTCTGATCATGATTTTAATATAGCTGCGTGTTATAGTTTTGAACAAGAACATGTCAGTCTCTTTTTAACCATCACCCAGAAGTGATCCAACACTCAACCTCAGGATGAACCGCGATTTAAATCAGCAAATCTGGCATCCACATCTGCACCACCATTCCATACAGTATACAGGCCCAAGCTGTGTACAAGTAAATGCTGTATATGTGACCCAGGTTTCAGCCATTCCATGGATGCTACCTAATAATAATAATAATAATAATGATAATAATAATAAAGATGATGATGATGATGATGATGGTGACACCATGTCCTCTCCCGCCCCATCCATAAATCTCCTTTTTGGCCTTCCTCTTCTCCTCATTCCTGGCAGCTCCAATCTCAACATCCTTCTCCTAATAACCTCCTCGTCTCTCCTATGCGCAGGCCACAAGTAAATGCTGTCTGCAACACAAGCCATTCCATAGACACTTCCTGTGATGCTAGCATTTGAGTATTAGCAACAGTCTTCTAAAGTCATAAAGCTGATTATTGATTTAGACCTATAGAAGGCTACAATCATTAATCCCTTCACTAAAACTGTGACTGAAATTAACATCAGTGCGATGTGATTGGTTGAAAAACTAACTGCTAGTGCTTCAAAAACTCATCTGCATGTTCAGTATCATTTCTACAGTTCTTCCCTCACCATAAAGCACAAACAGAGGTGGTCAACATTTAAAGATGTTGGCAGGAGATTCCATCACCATGGTGGAAAGGCCTGGGTGAGAAAACATAAAAGAATTCCTAGAGACTTTAATTCAGCCTCTACATGCAGCTAAAGCATTCAATTAACTTCCACCAGAGGGTGCTGCTAATTACCTTAATTACACCACCAATGACCTGAAACCTAACATCAGACTCTTGTGCCTTTGTTTTTTGATGATCTCCAAGAACCGGCATAATGCATCATAATTTCAGTTCTTATAATCCCAACACATCACTTACTTTGCCACTTACTCACCACAGTCATCATAACCTACATTGTGTTTGGAAAAACTGCAATGTTCAGGGTAAGGCCTGAGATGGAGTGAAGATAAAGACTTGTGCATAAAGAGATTACTGAATGGTCATCCTTCTTTCCAGCAGCTGCATCTCTATCTCTACCTTTCATGCCCCCTCTCATACTTTCTCTATCTCTCTCTTCCCTGCTTTGCCAGATTTATTGATTATTTGATTTGGGGGTTAAGCATATTTAAGCCATTCCCTTTGCATAAATCCATCTCTATTTTTCATCAGATTTAAGTTGACTGGTTATAACAAATTCTCTGCTTTTGAGCTCCAGAATGAGAGCTCAAAAAGTGTTTTCTTTTCTATTCTATTCTATTCTATTCTATTCTATTCTATTCTATTCTATTCCATTTTATATTATATTAGATTACTTTAAATTCTATACTATTATATGATACTATATGATATTATATTATATTATAAATTGTGCTTCAAATGCATAAAGACAAGGCCTTATTTGTTATATATGTTACCCAACCAAAAATGCTGGACACTCTTTAAAAAAAGATTTTCACCCTTCATATTTGTTTTTGACCTTTTTTATGCTAAGTGTGTGTGTGAGCGCTGATTCTCGACACATGACAAAGGGTGCGATATAATCCAGTGCTACACTTCAAATGAACAATCTGACAGTCAGACAGAAAGACAGACAGATAGACAGATAGATAGATAGATAGATAGATTTTAAGATTTTTTTCCAGCCCTTCATCAATGGTCAGTTTCTGTGGTTGTATGTTCTAGACTACTGGATCCTCGTTCTTCTAGTAATACAGAGGTGTGTATTCTGTCAAAACGTGGGAAACACTGGTGCCTGCACTACACACTAACACTCCACTACCAAGATAATGTACAAAATTTTGTCTGCACTCAAATATTTGGTAAGCAGCCATTCTGATTTCTGAAACTGACCAATGGTGAATGAGCTAGAGGGAAGTTGACATATTAGTGCATCGCGCCAAATAGAGGCTAAAGTCATTCTATACCTGTATTGCATCTCCAGTGTAGCTGGACCTCAAAATGTGGCCTGTGAGTGAAATTACAGGGGAGGTGAATACACGCTTGACCGAAAATGGATCCGTATTGTCGGCACGGCCCTAGCATGCTTTATGCATGTCCTCACCTCCCTGATTCATCCTGCTTTCTTTGCAATGGACAGTCTCGCAGAAGCAAAGCAAACACAATCTCTCGTCGTGTTGCCAATAAGTGACGAGCCAGTGGGAATAAGTCTCTGTGTTTACCCATGCTGCCTTCAGTCAGCACCCCCTCCATCAGCATGCTGGAGAAGGGAACTCAGATCACTGTGGCCTAGTCACGCACACCACCAACAGCTCATACACTATTGTTCTAAAACCTCCAATCATTCCCCATGTTTAGTCTGGTGGAACATCCAGACACATATTCAGAAACGCTTCATGCATGAAGTTGCCTTTGGTTTAGTGACTAACTAACTAGACCTTATCTTCATAGGCTTTACGCTGACATTTCTCTTTCTCTCTTTATATGTGTGTGCGTGTGAGTGTGTGTGTGTATGTGTATATATATATATATACACACACACACAGTACTGTGTTTTCGGCAGGTGTGAAAAATGCTGTGAACAAAGAATGCTTTCAAAAATGGAAGTGTTAGTCATTTATTTTCGTCAGTCAACAAAATGCAGTGAATGAACAAAAGTCTAAAATCAACATTTGGTGTGACCACGCTTTGCCTTAAAAACAGCATCAATTCTTCTAGGTTCACTTGCACACGGGGCAGCGGTGGCCTAGGGCGTTGGCCGCATGATCGGAGGATCGGGGGGTTTGAACCCCTTCCCAATAGGTTTCCCTGAGGTACCCTTGAGCAAGGTCCCATCACGCTCCTCCCTGCAATGGGCTGGCGACCTGTCCAGGGTGCATCCCCTGTCCTTCACCCTGTGTGAGCTAGGATGGACTCCAGCACCCCCTGCGACCCCGCTTGGGATAAGCGGCAGAAAATGACTGACTGACTCACACTTGCACACAGTTTTTGAAGGAACTTGGCTGGTCGGTTGTTCCAAACATGACTGTGTTTCAACCTACGTGTGACATGGATGATCATCAGCACCTGTTTGGTAAAACTGGTTGATCATGAACCAACTATAATCCTACAAAATCCCTGACTTTGTGCAAGTGTACCTAGAAGAACTGATGCTGGTTTGAAGGCAAAAGGTAGTAACACCAAATATTGATTTGATTTAGATTTTTCTTTTGTTCGCTCACTTTGCATTTTGTAAATTGATAAAAAAATAAACAATCATTATTTATATTTATGAAAGCATTCTTTGTTTACAGCATTTTCTCACACCTGCCTAAAACTTTTGCACAGTACTGTATATATATACAAAGGTAACTCATAGAGCAACCCTAAAACTTACATTTAATAATTAGAATTGAATAGAATAGAAGTGGAATGGTTAGGATGCAGGGAGCATGGTTGTGGTGAGAAAGGACATGCAGTTGAGCAGTTGGAAGGAGGAAGATGCAGAAGACAGGAAGAAATGGAAACTGATGATCCGCTGTGGTGACCCCTATACGGGAGCAGCCGCAAGAAGAAGAAAAATAAGAAGAAGAAGACTTATTAGAATTGAGCAAGATGTTTATCTTTAAGATCTGATTTATGGAAATAACCGCTATTCTGCCTAGCTGCAGTGTTCCTCCTCTGAAAAGCATTCTGATCAGAAATACTCATCTGGAGTAGTCTGGGTTAAATTGCAGTCGGCTATTTTTCTTTATTTCAGTTTAACATTCATATTTGGACTAAATGGATTTGGAAGACAATGGTAGTTTTTGGAAATGTAGCAATACAATTATTTAAGAATGTGTAGAAACTTTGGTTTTCTGTTATTGGGGCCCTTTAACATATCCTTCTGTGACTGTGACTCTTGAATAATTTTTTTTTTTGTGATTAAGGGTTTACTTTTATTTACTGAATTTAATGTCAGAAACAAAAATGAATATAAAATGTGATAAAACAGAAAGTGTTCTGTTTCCCAAATATTGTGGCATTCAAATATGAAGAAACACGTGAAGGTAATAAGCCCCAGTTTTGCTCTACATGTATCTTTAGATTCCCGCTACTGTACTTCATCACTGTAAGGACATGCATTAAAGTGTTACGCACACAGTGATTTCGCTCTGTGTACGGTTGATGGATTCTAGACGCTTCATTGAATGTAATTGATTAGAAGATTCGCTGAATGTAATTGATTAGATTCATTAAGGAATACACACCTGATGAATTTAAATAGTAATTCAGCCAATTCATCCATTTTTAGCACAGGGAAAATCAAATATATTAAGTTGGAAGGAGAAATAAAACGATGCGTCATTAGTGTAAAAGGACATGAAAGATTGATTTTTATTGATTCTCGTTAAACTGTAGCAGATACGACTGACTGACAGCAGTTTGTATTGTGTTGAATGGGAATGTATTTGGAAACAAAAAAACATTGGCCAATCATTTCCAGCCCCAATCCATATAAACATTAAAATGCATTTTATATTCAAACACTAAATGACTTAGGGAGGGTAAATTAGTCTAAGTGTTATATTCCATAATTCCATGATTCAGTGGATTTGCTAGAACCTCATATACGTCCTGCCATCCAGTTGAAATCTAGTGCCAGTGAGAGTGCACATTCTATCACAATTCCACTCTATTATAGTTCTCTTTATCTCATTCCCCTTTTCTCTGGTTTTAAAAGACAAACAATTCTGAAAACTGCTTTGAAGAATGATGTAAAGACAACCATACATCCTTCTAATATCTTTGCCTAAGGGATGTAGAGGGTGGTGGATAGATCTAATCTAACCAGGCTTGTAGGGCATGCTGGAGTCTATTGCAGCACTCATAGTCTTTTGCCAGGGCATTGCAAGTGATTTAAAGACATTTATTGATAAATAAATTTAAATGTAATGAAAATGTTTGTGAAAAAACCACGGGATTTACATATTCGGCATTTAGCAGACGCTCTTATCCAGAGCGACTTCCATGTCCTAATTACAGGGACAGTCCCCCCTGGAGCAATTCAGGGTTAAGGGTCTTGCTCAGGGACCCAGTGGGGGTAGTGCCAGAGGTGGGATTCGAACCGGCACCCTACCACTAGACCACCACCACCCAAACATTACCTGAGGAAGACTTTGGGAAATCTCTTAGCAAGATAATCTGGGAATATACCCAGAAACCAACTAGGAAAATTGCTGGGAAACAACAGGAAAACCATTTCTGGAAACATTTCAGGAAACTATTGGACTACTGGAGCATTTTGGGACAACCCCTGGTCTCATCAAAACCTCTCATCAAATGTATACTTTACTTTTCCTTGCTTATCTAAATGAGGGGTTCCACTTAGGAAAGCCATGGGTAAACTGGGATAATCATTGGAAATATATCTAGAGATCAACAACCATTGGAAATCTATTGGTTTCTCCTCCATTAGGGACTGATTTCAAGAGATGTTGATGGACATGGGACGCACAGAGCTCTATTGCAGGTACCATTGCAGTCCATAAATATATGTAAATTGTATATTTTATCTCCTATAAATTAATAAAGTACTCCAAACCCCTGATACTTTGTCATTGTGGAGGACTGTGTACAGGTTGTTGATGAGGAAAACAATGAAATACATTGAAATGAAAGTCTTTGTGCTGGCACTCACACACTGTGAACAGTGAATTGGTCCACTGTATTTAACCTTTCCAAACACACTGGCGCAGAACAAACACACTAGGAGCAGTGGCTGTGCCCTGAAAGCAGTGTTGAGAACGGTACCTTGCTTAAGGGTACCTTAGGGTAATCTACTGGTTCAGATATCAGTCCAGAACGGGGCAGCAGTGACCTGGTGGTTAGGGATCGGAAGGTCGTGGGTCCCAGGTCCCAGACCCGTAGGTTGCCCTGAGGTATCCTTGAGCAAGGTACTGTCCCCATCACTGCTCCCCAGGCACTTTAAATAGCTGCCCCCTGCTGCATGGAGTGTGTAGGGGTAAAAAGCAGAGGTTCACTGTGTTCGCTGTTTCATTGAGGTTCACTGTGCACTGCGCCGTGTTTCACAATGACAAAAATAATCACTGTCACTTTCACTTTCAGAACCTTCCAGTCATAGGAACTAGTCTACTGCAAACTTGGTCCCTGAATAAATTATAATATGAGAGTGAAACATAAGGAAACACAGGAAAATCGAAAGGGTAAAAAAGTGCTGTGTAAGCACTTTATCATCTAATAACAAATTGACTTTCACAGGACAACTTTGAACCCCTAACTACACCACGGCATAATTGGTATATATAACAAACTACATTACCCAGCAGGCATCTGTCTCGTTGCAGGAATGGCGCGGTTGTGTTGTGTAGTTTAGATTTAGCTGCGTTTCTCAAGAGTGTTGCTCTGCGAGCTTAATTAAATCCAGCCCCTCTGGCCATGACTGATGATACAGGAGTGGGCTGGAACTACAGTTGGCCTTTTGTAATGCTGTTAGTGCAACAAAATACCACAGCAAAAAAGCCGTACCATTTACACACCAGCAGATTTACTCCGCTTCACACATTTTTCATGTGGAGAAAGCAATATTTTATTAATGAGGCATCCTTTTAATTTGAGAGTAAAAAGGGGACAGCACTGGCACAATTCGTTCATTTTTAAGGGCTCACAATGCATCTCCGCTGTCGTGAGACCTTTCAACAAACATTTAGGAAATCGTGTTAATTCTGTCCAGTATTATTCTGCTCATGTTCGACTTGGATTGGGCAGCCATTTAACAAAGTGAGGAGCCCATCTCTTATAGTTTGCTTCTTGACTAAACAGCCTAAATATGGTTATTGTCTGTTGACCGTTGTTTCCTGTCAAACAGTGTGTTTCTTATCTGACAATCTTTAGCATTTCCAGCCATCAGGGCCCATTTATCTCATCTAGCATACACTGCTTGGACCTTCAATACAACTAATTAAAGTGCTCCTGGCCTGCTGCTGCTTCCACTGGCGTGCATTACTGTTAATTATACCAACATTCTGGACCCTCCACATTGCTGCACAATGATTCATTGGCCAGCACTGCCGTGCTGCACAGGACATTGTCTCAAACACAGACATGCACTCATGAGACCACCCATACACACACACAAACACACACACGCGCGCACACACACACACACACACACACACACACACACACACATATACCCTATAGGTCAGAAATCAAAAAGAAAACCAGAGAAGAGAAGAGAAGAGAAGAGAAGAAATGAGAAGACACTTTCAGTGAAAATAAAGAGATCTTTTCTGCAATTACTTTTTGGTCATTGATTTGAGCCCAGTATGAACAGTCCACTGGAACCAAAAGTTGCTCACTCTGATGGAGATCTGGGAGAATCAACTCCTTGAACTCTAAATACCATCTTTCAATGCGTTCCTGTACATTTTTTGCAGCGGGGCAGACTGTATTATCTGAAAGAGGACATTGCCATTGTGGAATACCATTGGCATGAAGGGGTGCACTTGTTCTGCTAAAGTGTTTGGGGAGGTGGTGCAACATCCACATGAATCCACATGGCTTGACTCAAAAGATTCCCAGCACAACATTGCCCAGAAGATCATACTGCCTCTGCTGAGTTGCCTTCTTCCCATAATGGATGCTGATGCCATCTCTTCCTCAAGTGAAAGACACACACACACACACACACACACACACACACACACACACACACATATATTTCTTTTATAAATGAAGATATTAGTTTTTCTTAATGCCATGCAAACAGTCAGGGTGTAAGTAAGATGGGGGATGTGGCTGAGAGAGAGAGAGAGAGAGGGAGAGAGAGAGAGGGAGGGAGGTATAGCCTATGAAGATAAGGAGCACCAAGGGAATCAATGAGTAAACACAGGCCATGATTGACATGCCATCCAGACCTGATAAAAAAAAAAATACATTTTATCATCGCTCTGTAAAAGACCCATTTTTACAGGCCTGGACTCACCTACAGATGTGTGTGTGTGTGTGTGTGTGTGTGTGAGTGTGTGAAAGAGGGAGGAGAGACAGAGAGAGAGATGTTTGTGGCTTTGTAGGTGGTGCTCGATCGCTCATCCATCACTAAATACCCACCCAGTTTTCAGGGGGGTGGGGGGGGGATGGCGAAGGCCCGTTTGAAGAAAATTGAGCAGATTTGAGATGAAGAGGCCCTCTGGAGGAATTTGAGAGTGTTTGAGGATTACGAGGGTTTTTATTCGCAGCATATGGCCCGGCTCCAGAAGCGTCAGATGCCTTAGGTGGCATGGCTCAGCCGAGCATTCCAGTAAATAGAGATAGGAGTGATAAAGACGAACTCAGCCGACACACTTAGACAAACTTACTTGCCTTTTAAAGCCCATTCATGAAATACAATTTAAGCTATTTATAGCCCAGAAATCAGATGCTAAAAATTAAAAATCGAAATTACACAATGACACATTCATTTATGAAAAAAAGCTTATGGTCACAGCATGAAAGTGACCAGTTGTCCGTTATCAAGTCAAGTAAGTCAATTAAGATTTTATTGTCATTTCAGCCACTTACACAGTACATAGTGAAACAAAGTAGCGTTCCTCCAGGACCCTGGTGCTACACACAAGACAGCATCAGACACAACATAAGACACAACAGAAGACACAATATAACACACAAGACAACGCAACAAGTGCAGACAACAGACAACAACAGACAGTACTTTCATCCGTCAGAGGGCCGCAGTGTTATAGAACAAAGCAGCCCAGGTTGTTGGGCAGTGTGACAGTGTGGCAGAGCAGCGTTACCAGTAAAGTGCAAGAAGAAAATAAATAGATAATGATAGAAATAGATGAATAATAGGTGTGGAGACATTAGTGGTTTAAAATTCTGATGGCCAGGGGGAAGAAACTATTTCCCATCCTGGAAGCAGAGGCCCGTATGCTGCGGAACCTTTTCCCGGATGGCAGGAGAGAGAAGAAAGTGTGGGACGGGTGAGAGGGATCATCCACAATACTGGTTGCTTTGCGTATGCAGCGAGTGGTGAAGATGTCCTGTACAGAGGGCAGAGAGACCCGGATGATCTTCTCAGCTGTTCTCAGGACCCGTTGTGGGGACTTGCGGTCTGAGACGTTGCAGTTCCCGTACCAGGCAGTGATGCAGCTGCTCAGGATGCTCTCAGTGGTTCCCCTGTAGAAGATGGTGAGGATGAGTGGTGGAAGATGGGCTTTCCTCAGTCTGCGCAGGAAGTAGAGACGCTGCTAGGCTTTCTTCATGATGGAGTTGGTGTTGAGGGTCCACGTGAGGTTGTCGGTTATGTGAACACCAATAAACTTGGTGCTCTGGACCATCTCCACAGGTGAGGTGTTGATATTCAGTGGAGAGTGGTTCCGATGTGGTCTCCTGAAGTCAACAACCATCTCTTTAGTCTTGTCGACGTTCAGACAGGTTGTTGGTTCTGCACCAGTCCATCAGCTGTTCTATCTCCTCTCTTCTCTGTAGGCCTCCTCGTCTCCACCGCTGATCAGACCCACCACAGTTGTATCATCAGCAAATTTGATGATGTGGTTGGAGCTGTGCATGGCTGCACAGTCGTGGGTCATCAGTGTGAACAGCAGTTGGCTGAGCACACAGCCCTGAGGGGCCCCTGTGCTTAGCGTGATGGTGTTGGAGGTGCTGCTACTGATCCTGACTGACTGGGGTCTCCCAGTCAGGAAGTCCAGGATCCAGTTACAGAGGGAGGTGTTCAGGCCCAGCAGCCTCAGCTTCTCACTCAGGTGCTGAGGGATGATGGTGTTGAATGCTGAACTATAGTCGATTAACAGCATTCTGACGTAACTGTCCTTTCTGTCCAGATGAGAAAGGGCCAAGTGGAGGGTGGTGGAGATTGCATCGTCCGTTGAGCAGTTGGGACGGTACGCAAACTGCAGGGGGTCCAGTGAGGAAGGGATCTGAGACTTGATGTGCCTCATGACCAGCCTCTCGAAGCACTTCATGATGATGGGTGTGAGTGCGACGGGACGATAGTCATTGAGGCAGGAGACAGATGATTTTTTTGGCACTGAAATGATGCTTGTGGTCTTGAAGCACCTAGGAACAACAGTGGTGCTCAGAGAGATGTTGAAGATGTCAGTGAGAACATCTGTCAGCTGTTCTGCACATTCTCTGAGCACACGACCTTGTATGTTGTCTGGACCAACAGCTTTCCGTGGGTTGACTCTCAGTAGAGATCTTCTTACCTCGGCCATGGTCAGACAGAGAATCTGGTCGTTTGGAGGAGGGATGGTCTTCCTCATTTCCGTGTTGTTTGCCTTCTACGCACGGTTTGATTACTTCTACGCACGGTTTGATTGTTTGCCACATCAAACCGTGCGTAGAAGTGGTTCAGTGTATCTGGGAGGGAGGACTCACTGTCACAGGCAGGTGGAGATGTCCTGTAGTTGGTGAAGGCCTGAATGCTCTGCCACATTCAAGCCCTCACCAACTCACCACATGCGCCGCATGTCACTGGTGTTTCTGAAGTGGCCATGGATTCTCTGTGCGTGAGCTCGCTTTGCTGCTCTGATATCCCGAGACAGGTTTGCCCTCGCTGTTCTTAGGGCGGCCTCGTCCCCCGACTTGACGGCCTTGTCCCGGGTTATCAGGAGTCTGCGCACTTCCGCAGTAATCCGTGGCTTCTGGTTGGATCGTGTGGTTTGCAAAGACTTTGTCATTTATTATACTCATATTTTACTCTGAATATGAGCATTAACTGTAACACTTTTCCTTTCTTATTGCAGCCCTGAATAACTTCAGCGTTTCAACCATACACACCACCGTACAGCTGGTGGCAGCTACTTAAAGTGCCCGGGAGCACCGGTCTGGGATTCAAACCCATGACCTTCTGATCCCGGGGCCAACTCCCTAACCACTAGGCCACCGATGCCCACTTAGCACTTTAAGGACACAGAGTCAGTCAAAATTTAAAGTCAAAATTTGTCTCTGTGAACACACCACAGCACAGCAATAGAGGTCACGTTCAGGACTCAAACCTTCAACCTTCCGATTTTGGTACTAAACCACTAGTCCACCACTTCCCTGACTGACTGAAGCAGTTTGGAGTGACGGGGTGTCCGCAGACACACATATAATGAATGGCACTCTATAAATTAATTAAATTAATTAAAGAGAAACAGGCCTTTTTAAATTGCAATGTGAGAAATGTAGAGCAATGCCGCCATCTAGTGGTCACAGAAAATACCTGCAACTTTGAAACAGGCAACTGCATTATCCCATTTTGTACACTAGGTGGCGATAATATCATACTCGTTGCTGTTAAAGAAGAGAAATCTTTTCATCAGTCTCCGTTGGCAGTCTTCAGAACTGGCTCACTTTGACCACTAGGTGGCGCTAAAGCCCAGAGCCGGTTCTGGTGCTCATTCATTTACAGAAACCAGCATCACAGGATTAAAGGCTACTGATCTCGTTCTTTCAACCCCTTGTGCTCAATGAATTCCCCAGATGGAGGAAAAAAATGTGACAGAACCTAAAAAATATAATGATTTCAAAATTAACATTATCACTTTAGAGTGTGATTATAATGATGTAATACAGGGTAAACAACTTAGATTGTAAACAAAATGAAATAATAATATAATGGTCTTAAAATGCTATGTGTGTAATAATTTGTAACATAATTATTAATAAAATACGTAATTAAATTTCATACATGCGTATTAACAGTAATAAAAATATGATAAACGAGATATGTAGATGGAGAAATGATCTGACCTATATTAACACTGATGATAAAATGTACCTTATGAAATCTGATTATTTCTGAAAAACACGGTCATTATATTTACACTGCAACTCTGCTGTTCTAAGTGTGATCTGATGACAATTAAAAAATAATTATAAACAAATGATTAAATACAGAATATACATATAGGTTTTTGTTAACGCGTGCTTAAAATGAATATTAAAAATAAAACATAAATAAATTAAAAAAACATTCAAAATACCTAAACAAGATAAATAAATGAAATCACATTAAAGTGACGGTGGCGTTTTGGCCGCGATCTCGCCCCGCCCTGACAGCGCTGACAAGATGGCGGCGAACAGGAGGGGGAAGTGAGGATGTCAACGTTGGCGCGCCGACCCGACCCGACCCGACCCGACCCGACCCGACCCGACCCGAGACGAAAAGGGCCGAACCGAGACGAAAAGAGCCGAGCCGAGACGAAAAGAGCCGAGCCGAATCGGCGCAGCTTCGCGCTTGTGTGCTGTCAGGTGGTCTCGGTGAAGCTCAGGGGCCTTTTCAGCGCGATGTTTTGGGAATCCGGTTTGCGCAGACTCTGAGAGAGAGAGAGAGAGAGAGAGAGAGAGAGAGAGAGACTGTTCGCTGTTCTAAACCTTTCCGGAGGCGTTTTGAGCCTCGTTCACGCAGAAAGCTGATCCAGGCTCCTCCTCTGCTCTCCGTCCTCCTGTAATGTCGCTGTTTCCGGGAGAAGCGGGCGGCTGGCGGCGGACAGGTTAGCGTGGCTCGGCCGGCGGCTCCCCGGCGGGGCGGCGGGTCTGGATGTTGTTTACATCCTCAGTGCGCCTGTTTAGGGAGTTGAAACAACAGCATTAAGAGACTGAGGCCGGTTTAAAGCGGGCTGCGCTCGTGTGGAGCGGCTGGAACGTGGACATGGCTCACTCTCCGGTCCAGAGCGGACTGCCTGGGATGCAGGTGAGTTCAAGCGACTCCTAACTCTCCCCCGAGGGCCGAGAGCTGCTCCCTACCGCGCCTCTCAACATCTGGATGAAGTGAAAGTTACTGTTTGACTTTGTGAACCGTAACAACGTGCTTTCTCTGCATTTAACCTCCCACAAAGAAGTGGAGCAGTGAAGCATCGAGTGCCCCAGGGAGCAGTGACGGGGACGGTACCTTGCTCAAGGGTACATCAGAGAGGTGGTCGAGCTCAGCTTCCCCATCGAGTGACCCAAACGCACCATTATATATCTACATGTATATATGTACCTTTATAAATATATATACTGACTTTTATGTCTATATTTGATACTGTGACTCGAACTTGCAACCTTTGATGGTGGCTTGTCCCTAATCACTAGGACACTGCTTCCCCAACATCATATCTATTTATATATTTACATATATGATATCTAGGACATGAAGCCACAGTGTTCTGATGGTGGCTACTACCACTAGGCCAGCGCTGCCCTTCTTTTTCTTTTTCTTTTTCTTTTTCTTTTAGCTGCTCCCGTTTAGGGGTCGCAACAGGATCATCAGTTTCTGTTTCTTCCGGTCCTCTGCATCTTCCTCCTTCAAACCGATTACCTGCATGTCCTCTCTCACCACGTCCATAAACCTCCTCTTTTGGTCTTCCTCTTTCCTGGCAGCTCCATCTTTAACATCCTCTTCCCAACATAATCCTCGTCTCTCCTCTGTACATGTCCAAACCAACGCAACCTTGCTTCTCTAACTTTGTCTCCAAAGCGTCTAACCTGAGCTGTCCCTCTAATATACTCATTTCAGGCCACTGCTGCCCTGCTGACATTTATCTAAGTTGTTTGAAGGAGGTATGGCACGGTAGTGCAGTGGGTAGTCCTGTTACCTCACAGTGAGAAGGCTCTGGGATTGTGGAGTGTGGTGTTTATGTTCTTCCCATGTCCATGTGGATTTCCTCCAGGATCTCTGGTTTCCTCCCACTGTGCAGAGACATGCAGGTTAGGTGGACTGGAGATGCTAAATTGGCAGTGTGTGTCTGCCCTGCAATGGACTGGGGACACGTCAAGGGTGTTTCCCCACCTTTCATCCTGTGAGATAGGCTTGAGCACAAACCACAACCCTAATTAGGACAAGCGGCTATGAAAATGAGTAACAGAGTGAGTGTTTTGAGGAGGATGGACCAGGTGGTGATCTTCTGTAGAAGCGTCCGGTGTTGCTTTCCTTTCAATTGTGGGCATGAAAGACACGAAACTGTGAAAAGGGGGTTTCACATAAGGTTGGACAATGACAGTATTTCTCATTATTGTGATAAATTACAATAACAATATTTTTTCTGAGCGTGATCATGATATAGTCCGTTATTAAACCGATCACCCCATTTCTTTGCAAAGAGAGCAGAATTAGTCCAGTTGAACTGGATTGAGTGCGTTGCCGTCTAAAATATTGATGAGAAGCATATTTTTATGCTAATGCTGGTTTCTTTCTTTTCCATTCAAACTTTTTTGAAATCAGAAGAATTAAACATCATGACACCATGTCTTGTGAAAATGTATCGAGATGTTATTTTTTTTTTACCCTGGTTTCGCAGCCTGGGCCACAGCAGACCACAGCACTCCCTCGCTCAGGAAATGAAGTCATCTCTCTGTAGTCAATGACTGTGTAAAAGCACTCGGCGAGAGAAGCTCATCAGGACTTCATAAAATCCCACTGTCTGAGAAAGCTGTGGGTTTTTCTCTTCTCTCTGTGTTTGAATTGTCAGGCAGGTGTGAAATGGCGTTCACCTTTTACCTGACAACCCACTGAACCAGATGGTAGAAAACCTTCAGAGCGTGAGGAGCAGATTACTGAAACCCAAACGTTTACTCTGAAGCTGATTAGCAGTGTTTGAAGTTTGCTCCTTTAGTTTTTGCCCTCCGGCTGCCTGGACAATATACCCCCCGGGAAATGCTCAGCTATTTTTGGGGTACGAAAAAGTGTCTAAATTTGTTTTTGTGAACCATTTGCGTAATTATGGCACCACGTTGGCTCCAATGTGACGCCTCAGTGCCTGATAAAGTGGTCTATCAAAACTCTTATTGGGTCATTTTGAACTGTAATGGACTGTAAGCCTGTGATGTCTTCTGTTGTTGTTTATGGGGAGAAACCTTTTCAGCCCAACTGTGGCCCAGTGCATCACCATCCATCAGATAGAGATGGGAGAAGGGGGTGGGGATTCTGAATTGGATGGCTAGCGAGAGACCTGATGATGGGTGGATGTCTCCTTGGAGGAGCCATAAGAACTGGGTCACTTATGTCTCCTATTCGCACTCTGCCCATATGATCATAGTGCCCTGGGGCAGGAGGGGCGGCCTGCCATGTGAAGGGAGGAAATGGCTTATTGTTGTATTGTCAAGGATGGCAAATATGGCCGTTTCGCTGGACGAGCATCAAAAGGCCCCCTGTTGAGAGAGGGACATCATCTTTCCTGGCTTACGGTTGCCTTTTTAGAATGTATTAAACATTTCAGTGCTGTATTTTCTAAGATGAGGCCAAGTGTTTTTTATTTAGTCACTCATTTCATTAATTCAGCGTTTGAAGAGTTTCTCTTGATGAACACAGAGCTTTTCATTAAACCAGTGGTCATTTTCTTGTATGACTCCTTTCACGTTTGTTGTTAGGGTGTTGACCATTGTGGTGTGACAGTCTGGATTTGTGATAAAAATAACTCACTCTTGGGCACTCTCACACCATGACATGAAGCTTTCTTGAGGACTTATCTTTTGGGGAAGTAAATCCGCAGCCTATTTTTTCAAAAGCTAAAATAATTTTTCCACCAAAAAGCTGCATTTGACTGCTCTGCTGTGTAAGTGCTTAAAATGCTACACTTTGCAGTCGTGAGTGAGAGAAAGAAGGAGAGAAAATAATTCAGCCCTTCATTTCTTCCGGCTCTTCTGACTCAGGAAGGGGAGAGGGAGTGGGAGAGAGGGGAGAGAAATGGGGAGAGGGAGTTTTAGCCTCCTCTTTTAGTGGCATAACTATCTCGAGCTTTCATAACAAGAAAACCTCAGTCATTATTCTCTCTCTGTTTTCTAACGTCCAATGAAAGCTATCAATTTAAAGGCCCAAACTAGCCAGCATTAATGGAGTCCTGCTCGAGTCCTTAATGTTCTCCAAAAAAAAAGAAAGTCCTCTTCTAACATCCTGTGTGAGATAGCCATGTGGCGTCATGCTTTTTTTCGTACAGTGAGCATTGCTTCTGAGCCAAATTATTGTGCGCACAAAACACCAGTTGTTCTTCACTGTTGGTCTCCCAGTATTTTACCCATTCAATCAGGAATAAATCAATTCTCATTTATGTCAGTGTGAGCCCTCAGATCGACCCGTGCTGAAGCTCTGCCTGCCATTTGGCCCTGTTAAAGCAGGTTTCAGAAATTTCAGACTGATTAGATTAGGTGTTGCTCCTAAACAGCGTTATCAGGTGAGAAGAAAGTGGAAACTTTCCGTGGTCCTTGTGGTTGTAAACAACAAGTAAGAAATTTGACATGTTTCATACACTTTGTGATGCTCAGAATTGAATTAGATTTTCATGTTTTCCTGCATCACCAATGTTCATAAATTCAAAGCTCTAATTACATTTAAATTTACATTTACGGCATTTAGAAGATGCTCTTATCCAGAGCGACTTCCATGTCCTAATTACAGGGACAGTCCCCCTGGAGACACTCAGGGTTAAGGGTCTTGCTCAGGGACCCAGTGGTGGTAGTGCCAGAGGTAGGATTCGAACCTGGGACCTCTTTAGCCACAGGTCCGTAGGCAAGTACCCTACCACTAGACCTCCGCCACCCCAAATAAAAACTACTCTTATTTCATTAAAACTGTAAGACTTAATTTCATTCATTTTCATCAATTTTCATTTTATTAGTGTGTATGAGAGAAAATGTCATTCTGTGAAAGAGAGAGGGGCGGATTGGTGGAATGTAATACATTTCTGTGTTGAATTTCTTGTTTTATTGAAATAATTGTACCTTCAGTGAAAATATAAGCTGGCTATTGTGTGAAGAGTATCTTAGGCCTTAAGTGTGTAGAAGAAGGTAGGGACACTGTGACCAGTATACGTTTCAACATTAAACTAAAAAGAATACACCTCCAGTTAGACCCCCAATATCCATCATTTCAAAAACAAGTTGGAGCATACGTCTGATTTTCCACTATGCTTTTTAAAAATATTGTAGAAAAGGAAATTGTGTTTAGGAAGCTTGCAGTTCATGCAGGTTTGAGTTCACAGCTTTAAAAACTGCTGTGGTGTGATGAAAATTACCACCTCTATGTTAGCATTTCCTGCTTGGTCTCAGAGGAAGCTATCTATCAGTTTTTCTTAGCCGCTGTCTTTGCTTTACTGAAAAGGCCATTACTGAAAATGTCAAAATGTGCATTGATAGAGTTACTGAACCCATGAGTTCTGGTTCTCCATTTGAAAAGACTGGGCTTGACTGGACCGTTTTATTCTCATTTCTTCCTGCAAAATTCCAGAGAAAGACCTACTGATTATTGAACTTAATGGATTTAAGTAAACTGTTGTTTGAAAACACACCAAACGCACCCACCCTTTTCACCGACGCTGTACCTTTACCAGAAGCTCCAAAACTAAAAACCAGCACCGTGTGACTCCATTAACAGAATCAGAAAATCTTAATGAGCTCGAGGGAAATTGCTGATGTTATAACTGCACAGGCACACACAGATCCACCAATAGACACAAGTAATAATATATAGAACACAAATAAATCAAATGGTTTTTTGTGTGTTCACTGTTATGTTGACTGAACACACACCATGTTCTGATTAAAACTATCAGAGTACGCTTTGTAAACTGCTGTGTAAACACTATTCTTTATAGGAAAGGGATGGACCTTAATTAGCTACGTGAGGAGAAAAACGCTGAATTGAACACTGACCATCATTTTGTCGGGGGTGACTTATTCACTAACTACCTCTCACGGAGAGGGGGATCTTTTGTGTTGACATAAACCACTTTTATGAGAAGCGAGGTTTATTGCAGGACACTGATAAAGGGCAGATAAGGACAGAAAACCGATGCCTGAGAAGGGTTTAGAGCAGGTTGAGTTTCCCGCGCTTTGGTTATAAATAAGGAGCAGGACGGCGGTGGTCTAGTGGAAGCCTATGGACTCGAGGTCCCCGGTTCGAATCCCACCTCTGGCACTAGCACCACTGGGTCCCTGAGCAAGACCCTTAACCCTGAGTTGCTCCAGGGGGACTGTCCCTGTAATTAGGAAATGGAAGTTGCTCTGGATAAGTCGCTCTGTCTTCCTGGTGTGTACACATCTACACCAGTAAACTAGTGTGGATGTGCTGCTCAGCATTATTGGCCAGTCAGCCTCCCCTGTGCCAGTTTAAGAATCTCTGTTGAGAAGAGCAGGAGAGAGCAGTGGAAGTTCACAGCAGAGCATGTGTCCCCCTGACTGCACAGCAGCTTGTGTGGCGAGGCTCACAGCAAGCAGCATCAACTCCCCCACGCAGGCAGAGCCAGAAAGGGGACAAGGGATCAAATTGAACTCTAAAAGTATGTGTTGGCTGTTACACCTGTCAGCGTGCATTGGGATCAGGATTAAAAACGCTGCGAGGGTCAGTGGGAGAACGCTGAGCATTAGGGCTGAATCAGGAAGACCCGCCTTTATCGGCTGCATGATGGCTGTTGCTAATGAATCTCCCACCAATGAAGTGTTCAAGGTCTGCGGCCTTGCTGTTCTTCCTCGTTTCCTCTCTCTCTGTCCTCTCCTTCTCTTTTACTATCTTTTACTATCATTAATGTGGCGGTGGTCTAGTGGTAGGGTACTGACCTATGGATCAAGAGGCCGCAGGTTCAAATCCCACCTCTAGCACTACCACCATTGGGTTCCTGAGCAAGACCCTTAACCCTGAGTTGCTCCGGGGAGACTGTCCCTGTAGTTGGGACATGGAAGTCACTCTGGATAAGGGCATCTGCTAAATGCTGCAAATGTAAATGTATTTTCTCTCTCTCTCTCTCTCTCTCTCTCTCTCTCTACAGAGGCATGCGAAAGTTTGTCACCCTTGCCTAACATGTCTGTTAACACTTTTTTCTTTAATATTTTAATTCTATTATTATTTCCATCATTTATAGGTACAAAATACCAAAAAGGTGAAAAGAACTTGAATCAAGGGTTTAGACACCTGCCATGCTCAGTACTTAGTAGCACCCCCTTTGGTGAGTGTCAGAGTGTTTAAATGCTTTTTGCAACCACTTAAGCTCAGTTCTTACTTGAGGTGCTTTACCTATTCATCCCTCCAAACGCCTCTGACTCTGCAGGGGTTTTAGGCCGTCATGGGCACGTTGCTGTTTTGAGATCAATCCACAGGTTTTTACCTGAGAACACTTTCAACAAATTTGTGTAAACTGAACAACTTGGCAAGAATATTTGGTTTGAATTTTTCTAATTCTACATTTATATCATTAAAATAAAGATAAATGTGTTATTTTTTTTTACCTATAAAATATTGTAGCTAAATATGTAGGTGGTAATGGCCCCATAATCTGAAGGTTGTGGGTTTGAGTCGTAGAACAAGTATCCTTGAGCAACGTAGCATCCCCATCACTGCTCCAGGCTGCACGGTGTGATGGGTTTTCATTGTGGTTGACAGTGTGCCGTGTTGTGTGTGTCACTTTCACTTTTCACTTCATAAGAATGTTTGTTTATTTTTAGTAGTTGAGTTGGTTTTAAGAACATTAAGACTTTTGTTCTTAATGTCTCCAACTTTTTCGCTTGGGAAGCAACTTTCTTTTTGTTATAATTAATGACAAATAAACTTGTAGCCTAATGAATTTGAGTTTAGCTGTGTTTCATTGCTCTGAGCATTGCCAGAGATTCTTAAAACAGATATGTGGTCACCTATAGGCAGCAGTTTAAGCATCGAACGCTGGAGGAATGTGCTCGCAGTGTAAGCAAACGTGTTTCCTTTCATCTCAGCACAGTGCTGATTTAATTCTGCAGAAGATAATCATCTGTTGCTTTTAGCTCAATTTCATGCCTCCTTGGGATTTCACATCCTCGGTACACCCACAGTGGAAGCTTGCTCTGACACCCTAAATAGTCTCTGAGTAGCAAAACCCTAATTTATGTTAATTCAGAAAGATTTCTGTAAGTGTGTAAAGACTGATAAAGGTTGTTATGGAACATTTGGGCTAGAAAACTGAAGTTTCTTTAGCCACATCAGCTGAAGAGAAAGTCACCGTACTGAGTGAAGGCACTTTTCTAAGCTTTCTTTCATGAAGGTGTGCCTCGATTGTTGGTTTGTTTATGAATCTGATTTCTGGTTTCACTTCTGGTTTAGAAATGGGCAATATGACGGTGCTTTATGTTGTATTATCAAAGATGAACAATATGCCTTTCTGAACCAATGCATGAATAACAGTGACCAATTGCATGGTTTATTACAAAAACATAATTACTTTTATTGCATTAAATTCCCCGCACCCAGAGTTTTTGACAGCAGCTTTAATTTTTTCAATGCAAGAACGTTTAACACACATTATGTATTGTCACAGAGTCTTGTATTTTTTCATATTGCTTACCCTTCTCTGCTTTCCAATGTCGTTTAGGAGTACATCCATTCATTATCTGAACTGCTTGTCCTCACCAGGGTTGCAGGGATTCTGGAGCCTATCCCAGCATTCATAGGGGGAAAGGCAGAGAAATACCCTGGACAGGGCAGCAGCTTTAGCTTTTTAAAAAGTTTTTCTTTTTGAGAAAGCCCTAGGGGTCGTGGATATCCGGGGTCAAGCTGCTGACGTTTATCCTTTTTCCAGATGTGCCTCCGTTCTCAAACTCAAAGCTGCTCATTTGGGAGCGTCTGGAACACCAGGGTAGCAGATAAACTAGGCCAAATGGAACTGAATGCTAGATCTGCTACTTGCATGGTTTAGATATTGTTACATGCAGAATTTAAAATGCTTTTCCCAGTTTTGTGTTAAGACTGGGAGACCGGATCCAAGTGAATTGTTTTGTTTTTTTAAAATATTTATTTATTTATTTTTTATTTGTTGGTGTATATATGGTGGTAACCCAGCACAAGAAGAGGCAATGGGTTTGAGCCTGGCTCTATCCTGTCCCTAGCACTAGCACCTTTTGAGCACCAGAGCAAGAACCTTAAACCCAAGCAGGCTTTCTGTTAAATGCAAATTTTTTCTTTTTTTTTCTCTCATGCAAGTGGAGCAGTATCAACAGAAACAGTTTACTGAGTTGTCTGTTTAAATGTAGTTGTGCCAAATTGAGGATTATATTTTTTTCTTTGCTGCAGAATTTGAAGGCAGACCCTGAGCAGTTGTTTACAAAGCTGGAGCGCATTGGCAAGGGTTCCTTCGGCGAGGTCTTTAAAGGCATCGACAATCGCACACAGAAGGTTGTGGCCATCAAGATCATCGACCTGGAGGAGGCAGAGGACGAGATCGAGGACATTCAGCAGGAGATCACCGTCTTAAGCCAGTGTGACAGCCCCTTCATCACCAAGTACTATGGCTCCTACCTTAAAGTGAGCAACAAGTGTTTACCGTCTAAAAACAGCCATGCGCTTTGCAGAATATAAAAGATTGCGTCACTCCAGTTAATCAGCCTGTGCATGTTTATTATCTGAAGTTTACTTCTGTTTTTCACTTGAGCTGCAAAACTAGTTCAACAGTAGTCTGTTTCATCCAGTAAAAATCTGAAACACTATTCTCATATTGTCCTGGGGTACCTGGAGGGTTTAGCTTTTTCTCCATACACACTTGATTCAACTACAAAACTTTATCGTAACTAAACAGTGTGTGTAGAGGGTTTGTTTTGTAAAAACCTGTTCTAAAGAAACTGTCTGGTAGTGTGTGTTTTTTTTTTTTTTCTCCCCCCCTCTAATAGAAATGCTAGCTGTTTAAGCCATTAGCCCTTCCTTATTAAAATAAAATTGGTTGTGAGATAAAAACACTTGGGCAGATGGACAGTGGTACTTTAATCACACTGCTATACCTGAAAGCAGTGTTAAAGAATACAGTACAGTTCCTGGTCCTGATTAATTTCAGAGAACTCCTTGTTGTTTAAGTCACACAGTGACCCATGTATCCATCATCATTTTATAACAATAAAGTTGAATATTTAAATATTTATTTTAAAAATGAATTGCACAAAAAGTAAAAGTATAATCTATCTGTATAGAGGTAAACATGGGGAGAGTATGCAAAAACATGCAACAGCTTATCTGGGTTTGGCTCAGGCACTGCTGAATGTGGTCTACTGCAGATATCTACACTGTTGGAAAATGGCTAATGTTAGCATTTTTATGCTGTTTGTTCAGTGCTTTATCTGGGACCTGTCCCCGAGTTGTCTAGTTGGGTTGTTTTATGTTTTCAGAATTAAAAAAAGCAGCACTAGACCTGGGAAATATGGCTTTTTTGGTCATTTCTGTTTCAGACTTTCAGAACTTGCTCAGGAGGTGTGGTGGCAGCTCAGCTATCACTTGAATGCCTTGGCATATGACAAAGTACAGTCCTCTCTACACTACGCAGACTTTCCCTTTTATGGCAGCTTGCTGCTGGAATCTCTCCCATAGCAGGATTTAGAAATACCCCATGTACCGGATTTAAGCTACTCTAGTCAGCATTAGCTTTCAGAGTCATTAAAGAATGAATAAAGAACTCAAATTCACAACCACATGGTGACAATATCAAAGCCTCCTTTGCAGTTCAGCCAAGAAGCTCGGCACTGTATTAACATGTCCTTAAACTCGCAAGAAATGCCAAATCTCTGGGCTTTTTGATGTTCAATTTGTGGTTGTAATTTTTAAAGCTAACTTGCCCAAGTGTAAGTATGGGGGAAACAAAGAATTGTGGGTGTTTATCTTGTGATCAAAGACTGATGCTTTCCCGCTTATAGCCAGCGTATTAAATCACCGACAGAGATGCAGTTGAAAAGCCCTTTTTTGCACTTCTGTTTGCACATGTATGTGCTTCAGGGGGTTGTCTGAGGCTGTTTTAGGGAAAATATTAAAACCCTGAGGCATCTTCCAGTTTCAGCTCTGCAGTTGTTCCCTCTTACAACTCATGAGAGATGAGGCAGAAACTGTGCTGGTAGTGCTGCAGTCTATGCTTGTTTCTATAGCTGACCAAATTATTTGATTTTGCCCAAAATAACTCAACAAAAAAACTGATGTGTTCCTCTCCTTATTTCCCACATCACTCATGTTTTTGAATATGGCACAAAACGCCTATCCTTATTTCGGATTTAAAAAAAAAGGAACGCAGTTCTGCTCTTAGACATGGAACAGAATCCCCACCAGCGTCTTGAAGGGCATTTCCATTGTAAGAAAAAAGCTCTTGATGTGACTTGAAGTGTACAAATCTGTAGAGATCAGGCAGCAGTGGCCTAATGGTTAGGAAGTTGGCCTGGATAAGAAGATTGTGTTCGATTCCCTCACCAGTAGGCTGCCCTTGAGGTACCGTCCCCGTCACTGCTTCCCGGGCTCTTTCAACAGCTGCCCCCTGCTGCACGTGTGAGTATGGGTGAGAAGCAGAGGTTGAATTTTGTTGTGTTGTGCTGTGCTGCGTTTCACAATGACAAGGGTTGTCACTTTCTTTTTTCACTTTCAGTGCCATAAACCAAGATGCATGTTTGTTTATCCAAAATGGTTGTGAAGATTAGATGATTCATTGTTTTTCTTTAGACAGCGGCAATGGACTTCTGTGCTTTATATTCCAGATGCAGTAGCCACAGGCTGCACTTCCATTACAATGAGCCGAATCACTTCCCTCAACACCTTTATGCCACTGAGTTCTTTAGCTGAATGCACAAAAGTGAAAGTGACAACCCTTGTCATTGCGAGGTCAAAGCACAGCAGACAATGAACCACAACGAAATTGGACCTCTGCATTTAACCCATGCACACCCAAACACCGTGCAGCAGTGGGCAGCTATTGAAAGTGCCCGGGGAGCAGTGATGGGGACGGCACCTTGCTCAAGGGTGCCTCAGGGCAACCTATTGAGAAGGGGTTCAAACCCCCGACCCTCCGATCATGCGGCCAACGCCCAAACCACTAGGCCACCACACAAGTGTGTTTTACAAGTAATATCATACTTTACTTCTAATCTCCAGGACAGCTAGTATTGTTTCATCTTGTTGTATTATCTCCATAATATTTTAAATATGACAAAATTATTTGTCTTAAAAAAAAATGATTCTGAATCTTTAATTATTTCAGTTAAACTACAGAATGCCCGACATGGGAAGCTCCCTTTTCATGTTTTTTAATACAACAAAGCTATGCTGTGTGAATTCAGATGTTACAGTCGCCGATGTTTCAGGTGTTTATCAATGTTTTACAAAATCAATGAGCAAGTTAAAAAAAGATTGATTAAAAAAAAAAAATTAAGGCTCTATCACTTAAATAACTTTTAAATCTCATGTCGATCAATAATCAAGAATCTTCTATCAATACTTGCCCCATGGCTCTCAGTTGAACTTTCCTCTAAGAGTATAGTCGCAAAATAACATTCCTGGCAGTTTTCTGTTTATTGATGGGCTCTGGGCCGCTCTGTTCAGTCTAGATATATTCGTGGCACATGAAGAAAAAATGACTATGGTGTTTATGTTCTCTGAATAATCTGATTATTGTGTGTCCTATTAAGTGTCTTTATTTAGAAAAGATTTTAATGAACCACTTTATTAGATACACTTGTATTATTTATTTGTGAATAAATGAACCGTAGGGGAATCTAGAATGTTGGTTTTGAACATGGACCTTTTGCTTACTGTGGTCAACACTGCAAAAATGGCATAAAGCAGCCAAAATTTGGTGAGTGTGTTCAATGAGACAGATACTGTGAATAAACTACTGAAACAATAAGGCAGTGAACAATAATTAGGTCATTCAGATCATTTCGGCATGCTTCTGATGCGTTCTGGTTAACCACCAAACAAAAAGGCATGTTCCATTTAAAGCCTCAACGTGCACACGCACGCACTCTCGCTCTCTTTTGTTCTCCATGAACTGACGTGTAACCTGATTTTAGCCTTTTCCCACCCTCTCACATCAGTGGCTAATCCCAAATTAAAGAGGGATTAGGATTAGACATGCACTCACACCAGTTTCAGCATCAGGCTAAGTTGTTTGTTGTTGGTAAGAAAGTTGATGGATTTTCGCTCTTCTGATGCCCTGTTTCCTCCCACTCTCTGGGTTCAGGGCACAAAGCTGTGGATCATTATGGAGTATCTGGGTGGAGGATCTGCACTGGATTTGGTGAGTAATAGTCTGATCTTCATCTTAGCGTTGAGGGGAGGAAGCGTTTACATGAGTGGGTGTTTGATATGAGCTACATTAATATTTTGGAACCCTTTAAAACCCCAACTTTTTTTTTTTTTTTTTTTGATAAAGAAAAAAAAAGCTCTCAAAAACATTTAGTCTATTACTTAAGATACCAGGAAAAAGGAAAGGTTTCACAGCTGTATCTACACACAAAAACAAATCTGTTTGGACGTTATGTACTAATCACACTAGACTGTGTGGTTCCGGGTTGTTATCCGGTGAAAATAATTAGCAAAATCTTAGTTTTCAGACTACACAGTGCATTAGGTGTCGTAATTAATAGAATGTGCCTTCTGTACTATTCGTTGTTGTGTGTACAGTTACTCAGTTACAACCCACTCATTTTCGTAGCCGCTTGTCTTAATTAGGGTCACAGAGGGTGCTGGAGGTGCTGAAACACCCTGGACAGGTCGCCAGTCTAGTCCATCGCAGGGCGTGCAGACACATGCGTGCGCACACACACACACACCTACTGGTAATTAGGCTTCCAATCCATCTGAGGTGCATGTCTTTGGGTGGGAAACCAGGAAGAAACCCGCACAGACAGGGAGAACATGCAAAGGCCCCTTCCTGGGAATCGAACCTAGGACCTTCTCGCTGTGAGGCGACAGCGCTACCCTCTGCACATAAAATTTCATTTTGTTCTTACTACATCATCTTACTGATTAGTGTGTGGTTTGAATGATTCTTCACTGCTAAGATCTTTTGCTGTGCTCGTCTGCAGCGCACAATACTTTACTAACTGCATATCACCAAGAATTCACAACAGCAAAGTAAAGTATAAACTATTTGGTCCGTTACAAGCTTCAGATGCCTCCGTTGTTGGTGCTGAGCTTACCTGGACAGTGTTTAACCCAGTCCGTGTCTTCAGTTAACAGAAATTTCCACATAGTTTTATTCAAGCTGCCTTCGTGTGAATTTGTTAATGCTGATTTTGTGAATGTATTGAAAAAAATACATTGTGATAACTTTATTAAGATGCTTTTTCTTAAAGTAAACTCGAGAAATGATGTCAGTTCCAAACATTTGACCACATTGGAAATGCTGTGTTTTGTATTCTTTACCTCTGTGACTGAATGCTTAACATGAGACTTGATCTCTTCTAGCTGGAACCTGGTGCTTTGGATGAGACACAGATCGCCACTATTTTGCGGGAGATCTTGAAAGGTCTGGAGTACCTGCACTCTGAGAAGAAAATCCACAGAGACATCAAAGGTAGAGCTACAGGCAGACTGTGCTCAAGACCTTAAATTAGTTTGTGAGTTTAATGCCAAAAAAATTGATCGCCTTCTTCTGCATGTCTCTGTGTTGTCTAGCGGCCAATGTGCTGCTGTCTGAGCAGGGCGAGGTCAAGTTGGCAGACTTTGGTGTGGCTGGCCAGCTTACGGACACTCAGATCAAACGGAACACCTTTGTGGGCACTCCGTTCTGGATGGCACCAGAGGTCATTAAACAGTCAGCCTACGACTCAAAGGTCAGCTTGGTTAGACAGAGCAATTGGTGGCATGATTTGTTTTTCTGCAACCAGTATCACTGCCATTATTCTTTCCTGTAGGCTTTTACTGAAACTCTTCATGAACACTCATTTTTGGGCTGAATTCCCAGACATTGATTATGCTTAGTCATGCATTTGGTAAAAGTGATTGGTTCTTTAGGCTATGCTTTGCTTTCCAAATGAGAAGATCTCTTTACTGTGTATCTTCTCATTCAAGGTTTGGGGACTTCTTGTTTTTCTGGTTAATTTCCACTTTTACTGTTACAGGCCATAATAAATGTTTTGCTGATTTTCTGTGTAAGTAAAAATCTTCACGTACTTCAGGACCGGGTATGTTCTCTTCATCTTTGTACTCTCCCATCCCTTCTTGGGCTGCAGGCTGACATCTGGTCTTTGGGCATCACTGCGATTGAGCTGGCTAAAGGCGAGCCCCCTCATTCAGATCTGCACCCTATGAAGGTACTCTTCCTCATCCCAAAGAACAACCCACCCACTCTGGAGGGCAACTACAGCAAACCCCTCAAAGAGTTTGTAGAAGCCTGCTTGAACAAGGAGCCCAGTTTTGTAAGTATCTTGCAGTTCAGATTCAATATAGGTTTAGGTAACATAAATAAAAAAAGTGATTGAAAAAAAGAAGTAATGCACAACCTTTGCTTTTACTGACAACTGCAGCAGTTTCATGAAAACTATAAGCAGTGTAGATGGCACTTTGGGCATTATGATCTCTAGACAGGTGTTTTTCGTTATTGGGGATGGTAAAATAGCACTCTAAACCATGTTTTTGTTGAAAAGCACATTCCCCCCAGAATGTGGGCTCATGCCATAGTCATGCCTCCTGCAAAGGGTGTCCTCCAGCGCAGTGGTCATAGTCATGAATGTCTGTTTCTCCACCATTACTCACCTCCACTTCTGTTTTAGGACTATTTATAGTACATCCAACCAGCCTCACAATCTCTTGAAATGTGCTTCCACACCATCTCAGGACTGCTATATTGGGCTATATTATCTGCAGGTCATATATATGACACTTATAGTCATATAAGTGTTTGCTCATTATATGAAAGTTTTCTCTCTGTCTGTCTCTCTCTGTCTCTCTCTCTCAGAGACCAACGGCCAAAGAGTTGCTGAAGCACAAGCTCATCGTGCGCCATGCAAAGAAGACCTCCTATCTGACTGAGCTTATAGACAGATACAAGCAGTGGAAGACTGAGCAGTCTCGAGAGGAGTCCAGCTCAGATGAGTCTGACTCGTAAGTCCCTCCCAGAGGCTGTGCCATTAGAAGTTTTCTTAGATTTTTGTTGCACCATTCAAACACCATTAAACTGTCAATATGCATCATCGACTATGCACACCTTACAGCCCATATATGGAATATGCATATATGGAAACTTAACTGCAAAAACCGTCTGTTTTGAATTCTTCACGCTTGTGGTGTCACAGCCTTGAGCATCCTCGAAAGTGTTTAGCCTGCCCAGTTATGATGTTGGTAATGTTATAGAAGACTACTCTGAAGATGGAGAAAACAGCATAACTCAAACAATAAGCAGAAAAAAGTTATTTGAGGCATTTAATGTGATTCAATTTCATTTTATTTTTCTCACCTCCTGGACCACATCCCATAATAAGTTATTATTCTCTCCCAACTTTTTAGTGTAAAAAAACAAAAAGGTTCTTGATCTCCACCATTAAAACAAATCCAAAATTTTCGGCACACTCCGCTGCCCTTAAAACCTTAGAAAATGGATGCTTACACCTACTCATCCTTGTTGAGTCTTATGAGCAGCAATTCTTTAGCAGCTCTTTCTGAGAGTTCACTGTGACACCCAGGACCTTTTCCTGACGCAAAAAACAGTTGCCCAAATTGGATTCTGTCTCTCTCTCTATCTCTCTCTTTCACTCACTCAGGGAGCCGGACGGTCAGGCATCTGGGGGAAATGATTTTGGCAGTGATGAATGGATTTTTACCATTCGAGAAAAAGACCCCAAGAAGCTTCAGAACGGAGCAAGTATTGCAGGAGAGCAGGTATAATAAATAATGCTGGAACTTCTTTAGTCATTTTCTGTGGTCCTGTCTGTGGTCTCCCTGATTGCACACTGTGTGCTCCTCTCAATACAGGATGCTCCTAAGAGGCCACTGTCGCAGAGCCTGTCCACTGTTATCACTCCAGTCTTAACAGAGGTATGGCCTAAATGTATAGACTTTTCCTCTTTCCCTAAATGTTACATCCCCATATGCTTGTGCTATCATTTGTCCAAAATTTGCCCTGTTAGTTTTGTTGTCAAAGTGTGTTTCATAGCTTGTAGTCTGACCGTTTCTAAAGGTCTCTCCATTTACAAAAAGTAGTGTCAAGCAGTGTCGTAGCCAAGTGTGCGATAATTCCAGTAAAACAATTAAACATGTCTCCCCTACACAAAGGAAAAAATGTGTCAATTAGATTTTTCACGGAACCTTCGCTTCAGTGCCCACAGTCTCTCCGTATTTTTAGACTTGAAGCCCCCTCCAGCTGTTGATTTAACTTTGTTAAAGGATTTTTTATAAAGCAGCAAAGAGAGGCTTCAGGCTCCCTCACTAATCAGTATAGAGTGATGAAGTGTCTGCAGTGTGGAATGGGAACAGGATCTGGGCCAGCAGTGGTGGCACTAATCCACTTCCCTCTCTGGGCTGCTGTTTCTCAAAAGTGCTGTATTCTGCCTGGTCTGGCTGTTGTGGAAGCAAAGTAGCTTATTATTCAAGTCTTTAAGGAAAAGGTGCGGAGGAAAAACTGATGCTGGCTACTCTGTGGCTGCTTTACAAAGCAAATCATTGGTCTGACTTATACACGTCAGGGTGACCGTTGGGAGGATCATGGGGAACCTGATGCCTGAAAAGTGCACATGCCTTTCTCCCTTTCCATAAATCAGCGTCTGTGTATCTGCAGCTTAAGGAACGGGGTGGTGAGGCCACGGTGAAGCCAGACGTGTTAGATGAGTTGGGGGAGGCCATTTACGTTGCTGAGGAGGCATATCCAGGGATCTCTGATGTCATGGTGGCTCAGCTCATACAGAGACTGCAACGGTAAACTTCAGTGCTGGGTGTTATGCCAAGAATGATTGTTTGATTTCTTTTATGATTCATTCAGATGTTGAAACGAAACCCCTTCTTAACACAACTAAACCCCACATTTTCTTTCTATAATAATGCCAGAGAATGGAGACTTAACCATGTTGTGTGTGAAGTTCATCTCAAACAGGGTCTTCACAACCTCTCGAAGTTGAATTTTATGCTTTCAGCTGTTTGCACTTTTCTGATTTAAGAAAGTTTCTACTAGTTCCAAACTGGAAAGGACCCAGCAATTTTTTTGTTTTATTTTTAGGTTTTTAATTTTAATTCATAATTTTCTTCATAGATCCCCAACATGGCTTATTATAAAACACCAACATAGATGTTACCGTGAAGTATTAACGCTGTTAACTTTCCTGTTGGTTTGTGCTGTTGTGAGTGTGCAGCTCGTGGTCTGACAAGTAAAATGCACTTATTGCCACCTAGTGTGATGGCATAATAAATCTGATACCGAATACTTGTAACAAATATTAGCATTATTTAAAAAATCTCATTTAGATAGAAATCATTAAAGAACTTAAACTTCATTGGAGTGGAAGTCATGAGTGATTATATAAATGAAAATCCTTGTCTCTCTAAAGGTTCTCTAGAGCAAGGATATCCTCTTCATCCCATCCGTGATTGGTCCACAGAATATGTCCATCACACTGCAGTCCCCTTCCCCAGGCATCAGCTCAGCGACTCCCAACACCAGCAGCCTCTGTGACGTCTCCCCTGGAGGACCATCCGTCCTTCAATCACTTCAACAGAAGTTCTCTGTTTTCCTCTTTTCTTTTACAACTCCTGGGACAGAAAGCGAGGGTGTGAATGGATGTGAGTGTGTATGTTTGAGTGTGGCTGCAACAACCCACGCTCTGAGACTGTGTGTGTGTGCGCGCGCAATACACTGCATAGCAGGCTGACTGAAGAGCAGCTGTAGCTCATTTAGCGGAGAGCAGTGCGTGGCGGAGGATTAGCACGCTTGCCAGCAAGCAGCCCATAACTTCTGGAAGCTTCTGCAGGTGCCATGACATCACCCAGCAGAAGCCACTGCTGCAACCCTAAAAAGCTCCCATAAAGAAGAAGCAAGCATGGCTCTGAGCAAACAGCATGTGTGCATGTGTGTGGGCAGGCGTGTGCGTCTGTATCTGAGCCCTCATGCAAAAGGAGATTGCAGTTGTTTTACTGAAATCTCAGGTAAAAGTGCATTGAGTGGACACAGGCATCCAGGAAGACGGAGAGCGCTCGGTTTGGATTTGTGTACAGATGTGTATATAGTCTGTTTTGCACACCTTTGGATTATGGATTTTTGCAAATAAATCACTGTGTACAGATCGCCATGAGCTTCTGTAGATATTATTAGTCTAAAAAAAAAAAGAAAAACAAAGGTTTAAAATAGATATGATATTTAAAAATTAAACAAAAAAACAAGCCTCTCCAATGGCCGTTACTGATATTGCCTTGCCTTTTTATCCAGTGTACATTTTGGAGGTGCTCTGTTCATTTTAATATGAAATTAAAGGGTTTTACTCATAAATAATGCTCTTTTTTTTTTCCAGCGTCAACTTTTTGTATTTGCTTCACGTTCCAGAAACAGCGGGTCATTTTGGCATTTTCTTAATCCCTGTTCCATCAAAACAGCAGTTGTTCCCAGTCCCTCTTCCTGGTGATCTCTTCACCTTCTTGCAGGTTTCACTGCCAGCTCCAGATCTGACAAACACCAATCAGATAATCAAGGACGTCTGTAGGCGATAATTATCAAGTTAGGTTTAGAGACTGTTTAGAGATCACAGGAAGGTGGAGTCCCAGCCTGGAGACTCCAGTGATTAGTTATAAGCCACTGGTGCAAAAGACGTCTTCTTATAGACAAACCAATTTGTCTTGCTTTGGGGAAATGAGTTTGATGTAGTAATTCTGGGTCATTTTTAAATGTATCATACAATCCCCCTTTCACTCTAAACTGCAAACATCCCTTTTTACATATTTCTTCATGATCAGTTTTGCAGTCTCGCCTGTCCATTAACATTGTTAGAAGGTGTGTTTTAGTCATAGCTTTTTTGAATGAGGCAAATTACAGCCAATCAGAACATATTTTAAAATCCTGTACAAAGGAAAGGAATAAAGGTATTGTTTTCACTTTATTTTATAAAATATAAATTTGTAAGAACACCAGCCAGGAGGTAATGTGCTTTATGCACTCTTTATTAAAGTACTTGATCGACCGTCGATCACATTTTGGTTAGAACTTCATAATTTATTGCAGCGGGTGTGCTTATTAATGCACACAGCAATGCCCTTAATGTACAAAACTTCATAATACAATATTATTACTACAAAACACAGCTTTATACTCTGACACGTTAAATACGTTGTGCTAAATTATCAGCATTTTTATGTTATAATCCCTTATAAAAATACACATTTTTGGAAAGAAAAAAAAAAGCTAACTGAAATAAACGATTTTCGATTTTCCTTATCACTTCAGATGTCTGGTTTCAATGGGAGAGGAATGGTTTGCCCTTTTAGATCTGAAATTTGATTCCTTTTGGAGACAAGGCAGCAACACACACACACACAAAACTTTGAGTAACACACATCTGTTCTCTGCTTACCAAAGGAGACCAGTTCACACCATTCTAAAGCAATGCATCACCACCAACAACAAACCCACACACACACTTCATCTAACAGACAACTACATCAATTCCCAAACCCAAGCCTTCTGACTATGTTCCAACACACACGTAACTCTTCTTTATATTAAATGCACCGCTCTGCGCTGGTCCAGCAGCAGCCTTAACAATGATGTTTTTTATTTCTGAGAAGAAAACAACAAAGCAGGTCTTAGACCAGTGGAAACACTCTTCATACAGCAGGAGAAAGTGGAGGTGAGGCTGTTTAGATCTTGGTCTTTTTGATGTGCTCCGATTTCTCATCAGCGGAGCTGAACATGCTCTGTGTCTTCATTTCCAGATCTTTCTTCTTCTCCTTTTTGTCTTCAGCGTTGGGTTGAGAAAACTCAGCCTCAATCTCAGTCGGGTCGATGTAGGTGTAGAAGTAGCCCATGATGGAGAAGATGATGCACACACACACCAAGAGAGAAGCGAAGAGCACGTATTCGGCCCACTGTCGATTAAACACAGTGTTATTTTTGTCCTAATGAGGACACGGGTGTGATACATTCAAGGAACAATCAGAGAAAAATACAATTTTTCTGCAAATTCATTCAAATTCATATTCAAATTCACCAGACAAGATATGCTTAATGTCTGCAGTTTACTTATTTTTCCTCTTAAATCTAAAAATAATGGAATAACTGCACTTCTATATCATCACACATCCTTATACTTTGAGCTTTGTGTGGTTTCAAACATAAAAAAGCATACCAATAAAAAACAGCCTTTAACAAGACTGCTGCTACTGTTCTTAGCTGTCTTTTCCCTCCGTTTTTACAGTGTCTCATTCAGTGTCTGAAACAACTTAAGCAAGTGAAACTGATGAAAGTATGTGATGATGATTTAGGCATTTAGTTTGTACCAGTTGGAGGGCCATAAATTCCTATGCAAAACTAGAGGAGCAAACATCAGATTTCACGTCTCTTCTGATCAGAATAAGAAATGTTTTTATTTGAAATATTTTAAGCGCTGCTAAACCAAACAGACTTGTTCATGCATTGAGCTGAAGGTGGTGCTGGACATACCTGTTCAGGGAGCTGGCCCGCTTCAGCTACGATCAGCACTATAATGTTCCCCACAGCAACGGTCAATAACCAGCCTGCTTGAAGAACTGACTTCATGTTGCTAGGTGCCTAAAAGTTGCCAGACATTTCTTTTTAGTTACATTTTTTTCAACAATCAATTAATTGTGCGCTCCATGTGGTTTAAGAAACAGAGCAGTTGGTAGCCCATACCTGTGAGTAGGAGAACTCCAGACCAGTGACGGAGAACACCACCTCTCCAGACGTCATGAGGAAGTACTGTGGGATTTGCCAGGCCATGTGGATCATGTTGGGCTTGATGTCTTCTATCTGCTGGATGGTGGTCCAACACTGCCATGAATACAAGCACAGTGTGCAGAGAGATTTAAAACAAAGCTCCATAATTTCTGCACTTGCACTGAAAGGCAGCGCTCAGTGTTTTAACCCTGTATCTGAAAACTTTATATAGGAAAAGCAAATGTTCAAAATGTCCATTATGAAAGACATTATGGAGGACAGTTTTTGGCGGATTAGTTGGATCCTTTTCAGTTCTACAAACGTGAAGAGTAATTTGTTGTAATGTTTATTATTTCATTAGTTGCAGGGACCTTGAGGACTGACCTCAGGTCCAAAACTGAAAGTGCTGGGAATGATCAGTGTGTAGGAGCTTCCAAAGCCCAGGGTCATGGAGTAGTCACATGTTTGTCCTTCTTCGTTTAGTATTTTGAAGGTGGCTCTGCAACACAAGAGGAATGAGCTTACTGAAGGAGCTTAAAGCACTTGTTCCACTGTACATCCTAATTTTGATAAAAATGAATGGAAGCTAGTAGTCATAAGTGTAGTATTTCAACAATGCTAATCCATTACTTTTGGCCTTCTGGGCATTCTTGGCCTTCATGCTGGAGTTGTAAAATGTGTGATGGGTCAGGCTGATCGTGGAACATAATTCCTGTGTGTTTTGCCAAAATAAAATAATCTGGCACATATAGAGAGCTGTAAACACTTACTTGCCCTGTGCAACGGAGGCATAACCAGAAAACTCATCGGGACCGATGGCGCCCAGGTTTATAGGACCCGTGACATTCAGCACTTTGCCAAATCCATTCACAAACCTATAAAACCAGAGAAACATTCCAATCACAACCTTCACAAAAACAAAACACCAATATGTGTGTAGGAACTCCTTACATTTACTCTATTTTCTACTATTTTATACAATTTTCACATCATAACACTTTAAATGTATTAATGTGAAATTCAACTGATTTTCTACACTGGTCTAATTTTGCCATTGTTGTTCATTTTATGGATCCAATGTTCTACATTGGTCCCAGGATTGGAAGATCATGGGTTCGAATCCCAGACCAGTAGGTTGCCCTGAGGTACCCTTGAGCAAGGTCCCATTCCCATCACTGCTCCCCGGGTGCTTTAAATAGCTGCCCCCTGCGACATGCTGAATATTGATGTGTCTCACTGTGTGCTGTGCTGTGTTTTACAATGACAAAAACAGTCATTATTCGATTATCAATCGTGATTTTTAAAAAAAGCTTAGTTTCCATATATTTGAGTGGCTCAAAAACCTAAGCAATTTCTAAATACTGCACCAAATTCTTTTTTTAAGTAAGCAACATTTGACTTTGTCATATGAGATCTTTAATTTCACTCCATTTTGCTTTGCTGGTTGTTGTTCACACCTCTCAACTTCTTTTAAGACCAGAAAGATTTAAAAAGAGAAGAATGGTCTACTTTTTTACTAGTCTACTAAAACAACAATATTTAACATGTGATCTATAAATGCAAATAATGGCTTTTAAAAAACAGATTTTCAAATAAGCAACACACTGACCTGATATCATTGTTTCCTTGCTCAGGTTTGGCAATTACATCTTGACTCTGAAAACAAAGCAAAAAAAAAAAAAACGATAAAAATAATTGTTTATAGCTTTGGATAGAGTAAGTAAAATCACCCAATCATTAATTAACCAATAGTTTCTAGGCTTTAATTAAAAATGATAAAAATAGAGAAAGACAGGCATAAACATGATCACTTACGCTCCCGAGGATTGCAGTGGAGTTGAGCAGGACAGTTTGGCGGTGTCCTTTGGTCAAATTAACTTTTAGCTCATTTCCATTCCCCAAACCAACTGTCACCTCGTCCATTTCAAGGGTCTGGTAAAGACCTGAGGACTGCAGAGACAGAGATATATATAAATATGAATGTGTTTATTTTTTGACACTTCATCCCTTCAAGACACAAATCACTTACTGGAAGTTGGAAGCATTTCTCTTTCATGAAAACATCAAACCAAAGCCTACTCTTGATGTTTGGTGATGATTTAAGTATACCTCAATCCAAAATTTAGGTCGTCTCAAATAATTTAATATAATGTACAAAATACTTAAGAAATGTTTTGTAATGTCAGTGCATTTTATTTTTGTTATCAAATATCTGGTCTGGGTTTTAATCCATAAAGCTTCTGCTGATTTAAAAATGTATCCTAGGCCAGCACTCTTACTCCAAGAAGGTAAACATACACATGAACTAATCTGGTGTGAAAAGACCGCAGTGAGGCTCGTGATATAGTAACTCTGAGTTCAGAGATTGTTGACCTAAATCGGACCCCAGAAAATAGCTAGTAGCTGCAAACAGTTACATTTTAAATTGGGCACTCGAAGGGAGACAACCTTGAAACACTGGTAGCAGATAAGGCAGGAAGCCATTAGTGAAACAGCGTTTGTTCATTGTTGGTGAAGTGGTAAAACAGATGTGTCGTTATGGTATTAGGAATTGTTGGTGGAAAACCATTAATGGGTTGAATTAATGTACATTTCAAAGGAGGAGAAAGATGTTTCAACTGCATTTAAAGTCCGAGTTTGGAATGAGCAAATTGGAGCTGCTCCCACTGGACGCTGACTGCTGGAAGTCATTAAAGTGGTTTTACCGCATTTCTTTGACTTCGGGTGATTTCTGATTTAGAAAATGTTTCGGATTTAGGCTCACACTTCAGTTCTCCACAGTAGTGAATGCAGTGGTTTGATGAGTGTGCATGTACCTGGAATGCTGGGATATCGAAGGTCTTACTATCCACGGATATGGACAGTGTGGTGTTCTCCAGGTTCAGGAACTTCACCTGAGCTTGAGATTGCAAGGGGAACTTGGGCAGTGTTTGCTGATAAGAGAAAAAGAAAGAGGACAGTAAAACTCACAGACAGAATGAGCATGAAGAACCCTGAGCTTGGATTGTTTGTACGTGTACTTACATCAATCTGAATCTGCACCAGCGCGGCGGCTACAAACGCTAATCCTGCCATGAACATACCCACAGTCATCCTCTTCAGAGGCCTGAGAGTGTGAACACATGCATTTTATGTAAATATATGAAATATGTCCATTTTGTTTCATTATAGACAGAGAAACCCTGGATATATATATCTGATATATATATATATATATATATATATATAATATAAAACCAGTTTGAGTAAAGATAAATTACACTGACATGTGTGTTCTCTGCAGCTTCAGGGATTTTAAATAATAAATAGTGGACTGTGTCTGAAAAAATGAATTGCAACAGTGTATTAACCTTAGTAAAAGTCCTTTGTCCAACATCTTCATGAAAAGTTCTCACTGATCAGTAATGTTTTCTTGTACATACTTGAACATGTGTTATGCATAACAGAGTTTTAATGGTATATTCCTCAAATAATAGAATATATTAAATGGATGAAGAAAAGATTTATCATTAATACATTATCTCTTCCCATCATCTCCATGTACTGACTTTTGTAGGAACCACTATCAGCAATCAAAAGTCAGGCATCTGTGTGTGTCCTTTCAGAACTCAGCTCAAATAACTGGATGAATTATTATACTTAGTTTAGTTTTAGGGCAGCAGTGGCCTAGTGGTTAGGGGTTAGGAAAAGAAGGTCACAGGTTTGAATCCCAGGCTAGTAGGCTTTTCCCCCTTGAGAGGTTTTGTAGTTTTAAGAACTAAAACCACAGGAGTGGCAGCAGTAACCTAGTGATTAGGAAGTTGCCCCCAGGATCAGAAGGCCATGGGTTCAAATCCCAGACCAGTAGGCTGTTGCCCTGCAGGCATCTTGAGCAAGGTATCATCCCCATCACTGCTCCCCGGGTGCTTTCAATAGCTGCCCCCTGCTGCATGGTGTGTGCAGGCTAAATGCAGAGGCTGTTTTTCACTGTGTGCTTTGTTATGTTTTGCAAAGACAGTCACTTTCACTAGGTTACATTCCTAAGAGCTAAAGACACAACTGCACGATTACTAAATGACTCAGAAAACTACACAGCAAAAAAGTCCAGTCTAAAGGTATATGATAAATTTGAAATCTTTAGACATGTAAAAAAAAAATTGAAAATAGACAGTTTTTTATATATTTGTAATGATCGTTCAATATATTTTTGTTGAACTTGAATCACTGCTAACCTTTCTAAACTATACATTTGCATTAATATAACAAATGATTTATAGCATTTGTTATAGCAACGGTCATGAAGGCACTCACGTGAAGTTCAGGCCACACTTCTTAATGAGAGGATACACCACACTGTCCACGATGGGCACCATCACCAGGATCAGAATGGGGTTCACAGTCTGCAGTGAGTGCACAGGAGGAAATGATATTACAGAACATGGAGATTAAATTAAATCCATTGTATTGTGTTACACACCACTTCAGTGAGGTAAGTCAATTCACCACACGGCGCCATGAATTACCACAGACCAGATTAAATCACCGAACAGTCTCACCTGCATCTGATCCGGCTGGATGATGAAGCCTCCCTGGAAAAGAAGAAAGAAACACAGTCAAGACTGCACTTGACCTGCTTATATGTTCACACAAGAAAAAATTGTTGTTTTTAGAAATAAAAGTGATCAGAGATTGCAGACGTACAAAGTCACCATCCATAGTTGTAGCCTGGAGAGTCCAGCGGGAACCCTGCAGAAAAAAACAAATTGCTTCAATGAACATATATATGTATGTTCATGATTTAAAAGTAACTAATTCTATGTTACTACTTCTCCTGTAAAAGATGTGTATGTGCTCTGACCTGCTGGTCAAACAAAGCCCAGAACATGGGCAGTGGGATGTAGAGGAAGAGCACCTTCAGCACCATCTTCACCTGAGCAATCAGCAGTTTCTGCAAACAGGAGAGAAGGGTTAATGAGTGTGTTTGTGTGTCTGTGTGCTTTGATTTAAATTAGCATGAAAGGTAAGTGTATGTTTGTGACATACATCATATTTCTCATTGGCCCAGTCCATCCAGTGCTCTCTCTTAGGGTAGCAGCTGTCGCGGTGCCTAAATCGGTTCTTAATGGCAAACTGCAGTGAACAGAAAGAACATTTGAAAATATACTTTAAATAATGTATATGCTGTACATGAAAAACTAGGTCATATTTCTGCACCAATTTACATGGAAATCTTTGCTTGAAATGTTTGACAAAATATGTGCTGTGTGTTAAATGGTATTAATTTCAATCTATCTATCTACATTTGCAGCATTTAGCAGACTTCCGTCTCCTAATTACTTGCTCAGGGACCCAGTGGTAATAGTGCCAGAGGTGGGATTTAAACCTGCGAACCCTTGATCCATAGATCTGCAGGCAAGTACCCTACCACTAGACCATCACCACCCCCAAAACAGTTACATTTATGACATTTAGCAGACACTCTTATCCAAAGAGACATCCATCTCCTAACTACAGGGACAGTCCCCCTGGAGCAACTCAGGGTTAAGGGTCTTGCTCAAGAACCCAATGGTGGTAGTGCTAGAGGTGGGATTTGAACCTGCAAACTCTTGGTCCATAGGCAGGTGTCCTACCACTAGACCACAACCACCTCTAGCTATCATATCTAATCTAATCTAGCAATCTGTCTATTGCTTTTGACTGCTGGAATATGTTTTTCTTTTCACTTTTATAGTTGATAATAAAACAATAGACACTTACTCCAATGCACTTGCACACCTCCAGCATGATGTTGCCCTTTGGGGCAGTTTTATTGTACATGCCACTTCCAGCAATAAACACAACTGTGGGGAGAAAACAGGAGCTGCTGTTAAAACTGAATTTTGCTCCCACCCTGTGGCCATAAATAAAATAGCCCTATCCAGAGTAATGGGAATAGTTTGGTGAAAGGTTTATCTAATAAGTTTGTTGCATTGCTAAAACAGTAGTAGAAGCTATCCTGAATTCTACATTTCCTCTGCAATTATGAAGATAACAGAATGGCAAATATTGCAAATCAATTTAGATAAAAGGCTTGATGGAAAAGATTACTAAGTGATCCTGTAAAATGAATCATGAAGGTTGGAAAATGAAACATCAAACACATCATCATCAAATAAGTAAACCCCAGGGCAAAAATGAAATACAGATTTATGATAAGGGCACAGTTTAAGGCTAAGCCTCAAAACTTCAGTGCCAAACTATAGAACTTCAAACAAAGAATATGTCTGTGCTGTTGGGATTAAGGTAAAACTGGGAAAATGTGACTTAGCCCAGCAATTTTTTGAAGAGCTGACTGAACCTACTCAGGGCAACAACCATGAGAGCAGCTGGGACACCAAATGCCAAAGGATAACACTTCTGCTTGGAGTTGATGCCACACTCCTGAGCTGTGGGAGAAAGTATATGCATAGATTTGTAAATAGACACATAGATCTTTAACATGTTAATGTGTTAAAACAAGCACACACACACACACACACACACACACACACACGTACACACCTCTGAGAATGGGTGTGATGACAGTGGAAAGCAGACTGCCAGCATTGATGGAAAGATAGAAGATGGAGAAGAAAGTGCTTCTCTGCTTCTCCTGCACAAACACAACACATCAGCAATTAGCCCCTGTTATTTTTATGGCATGCCACAAATCTCTAATCCATTTGTTGAACATTAACATTCATTTATGGCCTAATGAAGTGGAATCTTGCCCTACGTGCTCAGCTGGAAATGTGTTGCTGGAGACAATAATGATCAGTAATAATCCACCTGCAATTATCTGCAATAGTCATCAATCTAATCTTTACCACGCTGCACTGTTATAACCTGTGTGTGTGTTTTTGTGTGTGTGTGTGTCAATATGTGGACTTTAAGTTCTAATAATCCCACCATTGCTGATGCACCCACACAGAAACAAGCTGACTTAGAGGACTTTCACTCACGTTGCAGTAGTAATGTGCAAAGTACAGTCATAAAATGCAGACTTAAAAGTCTTGGTTTGGGGGTTCCTAAATTAAAAAAATACATAAATGTATGTGTTGTTATTAGCTTACACACCTGATGTTCCTCAAACTGGTCTCCTCCGAAGGCTGACACACAGGGTTTGATCCCTCCTGTTCCAACAGCGATGAGGAATAGACCCACCATAGAAAGGGTACTAATAGAAAAAAGAATCCATCAAAATCAAATTCAATGAATGCGTGAATGATCTTTGTGCACATTATGGGTTCCGAATGTTCATCATGGCATCATTATCTTTTCTTTTTTTGGGAATGTTTGTGTGTTTGTGGGTTTGTTCTCAAAGGACCACTACTGTCAGCAGCTTCTTCAGTTTGCTGTTTTGCCAAACTTTAAGAACCAAAAAAACTTTCTGTTTAATCAGTTATTGAAACTGACAAAGATATGTTTCATTTTTAATTAAAAACCTTTAAAAAAGTTATGTAAAACATTTCTGATGGGGCCTTTAAATAGGTTCGTGTGAGTGTGTGTACGTGAATGCTGTGTGTGAGTATGAATGTGTAAAACTCACACATGGAAGACCGTGCTATCAGGAGTGCCGTCTTGATTGGAGTCTGTGATGTCATGAATAGCACTAATAGCCATAACCACTTGCCCTACAGTGTATACGATAGACAGATACACTATGGTCCTAGAGAGAGAGAGAGAGAGAGAGAGAGAGAGAGAGAGGGATCATTTATCATTTTCCTGTATTTCAAGGCAACTCTTCATATAGCAGGGTACGGTACAGTAAATACTATTCTGTTATGGTGGCACCTGTCAAGGGGAGTGTTATATTAGAGAGCAAGTAAACAGTCCAGTCTTGAATTTATGTGTTGGAATCAGGAAAAAGAGGCAAATGTAATGATCTGATACATATTGTCAAGGGCCAAACTGTGATGTCTAGACAACAGGGTCAGTGTTTCTCTAAAATAGCAGCATTTGTTGGGTATTCCTGGAATGCAGTAGTGTTCCAAGGGCGGACAACAAGTGAACCAGTGACAGAGGCACCTAAGGCTCACTGGTGCTCATTGGGAGCGAAAGCTAGTGTTTCCACAGAAGAACTACTGTAGCACAAACTGCTCAAGGCTAGCCATGATAGAAAGATATCAGAACATCACATCATAGTCACTAAAGTCTGACTCCAATGGAAAAAGGTGGCCTGGTCTTAATATAACAAGCTGTTAAGTAAAAATAGACATGTTTACATGAGCTTGCATGTTCTTTGTGTGTGACTGTGTTTGTCTGTTTGTCTTCCCTGCGATGGACTGGAAACTTGTCCAGGGTGTTTCTCTGCATTTTACCCTGTTAACCCTGGATGGATGGATGGATGGATGGATGGATGGATGGATGGATGGATGGATGGGTGGATATAGACACTGAACAGAACTCACTTAAACTTTCCCAACCAGGAATCAGCCACAATGGCCCCCAGGATGGGTGTCAGGTAGCACAGGGCCACGAAAGTGTGATAGATGGTGGTGGCAAGGTCATCGTCCCAGCGCAGGAAGTAACGGAAATAGAGCACCAGCACCGCTTCAGAGAAAAGATAAAAAGAGCAAAGAGAGTACAGAAAAGAAGAGAGAGAAGAGGAGAGAAACAGAACATAGATAAGCATGTGCCTACTTCACAAATGACTGTTGATATATTTAAATAAATAAATTAATAAATTAATTAATAAAAAAAATATATATATATATATATATATATATAAATGAATGTGTGTGTGTGTGTGTGTGTGTGTGTGTGTGTGTAATTTTCCATATTTACCTCGCATGCCATAATAGGAGAATCGCTCACAAAACTCGTTCACCACAATAAAGAAAATACTGAGCGGATAGCCACAGCAATCCACCTGCTACAAAACAAATATTTTATTACTTTCATCCCTGATGTAAAGGATCTTAATGATGACATATCAAGTCTTTACTATTGGAACAAAAGCTTGCATCATATTTTTGCTGTTTATTTTACTTTTCAAATGTATTTTTGAAAAGTCCAGCCTTTACACTGTGTAAAAGATTTAAGATGAATACCTCACTGGTATAAAAAAACAAAAAAAACAAAAACATAATTTATGTTTTACCTTCCCCTCTAAAAGTACCATTCATAGATGCAAGATTTCGTTCTGATAGTGATTACATTGCATGATGATTTTACCTTTGATTTGCTCTTCTTAATCTTTCCCTGCTCTTTATCTGCAAAGCACACAAAAGTTCTTTTTTAAAAGAAATAAAATGGGCATTTAGGTTCTGTTAACAGGTTAAGAGGAAAAGGTCAGATATCAAACGCAGGAAGGGTTGCAGGTGAAAATGACTTAAAACATTAACAAACTGAACATAAAACAATGCTAATGATGATTCAGGAATACAGAACTTTCATGGCAAACGAAAACTTTAGAATAGATATTTTAGTTAGGAATATCCATGGATGGGGTAGTCGGTCCAGGCTGAATGAAATGATAAAAATGTTTTTCAAGCGTTTCATAGAAAATGCATACATTTTTTTTATCATACATTTAAACGCTGAACAAAAAGGTTTTTTTTATATAGAGCATAATTAAGCTCAAGTTAGTTATATTTGCAATTTGCAAAAATCGTTGTATTGTCAAACATACTTTGACAATATATTGACAAAATCCTTAAAATCTTGGAACTTGGTAGCATTCAATTTTGGCCATTTGAAAATATGCTGAATATGCTCACTCATCTTTGTAAAAATGTTCCTTTTTTCCAAGATAAGCTTATTATTCATCACTTATTGTGCATCCACAGCCCACTCACCTGCCATGATGTCTGCTTTCTCTGGATTGATCTTATTCCTCTACCAGTGAATATCCTATAGTACAGATACAGACACAGCCGCTGGTAAACGACGCAAGCACGCGCAGACGTCCTCTGCCAGATGCCCTTGAGCTGTGTGAGCACCTGTGAACAGGTAGAAGGGTTTTATATAACCTGCTTCAGAAGAAAAGGATGCTATGGTGTGGACTGTGGCCTCTGTTTATTACTCGTCAGCTTTGCACATCAGGATCTGTGCATTTAATCATTGCAATAAACTTGGTGGGACAGATTGTCAGTCTGTTAATCCACAAAAAAGCAGCTGTAAAACCTGATAGACACACTAATAGTTTTTAGTTTTTGTCACTTATTACATTCAGAAATAAGGCATAGAGGATCAGGTCTAACCATTTACACTGTTTACAGATAATTTACTCGTAACAGCACGTCTTCTGTTACCACTGGAGTCTCAAAAGGCCACAGTTTCTACAATACTATAGATTCACTGCAATGAACGAACGGTCTTAAAGTGCCAGAAATTGTTCATAACTTTCAAATAGATGATTTAAAAGACCTTTTTAATAAATAAGATGTGAAAGGTTGAACAATTTAAAGTTGAAGCACTTTTTAAGATTAACACAAGGTAATCAAGGTTGAAATCAAGATAATCAAGGTGGAAGAACCCGTTGGTGTGGAGCATTTACATGATAAAAGGTATTTTAGTTTTTTCATACCTTTCAAAGGTTCTTCATTTTCACAAAACTGCAGGGATGGATGGATCAGACAAAAGATGGATCTCTGGCAGAACCATTTAGCAATGAAAAGGCAAATGCTATTCCACACCAGTGATGTATGATGGAAGGAGGATCATGGTCAGGGGCTGCTTTACTGGCCCAGGGCACAGACAGCTTGCTGCCACTAAAGGAACAACAAACTTAAAACGATCTCAAGAAGCTTCACAAACACTCATTAATGCAATAAGATCAACAACAGAATGGCTTTAACTGATGACTATTGATGTGGAATGGCAAAATCCAGACATCAACCCAACTGAAAGATCTAACATGACATGACTAGATATTTCAGAAATTCTGATGAAATGAAGGACAATTTAATCAAACTGTAAAAATGTGACATAAACGTTGTTCTAATCTCATCAGCAGCTACAGTAAACACTTGGTGGAGATGCTGATGAAGAAGGTCCCATCAATTACTGACTTTAAGGGTGATTCCAGCTTTTTAATAAAAAATACTTTGTACTATTAAGAATAATTGTGCTATTAGTTTAATAAGTTTGTCTTTGTCTTTTTGTTACCTAAACTAAGACTATACCATGAAAATAGAAGTAATTTTATTAATAACCCATTTTCACAAATAGGAATTTCCTTTTTTTTTACTCTAAAGAAAAGACCATGTATGACAAGGAAGCCCTATGTGGACCATCTCATGCAAACCTACGTATACTTTTACTCGACGTGTGCCCTCAGAGTTATGGTTTTGTTTCAGATTTCAGTGATCCCTGCTCAGGTGAATGTGTGTTTACAGCCAAAATTACTGAAAAACAACTTTATGGAGTGCAAAATACACTGACTCTGAAGTCTGTGTACAGACATAAGTTGAAGTTGAAGTTTGGCCGCGCAGAATGTAAACTAAAGGAAGCATGTGCTTGTTGATTAGATTATCAAGACCAGATAGATAGCAGAAGCATGTCTTTCCTTGTGCTTATATACTTGAAAAACTAAAACCATAATTAGCACCATCTTATCATCTTTGTGCTAAAACATACACATTTAAAGGCCTTGATGACAATTATGTTCTTAAGAGTTATAGGCTTCAGAATAGGCGTTAAACTACATGCGTGATTGATTATTGCAAAGGTGTTTATTTTTAGTTCATTTTCTCAGCTGAAAATGGGCTCAGGTTGGAAAAGCCCATGAAACCTCATCCCTAAGATCTCATTAAAGCGAAGGTTATTTAACAATGAGAAAAGTGAAGAAATGTCAACAGAACAGCTCTACAGCTTTACAACACATATGACTACTGTGCAGACCTATACTCTTCAAGCGTTAGAGGTAAAAAGACCTTACTTTCAATTTAAAAATAAATACATTTTAAATTTAAATTTAGTATTTAAATTTAAAATGTATTTAGTATTTAGCTGCAAAACAGGTCATTTAAAGTTCACCCATAACATTTATATATATATATGTTCACAAATAACGTTTATATATAGGCCTTTTCAGCAGGACAGCCTGCCCATTCATGTTAGAATTATAAGGTGCATCTCAGCGTGTATTGTGTTTTAAACAAAATACAGGGCAGCCAATCAGAACAGCAATTATTTACACAAATTGTTTATAAAGATACAGTAATTAAAAACCTACAAAAATGTCTTAAATGGATATTAAGAATGAAATGACGGGGAAATGGCCACTTTAATGGCTTGTGATCTTGGATTAAAATGGATTACTGGAAAGCACACTGTGTGGCTGCATGCCAAGTGTAAGAGAACGACATGATAAGCAGAAAGAGAGAAAGACACCTGGCGAAACAAGACAAAATGCATATTAGCACAGCTCGACTGACCCCCCATAGCTCGAAAATTTGCACGTGAAACAGAAGCTTTGTAGACGCGAAAGAAGAAAGGTGGCTGGCAGGAGGAGTGCAGAAGGAGTCATATGCAAACGGTCTGCTAGGAAACGTTTACAGGATAAGACAAGGGCCAGTTAACAGTCACCTCTGAGCAAAATGTTTCTCATTGTTTGATGTTTTTCTGACACACGTTCAACAATATGTTTGAAAGATCATAAAAGTGGTTACATACTCACAGTAAAGCCTCACTTCTGATGAAGCTTGCACGTGTGCAGTCGGTGCTTCGCGACCAAACGCCGCGGCAGGAAAGGCCTTGAACGCTGAAGTAAGATTAGACTGGCCTTCTTGTGAAAATGCAAATACTGTTACATGTTTCATACACGTCTGCATGCTGTTGAAGAACAGATCACTTTAATTCTGAATGGACAGAATTCTTCACAGAGGTTTGTGGCAAACATTTTGCATTTGTAGCAGGATTGTTGCCAAGTGTATAAACACTAATAAAACACCACTTTTAATTATTTCAGTTGAGCTGTAATTCTGTCCATGTTTGTAATGTACAGTAGGGTAGGGTACTTGCCTATGGACCTATGTCTCAAGAGGTCCCAGGTTCGAATCCCACTTCTGGTACTACCATCACTGGGTCCCTGAGCAAGACCCTTAACCCTGAGTGTCTCCAGGGGGACTGTCCCTGTAATTAGGACGTGTAAGTCGCTCTGGATAAGAGCGTCTGCTAAATGCTGTAAATGTAATGTTTGAAATGTAAAATAGTCTGTTCTTAGTTTAGTTCCACACATGGCACCGTTTTCATTCTGAGGTATGTATGGTAGAGATGGATGGATTTTTAAGCGTAATGTGAATAATGTGTGATTACCTGATGTTCTTTTGCATTATCACTTTTTAAAAATTATTTTTAATACCACGGTGGCCAAAAACCATGGATTTATTTACAGGTCAATTATGTGACTGTGTGTGTGTCTGTGTGTGTGTGTGTTTTTTATGGTAGAGCACACAAGCACAGAGATCTGTTTTTGTCATCTACCAGGTCATCTATATTCATGGATTTAAAATACATAATAACGTTACTATTAAACTGAAGCTGGACGTCTCCATATTCACAACTCCGTTTACAGCTCAGGGGAGTATTCAAGCACTAAGGTATTCTACTGCTTTATTACAATAAAAGCTAGATGGCTGACACTAACAGTTTTAGTAGCTGAGTAATCTTTAGCTTGCTGATCATTAATGTTATCAGATTTTTGTGAGGTCAAACAAACGGGGAAATATATGCATAAAAATATAGGTAATGAAAATGAAAAGATGTTATAATGTGTTTGTATGTGGTTTTTTTTTTTTAACTTGTCAGCTAGCTCCTCTATAAGATGCAGTTTTACATAAAGCAAGGGAAAAGTGGGATAACAAAACTTCTCCCACATTTTTGACTTCTCACCATTTAAGACCTCTCTTAATGCCATTTGAAAAATGTAAAATCTATTCAGGTAACAAACTTTCCTGTGTGTTGCAGTTTTACAGCAAATTGTTCAGTGCATGCTAATCTGGAAAAGCCTTTGAACCTGGAAAAAACTTGAAGAGCCAGTAGCAAAGGCATCAGTCTAGACCAGTTTAAAAAAGGAACATTGATCCTGCTGTTGACAAACAGAAGAAATATATTTCCACCTTGTGGACAATCTTCTGGCTCTGTAAACTGGTAATCATTGCGATTCATAGAGATGATATTACACAGAAAGGTGAGTAACACTTTCAGAACATACTGGGATCAGTTTTGTACTCTTCTATATTCTTTATACCTTTTCACTTACACTGATGTGATGTTTTTTCTTTATTTTGTTAGTACAGGTCATTACCAAGGACACCGGAGACACTAAAATATTATTCAGTCTTTGCAGATATATACAAAATGATAACTTACAATAATTACTCAAATAGTTTTTTAATTAACCTATAAACCCTTCTCTTGAGTAATTTCCTTCATGTACACTTGCTAACACTCGCTACAATATATATGAATATGAATGAATGTTCACTTCTCCTTCTTTCCAGGATTACAGCCAATAATTGATGAAAAAATAAAAACGTCAGTTCATGCTGCACTTTCTGAAAGCATAATGATCCTACTACACATTTCCCCACAGCCTATTTATTCACTTGAAATAAAAGCTGAAGTAATAATTCATTCTCTGTAAAAAAAATTAAAAAAAAACCTATTCTTTAAAAAGCCCTGCAGTGTAACACTCACATTAGAATCATGGTTGGAGTTGATTCCTGACTCCATAACAGAGACCCCCTACAGCAAGCTTACTAAACCAAAGAGCAGGGGCACTGGTGAGCCTGTGTGTGTGTGTGTGTGTGTGTGTGTGTGTGGTGGCAGGATTTGTTTGGCATCGCCGGGGGTGTGTGAGAAATGGGGGATTGGAGTCAGCAACTCTCTTTCACCACAAACTAAAAACAAGCAGTTTGAGTTACATGACAATCAAAGCTCTAGATTCTCTTTCTCCTTCTCTTGGAGGTTGAGGAGCAGCAAAAACCGCATTGAAGCACTGAAGGACAATAATTTTATTTAATCAAAAAGAGAAGTCTTTTAGGACATTAATATATTACATACACAAATTCAGGACCTATTAAATTCTGTTAAATAAAAATACCCACGATCCCCCCGATACAAAAAATTTACACGAACAATAAACAGTACAAGGGTATAAAATCCTAGTCCGTCTCCAATATCCACATTTTCCATAGCTCGCCTTTCCTCTTTGGCAAGAGATCATTAATAAAATAAGAAACTCACATTTATTGCACTCCTATTTCTATAGAAAAAAAGCATAAATGCACTTATTTTTGCACTAAAAACAATTAACATCAAGTCAGCTTTAAAGGGCTTGCTTCCTGCTACTGGCATTGGTGACTGTTGTGATGCATCCTACCCCGGGTCCAGGCCTAGAATTTAATATATAATTTCTGCAAAGGATCACAAACATATGTGGCTAAACACCAAGACTGGTAATATATTACAAGGAAAGAGCACGTGTCTAATAGAAATATAATTCAGGGCTTGGGATACCTTAGCATCTAAAACAGGCTTTTACAGTCAATGCCGAGGCTCATGCCAGGTCCTGCCTCACAAAGCAGCAGACTAAAAGGAAGAAAAAAGGATGAAGGAAAGGCTGAGTGTCGAAACTATGGCTGGGACGATAAGTGATTTTTAAAAATTGGGTTTGATAAATATGCTTGCTTGCATATGAATATGTGGGATAAGTCTTATTTACACTAGAGGAGATTGACTAAGCCAAGGCCATACTGCTGCACTGATTTAAGCTATTAAAATGATGATTTGTTATTAATCAACATCAACAAATTCACTTGTTTCTCTTCTGTATCTTTTTTCTCATATTTTCAATCTGTTTCTGGATGTTTTGGTCTTAAATACAAAAACAGCTCAGCCACAGTGTGAAAAGACCTCACAGTGACTAAACATTAAAATATAATGAAGAACACAAACCCTGACCCTGATGGCGTTAAGCATTCTATTAACAGTAACTCGCACCAGCAACTGGCCATGACTATAGCCTTGGGTAGTGGAATAGATCAGAATTTAAATGCAAAATATATTTTATTACATATAATTGTAAATACTTATTATTAACCTTTTTCAGAAGAAAGGTGGGAATAATCACAGATAAGCCAATTTTTTCACTCCTGCTATCTACTGTATAATGACTATGCAGCTTCTCTTGTGCAGTGATGCACACGACACATTGCTGTCTGCACTGCCCAAGAAAAGATTGAAAGAGACAGTTTAAAAAAGGCATTCTTTTTAGTTTTGAAATACTGAAGAACAGAGCATGTAAAAAGAAATAATTTTTTTAAGACTTTAATTTTAATGTGGCCTTAAATTTGAATTTGCTGCTTTAACAGGTTAGTCCTCTTAATGGCAGAGACAATACACTAAATCTACACACTTTAGAGAGACATTACATTCAATATGCTGTTAGGAGGATAACTCTCTTTTCTAATTCTGTCTTCATCATGTTGCATTTACCTAACTCTTTCATTGCACTTCTTTCTCTGTTTCTACTGTTGTTTAGCCTGAAATGGCACCCTGAGCCCTACAGTCCTCTACAAAGTGCACACTTTGGAGTTGTCAAGAAGGAGCAGACCTCACATTTCAAGAAGCCCTGAAGGTACATGCGTTTGGGACAGAGTTATGTGACGTGCAGGCTCTGCATCTGATGCACTTGAAATATCAGTCCTACATGATTTTATTTTATGAACTATTCAGCTTTTCTACGGCTTTTTTTTCAGCCTAAGTCTGATTACAAGCAAAGTACAATCTAATTACATGTGTACTCACATTTGAACAACAAAACCATAAAATGTGACCGGTCTTCAATTGTATCTTATGGAATCTGGACCACTGCTGAAATAACACTGCTGTGGAAGGCCGCAAAAACCTAGAAGACACATTTAACATGTCTCATTAACGGATCTTTGAATGCATGCGTGGTTGTGTGCCATTAAGGACTGGCCTTGTTTCTTTCTCTATCTACTGACAAGGTCAGAATTAAGGCTTAGGTCCAACATCACAGGGAGACGGCAGAGATTGGTAGGTTGTGTAGTGCGGAGCCACTGGATGTGCCACTAATGGCATTAAAAATGTGCAGCGAATCAGAGAGGGAGTTCTTTGTTCCATTTTCAGCCGAAGAGATCTAAAGAGGAAAAGATTCAATGTGGGTTCCAAACTTGAACATAACGTAGAAAACATTTTCAAAAAGACTATATAACATACAAGCGAGGTGTCATTACCATCCAATCTGCACAGGTCAGCAAAAAAGAGGAAGAAAGCAAGTGTCATTGAGTGTTTACGTGGTTACACACATCCATCCAGGTAAACAGACTGAGATCAATATGAACACGGGCAGCACAGACAGCAGAGACATGCAATCATTGTGCGTATGTGCGTGTAAGGGTACCTGTTCATGCATGATAAGCGATAGATCTCTGGTCAGGTCTCTGTAACTGGCTTTCATCTCATCGTGATACTCCTGCTGATCCTCTTTGATCAGTCTCTCATTAACCCCAAGGGCCTGGCCACATGCCTCCATGAACTGCCTGCATACACACACAGACACACACAAAAACACAGAGGTTTGTTTTCATCCCAAAGCAAGACAAGGGGTCACGCAAATATCCCATGCATATTTTCCTATATGTAATTAGAAATTTGCAAGCTTTCAGACCATACCATCAAAAATCATAAAAATTAAGCTGTTTTGTTTGTAATGTGATTTTATATTGTTGATTAGTCCTGTTTACTCCCTATTTAGTCATAATACAGATAATAAAGCCATAATTCTGCTTCACTGTTAAAAAACAATTGTCCAAAATGCACAACAAAGTCCAGAGCAGTACCTGAACACCTCTTTGAGCTGTTTGACTTTGTTGTCAGGATATTTTTTGGCGCATGCATCATCAAGGAATGCTCTTGCGTAAGCCATTGGTCCAGCATTTACCTAATGAAAGAGGAACTTTGATAGTACTTCACATCCACTGTATATAAAAAGCGTCTGGATGTTGTATGCGTGTGTCTGTAAATCACACACCTGTACGCTGATGCTGCCCTGAAGCTTGAGCTGCAGACGGATCATGTCAACATCTGTGGCTGCACAGAGGCTCTTTAACTCTGCAACTTTACTACTCATTTCATCTATAGCCACCTCTATAGGACTCAGGTCTGTATGGTGCTGATACATCACAGCTATGCGCTTCTTCACGTACGGAAAACAATGTGTGGCTGGGAGAAACGAGAGGGACAGAGAGCAATAACAGATCAGCAAAATAAGATAAAAAGCCCCTGAACAGGATGGCGGTTGAGGGGATTATACTAGAGATGCACAGTGTAATTTACAGCTATATATATATATATAAAATTGCAAATGATACTATTTGCCATAATTCATTTCTTTTGAAACATTCCCAAGCATTTCCTAAGGTTTCACACTGAAATGTTCACTGCACTTAACATATGTTGTATGATGAACTTCTTGAATTATGATTATTGGTTACTATTTTTGGCCCCAAATAACTACTTTGGATCAAATTGTTGATTTCTGGCGTAAACCATCCTATCATGTGATTTAAAATGAGGAAATGCTTATTCCTATGGATGAAAAGTAGCACATCTTATCATACTATCAAAGTACAGTCAGTGACTATAAAACAATAAAAAGAGGAGCTGCTTCCCACTATTGAAGCTAATGGTAGAAATTCAGAGCTATAGCTCTAGATGCAGCAACCTTAAGATACTGAAAATTTAACTTATAGTTGGCACAAAGTGACTAAAACTGTGATTTTAATGCTTGGGGGAAGTATTCAACTTAATACTGAACTGAAAGTCTTAAAAAGGGCAGTGTGAGAATTTTTGCCCAAAAATATTTGTGCTAAGGATGCTACCCAGAGAAATAGCCTTTCAGAAGCATTCTGCCTTAATCAGCAAGTTTAAGGGTAAAGATAAGCCTTGCTATGAGTACAGACAGCTCATATAATTATGAAGCCATGCCAGAAACTGAGCCTTTGATTAAGTATCTGGTATCAGCAAACCTGACGACTGGTCAAAGGTTCAGGTACACTGGATTAATCAATAAATCTGCTAAAAAATGTGTTTGGCTAGCATAAAATCATACTAAATAATAAAGGAAAGCTTCATTAAGTGCAGAGTGGATGCCTTTTATATAATTGTGTATCTTCAACTAACTCATTTTTCCAGTTAATGTAGTCTTAGAATACATATTAATAATTAGCAACAGTGAATAGACATTATGAGTGTATATAGCTCTATTGATCATAGCCCACAATTTAAATTTTTTAAGTTTAATTTGTGTTTTAAGGACAATGGCATAAATGAAATGCAGAACAACCTTTGATTTATTGTCTGCTACAGAAACTGAAAAAATATAAATATAAAAAAATATAAAAAATATAATTGCTACAAATTCTTGGTAAAGAAATTAGATGTTTTTTACTTTTCATTAAATGCAACAAAGCTCTTTTAAACACTTGTACGCTGTGGATCTTTTAATTTACTTGAAAGGGTTTAGCTTTATGAAAGTTTGTTTCCTGCTGGACTGCAAAAAAGGTGTCCTGTGTGAAGAACAAATTAAATCCATAGTTATAACACTCACTTGTGAGCACAGTTCTGCGTTTGCACTGCTCGTCCACTCCACCATGCCTTTTACCAGACACAGTGAAGGGCGTCTCAAAAACAAATCGCCGGATGTTGTGACTCCTCTCAAAGTCAGTACGTCTCTCTTCCAGTTCTTTCTCTTCTAAGTAAGGAGTTACATGCGTCACCTGGATATAGGCAAACTTAGCCTCCAGGTCTTTAGGGTTAACCTGATTGAGAAAAAAAAATCTGATCAAGTCAACTGAAACATTACACTACAAAATAATGTGTGGGATATTCTATACTGGGAGAACATAAACATGTCTGCCAACAAAAATACACATATTTCTGTATGAGTGTGCTCCCTTCATTTACATGTCCTCACCCTTCCAGAGTCTTGGATCATTTTGACATTCTCCTGGCCAAACTTGTCAGAGTAGAGTTTGAGCAGGCGTTGGGAGATCTCAGAAAGGGGAGTAAATTTAGGCTCCTTATAGATGTATTCCTTTCCATCTTCATCTTCAAAGAAACCCTAGACAAAACCGTGTTTGTGTTATGCATTAAGAGAAAGACAAAGGCAGGTCTAAAAACACATGTAAAAATGTTGGTTATTGGTGTAACGTCTTATTCATGATCTGCCCAAAAATATGTTCAGTCATTCCAATTACTGCAATAAGAATGATAATTTGATAACTGAATAAAAATTGCAGAATTTTCCCAAAATATCCAATCAACATAACAAGAAATTGTGGCACAAAAACATGCATTTGCTGTCCTTTATTTATTTCAAGTCGTATTCATTTACATTATATAAAGCATCAATTCTGTATGCCTATGAAAAGTCATACTCTAAGAGCAGCTACATTAGTATGGTGATAAATTCTTTATCACGTTGCTATCATTTCCATCCTGCCTAGCTGAAAATCCCACAAGTATGTAACTTCTCTAAGCAAACATTTTTTTTTAGATTTTCCTTGCCTTGCCTTTGCCAGTGTGCCTGTCTGTCATCTTCCCTCCACTTGTTTGTCTTTGGTCTCACTCTGTATTGTGTAACCTCCCTCTGAATTTCTTGTTCACAGCTGGTTCTTCTTCCCTCTCTATGTCCACCTATCAGCTATACGTTTACGAACACCCATCTTTTGATGGCCCAAAACTGCTCTCACCCCTCAAGGTAAAGTCTCCACAATGTTTTCAAGGTATCTGACACCAAGGCCTAAAGAACAGATCCTTTAAATACTATAAGAGTCGAACTAACATCTGCATGAAAGCCAGGAAGCCATGAAACGCAAGATTTCCAGAACATGGCCAAAAGCACCAAACAGCCTTGATCAATTTAAATTATTTCCATTGTGCATCCTCCACATAATGTGATTCATTAGACCAGGCTCCTCTCTTCTACTGCTCCATAACCAGGTTCTGATACTCGTCTACTTATCTATTACAGGTGCTTCTGGCAAGCCAGTATAGGGACTCTGAGCAGTCTATGGCTTTGCAGCATCAGGCACAGTAAGCTGCAATTCTGAGATCTTTCTGTCACAGCCAGTATTACCTTTTTCAGCAGTGTGCGTAACAGTAACCATTCTGTGGGACTAGTGAGTGAGCCTAGGTGCATATGACCCTGTTGCTGTCTCTGTGTGATCCACCTTTGGTAGGTACTAACATCTACATACTGAAAATACACCACAAGACCTTTTAATAACATTCTGTCCATTTGTCTAGCCACTACAAACTGGACATTTGGCCAATTTCAATTGCACATGAATCTATGCATCCAGACGCATCCTTGCCTGCTCAGTTGCTACAACACTGTAGAGATTGGACAGTTTTCTTATTTTGACAAAACAATGTCATATATGTGTCTTACAATTTCTCATTAGTTTGAAATCATTTTTCTGATTGTTTTCTTTTGCATGTCCACCCAAAGGTTAAAGAACACATTTGTTGGGCAAGGAAAAGTCAGTTGATGAATAATCACCAATCAACTAATGAAATAGTAAAATGGAAATCAGAAATGCTTTAAAGCAGCTTGGACTCCAGTAGTGAGGATTTCATAATGTTCTTATATTCATCACAGCAAAAAAACAAAAAAAAAAACACATCTAATCCAACCTTTTTATGGCTGGATGTGTTTTAAGGTTACCTTGACATGAAGCTTCCTCAGTGTTTTTAGTGTCCACTTCTAAAGCTGTCAGTCAACAAGCTATATTATAGCTTTCAGAAGCATTAACACTGGGGAGTGAGGGAGCACTTAGCTGGCCCTTAACCCTTACAACCCAGACTCTCTCCCCATCATCTGACAGTTGCAGAGTGCTTTCATGGGTTATAAACCCATAACTGACTGTAAGCCTAATAGCCAAAGCACATGCTGAAGGGCTCAGGGAAGTGTTAGAGTTTCATAACAATGGCCACCAGTTAAAAACTTTCCATTTTAAAGTGAGTGCTGAGATGACAGGACAAATGAGATAATACATGTTAAATATGAAGCAAAGATCAGATCAAAGAGAATACCTCTTCTGCTTTGAATGAAGCATGCTGTAGGATTTTGTAATATCATGATTCACGAGCAATGTCTGGGTTGAAAATGAGTTAGTAGGATGTAGGGTTCAAACATCACACATCAACCCATACGCACACGCACACGCACACACACACACACACACACACACACACACACACACACACACACACACGCACACACACACACAGATTGCATTTTGCAGCACCACTTACCGCAGCCTTAGGGAAGAACAGAAAGGAGAAAAGATCTGATTAACCCAAACCCACACAGCACAGAGGAGAGCACTCAAGATACATTTTTAACCACACACAAGCCTTTAGCAGCCAACATGCAAGGCACAGGACCAAAACTATTCATATGAGCAATTCAGCTTATCTTATATTGGGGCACTTATACATTTTACTGCACTAATTAACCTTGGTTAGGAATGTAAACCCTTTTTTTAAAGATGTATGTATCATTTAAAGGTTTGTTAGATGTTGAAATGCCATACCTGACCAAAAAAGGCCACTCTAAAGAACGTGCCCAGTAGCCTTTTCCCAGAATGCATCACTTCCAGGACCTTAGTGTAGGCCCGATGTAAAGTGTCGTACAAGTGGGCCAGTTTCTACAATTGGCCAAGATAAAGATGAAACATGTTACTGAAATGCAATTTGTCCATTTAAAATTTTCCCAAAAAAGAATAAACTGCTACTAAAACTACTGATATAAACTACTAATACTACTAGAATGTACCAGAAGAACACATTGAAAATTTTCACATGTGTTTACCTCAAAGTCCCTGCGTTGTTCGTAGATGGGGATAATTAGTCTATAAATGTCTGAGATGAGCTCATAACGTTCAGCCTTCCATAAACCATCGGCACACTCTTCCAAGAGCTCCATCAGCACTTCCTTAAACATACATTTCATGTACATGTGTAAAAAACTTTAAAACTTTCATTATTTTATCATCATCCAAATATACCCATACATCATCTTGATTGCATAAGCCTTTTTAAAGCACAAATTCAGAGGATGCTAGCACATCCAGCAGCCATCTTCAATAACCATTGGAGCTGGGTTTCTGCGTCAAAAGTCATATGATTTAAAGCTCAGTGTTAATGGCAGCTTCTGCAAGGTTTTACTCTTGCAGCACAGCTCATTTGGGAGAGCTCAGTGAGCTGGCTGTGGTGACTGAGGTCATCCATATGAAAGCTTCCTGAGGGCAATAAACTCGGATCATGTGACATACAGTACAGACCATTAGACATGGGATTGCTAGGAAGTGCAAAGATATAGACTTAAATATTCACACTTTATGTCTGAATCTTATATCTTTATTCTTTTTGAGAAATTATTTATAAATGTATTATTATTTATTCAGACATACCAATTTATGATAAAGATGTAATCTGATTACTTTCTTTAAAGAAGTAAAAACTAGGAGGGCTAATTTATTACTAAGATAAGATAAAGCTCAAGGCTATTTATTGCATGTTTCAATGGAGAGTAAAGTTTAAATCTTCTGCCTTTGCTCTTCTTCATCACTGACGCAGATGGTTAAGAGTCATTGACACTCATTGTGATAAGATAAGGATTCTCAGGGAACATTTCAATATAATAAGATTATAAATATTGCTTCTTTTGAGAGGCCAATTACATTTTGGTGAGGTCAATGTGAGGCCAGCTGAGATTTATTGTGAGTGGCAGTCGCTCAAGCGTGGCTCAAGTATGGTCAATGGGGTTATCGGTGGGGCTAACCTCATTAAAGTGCACATCTTGCATGCCCACGTCTTCCATCATGGCCGCCTCCTCGTCTATGTTGGGAGTGATGACACGGAACGCTGAACATCCCTGTCTGAACATTCCTGTGATGAGAGGAAGATGAGCAGTAATGTTAGTAAAATTCACCGATGATCAGAGCTTTGCAATGACCCACAACATTATCTTAGCATCACAGCATTATTATTCCTGCCTAAAATCTTTGACCACCACACTGATGATAAAAACAAATCTGATATTGTCCTCCATATGAATGCATGTGCATACACACACACACACACACACACACACACACATCATGTGACTGAAGACCTGACACATGTCATGTTTATGGGCAGCGGTGGCCTAGTGGTTAGGGAGTTGCCCCGCATCGGAAGATTGTGGGTTCGATTCTCTCACCAGTAAGTTGCCCTGCGGTACCCTTGAGCAAGGTACAGTCCCTGTCACTGCTCCCTGGGTGCTTTCGATAGCTGCCCACTGCCGCACGGTGTTTGCATGGGTTAAATGCAGAGGTCCAATTTTGTTGTGGTTCACTGTGTGCTGTGCTGTGACCTCACAATGACAAGGGTTGTCACTTTCACTTTTTTTCACTTTCATGTATGTGGATGTGTAATGTGGGTGTGTAAGCCTGTGTATTATCTCTGCTATCAGACATGCTTTTAAAGGAGGTGTTATCTGGAGAATTTACTCATTTCAATACTAATGTATGGAAACAACCTTTGTATACCTGTACAAGCATATCTGAGAACAAGTGTGTTATAATAAATAGACTTATAAAGTAATAATAATAGACTTATAGATGACCTTTCATACATTCATGCATGTAGTTCAAAGCCTTTTACATTTGGTAAAATAAGAAATTGTTAACTATTCTTAATAATAAAATGAAAGATTATCCAAAAAACAGAAATAATAAAAGAAAACAATGTAGAAACAGAAATGCTCCTTTAAATAAAAATGTTTTTTGGTGTTTTTAAACTAAAGTCTTTTAATGCTTAATTTTAGCAATCTGTTCTCTGCGATATCCATATGTACATATTTTTATATCACTCAGATATTGTGCAAAGAGTTTTCTGCGGCTGCATTCATATTTTTATTTTACATTTATATTACATTTCCATTTATATTTATATCCTCTTTATCACTCACTTATATGTATTCAGAAGTTTTGTAATAGGGAAAAGTTTTTCCAAAGAGTCAGTATAGCAGTTTATTTGATATTAATATTTACTTTAAATCTATTTTATTTCATTTATTTCAATTTTTGTTTTATTTTGTTCATGTCTGCTAGTGGCACTGTGTGTTTTTTTGTAGTTTTAACATAGGAAATTTCCCTTTTTTTGATTCTGAACCTTAAGGCTCAATAAGGAGTGTCCTTTTCTCAGGCATTCATCAGGCATGCCATATCCATTAAAAACCTTTAAAAACCAGTAAAATAATTTTACATTTTGGAAAATTAGTATTCCTCCAATTAATCATACTAGGCAGACATGTTTGGAGTTTATGTAATGGATTATATAAATGATTTTTTATTGTGTATCATTGACATAACTGATTAAATAATAAAAAAAAATTATATAAATAATATTAAAAAAAGAAAAAAGTTCAACAGAGGCCAACATCATATTCCAGGCACCAAAATCCTGTTCTCATCAGCACCGATTCTGAAATTGGCAATTAACTTTACAAACAACAGCTTCAGTACCAAGACCTGACCTGAAGCCCAATTGTTATTGACCTAGTATGTTATTTTCTTTTTAATATTCTGGTTTAAAATATGTTTTGTCATGTTTAATGCAGTAAAGAATATGGAGCCGTGATCCAAAATTGTGACACTTCTGTTTAAACATAATGACAACTGAGTGATTTGAAAAGCTGAATAAATTGCATGGCTTTCTTGTGCAAGATATTATCAACATTTAAAAATCAACAGTTAAAATCAGCAGTTACAATGATCTTATCATAATAAATGATACAGATAGACATTAGTTCTGAGAATACAGGCAGGAAGGAGGGTGTGTACTTTGAAGGACAGGGTACTGTTGGCGTTAAGACTGGGTCATTATCTTTCAATACACAGGCAAGTTATGGGAAAGCACCATAAATTCTATTTCTGCAGATAAAAGTATATTTATTAAATATAGAAGCTAATTCACCCCTCCTCTTATCCTCATACTTAATCCCCAATGTCTACACTCTTGTCTAAAATATTTATAAGCAAACAGGATATACATCATTTTAAAAAATGCTCAAATACAGTGACTTGAAAAACTGCACCCACTTTTAAAAAAATGTATATGCAATATTGTCTCTGACTACATCAGTAAAATGTAGATAGGATGTAAGGTAAAGGTAGCGTGTGCCGTAGTTTATAGCCTGTAAGATTGTGCATGTAGGTACAGCCCTCTCTATTGGTCCTCTGAGGCCTGAGGTACATACCTTTTCTCTTCAGGTATTCTGCCACCAGGGCTGCTACATGCACATAGCACATTGCTGCCTGCGTAAGAAACAGTGAAAACTTTTATTACTATTACTATTACTATTATGTTCAATTATTTTCCATCCGCCATAACCTTAAATCACACTTGAAATCAGGATCTGAAGCCTCCTGTAGTAATTAACCACTAATCCAAATAAATTATTCCTAAATACAGTGCATGCTAAAATGTTAAAACAACTGAGAACTTAATATGATCAGCTTTCAAAATTTCCCCAGTATTGATCAACTCGCACTTTAATACATCGATCGATTAACACCATTCAAAAAGGTTTTCGTTCCGGATAACTATATTTAAAATTTTATTCTGTTTTTTTTTGCATACTGATTGCCACATTAAAATTTGTTATTAAAAAATCTAATATTGAAAAACATTGTCCTTGCTGACCTCAGACAGGTCTCCATTCTTGACATGGATTTTAGCCATGCTGTCCAGCCAAGTCTTGCGCAGTTCAGGTGTGCTGGTGTAGGACTTTGCCAGGCTATACTGTAGATCCACCAGCATCTCTGGGTCCTTCTCATGCTCCTTCATCTGTTCTGTGGCCATGAGCACTGTCCGGATCCGTTTCGTCAAGTCCTTCACATCTGAGGGGAATGCAGTGTGCTGAGAGGTAGAAAGAGAGAGGGTTCCACTGATTGTTCAGACGTTTCTGTATAATTTAATCTTTGATATAAATAAAGTCTTTCAAAGTGGCTTGATGTGAAATTTTACACTCTAGAGAAAGTAAAAATAATTAACAGTGATGGAACCTTTTATCCTGGCTACTGTTTCAGGTGCTGCTGGAGTCACACACACTCACACCAGGGGACAATTTAGCATCTGCAACCTGACATGCATGTGGGAAGTGTTCTGTGGGAGGAAACCCACGCAAACTAACAAATAGGGGGGCAGCGGTGGCCTAGTGGTTAGTGTGTTGGTCACAGGCTTGGAAGATTGTGGGTTCAAACCCCTTACCAGTAGGTTGCCCTGAGGTACCCTTGAGCAAGGTACCGTCCCCGTCATTGCTCCCCAGGCACTTTCATAGCTGCACAGTTAAATGCAGAAGTCCAATTTTGTTGTGGTGTGCTGTGTGTACTCGCAATGACAAGAATTGTCACTTTTACTTTCAAATACAATGCAAACTCCACACAGAAAGGATATAACCCAGCACCTTCTCACTGTGAGCTGATTTGAAAGATTCACAAATTTCACATCATTGCAGGATTCTGCCTCAAACCACTTTGAATGATTTAACTGACATGGTCAATTCTACCAAGTCCTGTAGAAACTCGGAACAATTGGTGGAAATTTAACAATCTGTGGTCACCTTCACGGTCTTGTCACTGTTGGCACAGTTGTTGATGATGGACAGAGACTGCTGGAATCTTGTACCACCAATCCCAATGACATCAGCTATCAGCTGACTAACTGCTATCACTACCTAAAGGAAAAAAAAAAAAAGCTTTATGAGATACTGATCATTTGTTCGTTACAAAGCAAGTTTTAGGTAATAGTTTTTCCTAGCTTATACGTGATCCATTGTCATCCACAATGCATTAAGGGAAAATAAATTTTGGACTTAGGCCCATATTTGAACGACAAGGTACATACGTATACAACTTACATTTTAGTTAAAAGTAGATACTAAAGTATAAGTAGGTATTTCTAAAAAAGGCTTAAGATTAAAAAATGAACAATAAGTTTACAGTTGGAGAGTTATCTGTTATATGTGTTCAACGGTTGTTTGCTCTTTATTTCTCTCCCTCTGTTATTCAGATTCTTCCTCCCCTTTCCCTCAATTTCAATTTGTGTTTCTTGCCTGCAGATGAGTTCGAACGAAGGACTTCCTGCCAGTGTAGTCAAAATTACTCTTCATGAGGAAGTACAGCATGTGCGCTGCATCGCTGCGGATGGAGCTCAGTTTAGAATTACAGCACTTCAGGATCTCATAACACAGGCAGGCACACATATCTGCCCGGCCGTCAAAAAATGTACACGGGAACTAGGAGAGAGTAAGAAAGGATTCAAAGGAATTTGTTAATACATTAACAGTATAAAGAGGACGGGTTCTTTTAGGCATTAATATGTGTAACAATATTTTGAGAATTTGAAAAACAGTCTTTCATTTCTTAATTTTTTTAAAGTATTTTTTTAAGCAATTTTACTGCCTTTAAAGCAAAAGATTTAGAATCTTTTAAAATAAAAATGGCTTGGACTGGAGTAGAAAACTACTCTCATAGAATTTAGGGGTGTTCTCTTTACTGCATTAAGAGGTTTTTTTTACCTTGTATATGAACGTGCGCAATGAAGTGAAGATGTGCTTCAGTGCTGTTTCTGACTGAGGGATTTGCAGGAAGCACAAGTGCACCTGAAACACCTTCTTCATCAGTGGATTGTGGCCCAAATCAGCACACAGCTGGGTCTGCAAAGAAAAAAGGGACATTACCTTTAACTATTGTGGCTCAGGCCAATATGAACTTGTGGTTTTAATTAGATCAGTGTGTGTGTACCTTAAAGCCCATGATGAAGATACTAAGGATGTCCAGCACAGTTAGGCAGATTTCAGTGGAAATATTGGCCTCTAACAGACACGTTTCAGCATCGCCATGGCCATACGCTGGAGGAAATGAAACCAAGGAGAGAATGTTTTCAGACAGACTTAATTAAGATTTGAGTATGCTGGAATGCCAGCTTGGCACAAACCACTTTCAAAAGAGATTTACTTTAAGACCTCAAGCTTCAAGAAATTCAAAATAGCAAATACTGAAAATGTAATGGGAGAAAAATAAAACAAAACATGTATTGCATGGTAGTACAGTGTGGGTTATTCATTGCTTAAAAGCTTACCATAATCTAACCAGATATCCGAAAACATGAATTCTTTTAGAAACTGGACACATGTACAAAGTGACTTTAATGATTGTCCATGCTTGTTAACCGCCCAGGTTCAGGCCCCATTTATCTGTTCATAAATGAACATTATACTACCTGTAATAGCTCATTTTCAGAGATATGCTAAAAAAATGCAACAGCAAAGAATGGCCTGTAAAACTCATGATGAGAATAAGGACAAGATTAAGATGTTTCAGGAATGTCTCTTACTGTGGTTAAAAGTATGTGCATTCTCCATGCTGCCAAGTTGTTGTAAACGAGTGTGTATGACGCTCGTTCTGTTACGAGACACAGGAAGAGTTAACGACTTCCTGTCTGGAACCAGAAATCCTATTGCTTCCTGACTCCTGGGATTAAACAGGGAAATAGTGACAAATGTCAGTCCTTAAAAGATCAACTCATACCTTTTTTACGACTTGAAAAGGATACATTGCGCAGCACTGTTTCACCACGACTTGAACAGGCTCAACTACTATGAACATTTTGAGACAGATAAAGAAGTAAAAGATTGATAAATGTGCCCGATATAATATAACTTGGTCAAAAATCAAACAGACTCCAGCCATTTTAGTTAAACAGTGTTTTGCTGATATAATGTAATTGACCACTTGCAGCTTTCTAATAGCAAATATAATGAAATGGTCAGTTTCAACTGTCACACTTCTTAATTGGAATATATAGCGTAAAAATCTTAAATGATCCAATTCTCAGAAAATATTTTACTTATATATAATATTTAAAATAATAACAAAATACATTTTTTAATCAGATTGGATATTTAGCCTCAGTTAAATGTCACCCATGTTTAATCTGACTCACTTTTTAAATTATGTACACAGAACAGCCAATCAGAACACTGGTCTTTTAGTTATAAACATCTTAAAGACACTGTACCCAAATATAGACAGATTAAGAGAGTTTGCTTTCATAAAGTATAACTTTATATCTTTAAAGAACACAATTTTTTTTTCACTTTTTTAAGTTCTTTACTGCAAGAGCACAACCAAATGTGTTAGTGTCAGTGTGGCAAGTGTGGCAATAATGACAAAACTATGAAAGAATATGGAACAGCTGATCATGCGAGATGAATTAAAGGCATTTTAGGACATCAACATAAATTCATGCTTAGTGATGTGTTGGTATTTTCTTTCCAAAAAATAATGGAGAGGTGAGTGAGCACAGTGAAAAAAGTGCCAGCACAAAGCACGAACACACATTAACACAAACACACACCAAGCATCTGCAGCGGAGTCATAAAAGTGCAAGTGTTATATAGTCAGCATTCCATTAGCATTCAGACACTTGCCAGCACACAGCTCTTACCCTGTGCAGGGAGGTCAAGATGCTAGCACTGACTAACCGCGCACTCATCAGCGATTCAGCCAAGAATACACAACCACATAAAGAGGGACAGGGTCATTCAGAGCAAGGTATTACAGAAAGGGATGCTTTCTGTGTGCCTATTAGTGTGTGTGTGTGTGTGTATGTGTGACTGAGAGAGGGGGAGAGGGAGAGAAGGGGGGGGGGCTTATGTCGACTACATAAATGGTGTATATAAGTATGTTTGTTAGAATGAAGTCCATGCTTTGATCAAAAGAATCCTTACCTGGCAATAGACCTTTTCCCCATATATCTAAACTGATGAAGACATACTCTGAACAGAAGAGAAAAAAAAATCAATTTGCCAGGGCTCACCTAAAAATTACGGCTCTGGTGTGATGCCATCTTGGGATGGGTTTGTAAGTGTGGTGTGCTTACTCAATCAAAGTGAAGAAGTCCATCAGCTCAGAGGTAGAGGCTTTGTTCCAATATGTGAATAAAGCATCTGTGGACAAAGAAGAAGATAATATATCAATCAATGAAGACTTGACAGAATACTATTCACACAATCACACGCAAAATGGTGTCCCTGGACAGACTACAGATTTTGTCTATTCCCACAGGGAATTCCACAACACATTTGAGCATGCAATCACATATAATAGAATTAATCAGTGGTGTTTTTTTTATTGTAAAAGCTGGTTTGCAGGGAAATACAATATTTCATATATTTCATTTGAATTGGGATATTGAAACATAGGTATTATTAAAGATTATTCCCAATTGTTGCCTAAATAAATATCATTAAAATGTAAAAGAATAAACACAGATGGCAAATAAAAGCATAGGATCTTCCAGGGCTATAATTTGTTATCATATTTAGTGTGCAAACTGAAGATTTTTTTAAAAGACAAGACCTTTTTTTCTAAAAGGTTACAAAAATCAAGGAATGTGTCTGTGTGTGAGTGTGTGTGTATATGTTCTTACCCTCTGACATACTCTTGAGCACATGCAAAAAGCACATAAGCAGATTCTTTATTTCTTCTCTGTCCAGTTTATCACAGCGCAGAATAGAGCTCCCAAGAGCAGAAGCAGATTGAGTCTGGTAAAACACACACACACGCACACACGCACACACACACACACACACACACACACACACGCACACACACACACACACACACACGCACACAGAATGCCAATAAGCTTAACTGAAAACACAAGGACACAGCAGTGGCTGTCAGAGGCAGTAAGCAAATTACTTTTTTCTTCCAATATTATATATTATATAATTTATATAAAAAAAGATCTGTCACACACACTTCAGCCAAAAAGGAGGAAAGTAAACAGAAAAGAGGAAAGTAAACACTCGATTCACCATCATAACTACTGCATGACAAGACCCAGTATGATCAAGGGCAGAATATACATAAACATGCACAAACAGCTTCACTCCCTGGAAGGGGACACTCAGCAGAGATCTACTTGTATGGATTTAGCAGTGATGTGTGAGTTGCTCTCAGAGAGACTGAAGGTTGACAAAAGTGAGAAATCCATGGTGACACGTTTGGCTGCCTTGCTGATGGGGACGGAGTCCTCCGGCTCGGCAGAGAAGGGCAGCACAGTGAGGGTATGTCTACGAGTGAATCTCTCTCTCTGCTGATAAGTCAGCGTGTGGAGGGCGTAAGGTAAAAGAGGAGGGACACATCTTTTATTAATTAACACATAAGCAACTTAACATTAAAGAAGTGAGGAAAAATGAGGTGCAGAGTGAGATTCTAAAAGATCTGAATGAATTGACAATTATACTGAAACTTTGTTTTGTTTTGATTAATGTAATTTTCTGTGACTATGCCTTTAATGTTGCCTGTTACCTGAATATAATTTTTCATTGCTACAATAAAGAAAAAAGAGGGAATTATATGAGGATCGGAAATGAATATGCACAGTGACGTGCCAGTTCTACCTTATCCAAACAGCTGCTCTTCTCATTGTTCTTCTCAGGAAGACTGTTCCCGGAGTCTGTGCTGATCAGAGAGCCACGGGAGTCGGCATGACGGACTGCATTTATGTTTGGTGTGGAAGTGTGGGGGGAAGCTACGGAGGTGAAACAGGAGCACAAGAGGCTGATTCTATTCACAGATTCCACATTATTGTAATTACACTTACACTTTTAAACAGCTGTATGAGGGAAACGTGGGTTTAACCATTTATAACACTTAAAAACTTCACTTCTTCAAAACACATATAATAATTAGTGGGTGGTAATTATTGAATAGTTAGTCTTTACTACTCAATAATAAATCTTTTGCAGTTTGTGACCCACCAGGTTTAACTGATGCAGCAGCTCAAAATGAAAACATTACTAAAAATCAATCTTTGTATGTTATTTTACACCTAATCAATGAAACACAAACAAAATTCACCCAGTGTTCTAAAAGTTGTTGTTTTTATCTCTTCATCCATTAAGGATCATTTCAAGATCACTGAATTCTTTGCAATGATTTATGCAGAAAATTATACTAGCTAGTTTCTGCCTTCTTGTTTCCAGTGGACCTAGCTTAACCTCACTTGTTTTAATATTGCGAATTACCACAACTATAGATCTTGTCTTATAAAAAATTATGCCTGTCTATAGTGTAACTGATAGCATACAGCCCACTGACTGAACATCTAGCTGCGTTGTATGCAGTAGTTTTTTGCAATAGAATTAAACAGTCATTTAATTGTGGTTGCTGGCGACACACACACTCACCTGTGCCAGAGATGACTCCAAACACATCTTTAGGCAGACTGCTGTCGAGGTTTCCTGCAGGCTTGTGTGGGGTTGCTGTGGTGATGCTGGAGGCAGGTTCTTCTTTCCCATTCTATAAGAAAAGACAACTTTACACTCAGAGCAGCAGGTACTGTGGCCTTAGTGAGTCGCCTGGTGTAAGTAAATAAGGTGAGGAACAGCAAAGTTTTGTTTTAAAATGATTATACTGCATCTTCAGATAACTTACCAGACTGGTGGATCCCTCTCCCACACTGAGTGTGTGTGCATTCTCCTGAAGCAGTCCAAACAAGGGCAAGTAAAGAGTCGCTAGCCGAGCCTGCTGACTCTGAAACATAAGCCGCACAGGATAGGTGGTCACCCATTTACATACACCATCAAAAAGTCATTATTTTCCCCTTCCACCTTGGGGTTATGGGTTTGGATTTATGTTGTAAAATTACTTTCTAAACCCTTTATGGTTGATACTGCTTTATGCCTTGGTTTACTTTTACTAGAAGTGGAAACTGGATTCTTCTTTGAAAAGGTCCACTTTAAAAAGTGGGTTTATAACCATCCCCATAAAATGCAACTGCCCCTTACTACAAAAGAGAATTAAAAAATCAGACTTATGCTGTTATGATGCCTAACCTTCGAGGTGTAACGGTCATCAAATGTATGTTTGATCATCAGACTTTTTAACACATGGATTGCTATCTGCCGGACCTCTCCAAACTCCTGCAGGGCCCCGCCTACTTCCCGAAGCAAGAGCCCCACCAAGAAATGATTTTTGCAGAAGTCATCAGTCAGGGAGTAGTCCAGCTGTAAGTCTAGAAAAAGGGAGAACAGAGTTAATTAGAACTACTACTACTACTACTAGGTTCCTTTCACTAAGACAAGCTAATTGGGAAAGGCTGCCTGAATGTGGCTTCCTGTGTTCTGTCCTACTACATGATGATCTGACCAACAAAAAGCAACTATATATTTACACTACAGTTCACAAGTTTGGGATCACTTGCCATATTTGCACTTTGTTTTTTTTGTATACAATAATAATAATAATAATACATCTCCTGAAACATATAAGTAAACAATACTTAGTAAACTAAGTTAACATAAGTAACTTATTGTTTGCATTATAATATACATTAAACACCCCACAAGGTTGGGCTAACAAATAAAACACGGCAAGAAGAGACATGGGTATGCACTTGTAAGACATTCAACATTAAGACACTAGACATAACACAGATACAGAGATTATTCGATATAACGTGCAAGGCAGGGACATGACTCATTTTTCAGCAATGAATGGCAAACACTGCACGAGAACAAACTTTGAAAATGTACACTGCTGTAATTGGGGGAGATCGCTTTGGCATTAGGAACATTAAATGAACAAACAAAACAGTGAGACTGTATATCTAAGCTGCTTAGTTTTTTTGTGAATTAAAGCTAGCCTACAAGTGCTGAACACATAATGAACAATTAACAGCCACAACAACAGGCCAAGCAGGACAGCTCACCTACACATTTGGCATGAGCCTCCTTACTGCATGAGAGAAAAGCTAGCACAGGTAGAAAAAAATGTAAAGCTTAGAGCTTACAGACAGAGAGATAAATGAGAGAACAGGAAGAGATGTAGGAGCTACAGCAAGAATTGGAGCAAGCAAGTCACAGAGGCAAAGTGGCATAGGTGAACAAACAGGAGGAAAAATCTAATTTGCCTCAGTAAATCTAATTAGTGTCAAACAAAACAAAAAGACCTGTGATTTGTTGCAAAGATCTAATGAAATTAGGCATAAGTAAAGGAAGACCTTTAGACTTACCCTGAAAGCGCATAATCCTGCCTTTCCCAAAGGGCATGGGCAGATTTAGAGGGACATAGTGCTCGTGGTTACATACAACTCTCAGAAATGCAAATTTAAACTCATAGAGTGTCTGCAGGAGAAAAAGAGAGTGAATACTTACAAAGCATGCATTTACAAATATGCAAAAAAGTGTCTCTTTAAACTGAAAGTTTGTGTCTTTAAGCTCAAGATTAGTGCTCTGCTATAACACATACTTGTACATGTATTGTATTATTATTTGCTATATATTACTAATGTAAATTATGTCTGTACCTTTGGATCTCCAGGCACAAAGCAGTTAATGTAGTTGTTGATCTGTTTGAAGACAAATCCACGATCCATAAAAGTGAAACAGCGCTGTTTAACAGGAGAGAGTTTCAGATGAAAAAGTGAAAGTGAAAGTGACAACTCTCGTCATTGTGAAACGCAGCACAGCACAACACAACGAAATTCAACCTCTGCGTTTCACCCATACACACGTGCAGCAGGGGGCAGCTATTGAAAGCTCCCTTGGAGCAGTGACGGGGACCGTACCTTTGCTCAGGGCAACCTACTGGTGAGGGAATCGAACAATCTTTCGATCCAGGCCTGACTCCCTAACAACTAGGCCACCGCTGCCCCAACTGCCCCATTTGTCCCACAAAGCAATTGCTACTAATTCTTTATTTATTTATTTTTTTAAAAGTGAGTCATTCTTCATTTTTTCAAGGAAGAGCTGAGACTTCTTTAAGTTATTTAAGACTTTAAGAATATTATAATTATTATATTATTCCTAATATTTAAGAATATTAAGACTCTTAATATTTTTGGCCTATAACTATGTACAGATTTAAGTTCAGTAACCCCAGACCATCAGATTCAATCTGTCCTGCATCTCAGCAGAGAAATCCCATGGACCTCACCTTGATGAAGACTGCTAAGCTGTGGTTCGCATTTCGAGCAGCATCTAGGTTGTCTTTGTATTTCTGAGTTATGTGTGGCATCAGCATGTTCACCAGTGTCTCCACAGCATGGTGGAAGGAAGCAGTAAACCGCTGATTCCTGGACAGCTAAGGGAAAAGCAACATAAATATCTACATGAATTAAAATAGAGAAAAAGAGGAATGATATATTATTACATCATTATAATAAATAGGTTATGTATGCTGCTTTTGAGTTAACCACCTCCCATTACAAGTTCAGTCAAGTAAACCAGTCTTATTCAGTCAGGCTGATAAGAGACTGATTTCCATACACAATGATTTAAAAAATCACCAAAGTAAATTTTACAATTTGGAACCAAGAACATGCAAGTTTACCATGACAGAGCAAATGTGGTTTGTTTATACTCACCTTGACCTTTCCGCTTTCGATTAAATGCTGTGCCATGGACTTTACTAAGGCCTCAAAGAAGTACCAGGAATACTGAAACACGACAACACTTAATCTGAGCTAAAGAATCAAAACAATGAGCATAAACTTCACAACTCCACACACCAATAAGTCACAACAGTAAAATATTATGCAGGGTCCCTGGACTTGGATGGCAACTCTATATTTCTCATGATAAAGACTTCAAGGTGTTGAGTTGGCTGTTTGAGCATCAGATCCGACTGAGGATGTCCATCTTGCAACACTGATGCCTCAGTGGGTCAGAGTTGGTGTGTTTGTGTGTGTGTGTGTGTATGGGTGAGTATTTAGAGGAAGATTAAAATTACCTTGAGGAGTTTGTTGCTGGTAAGGAAATCAGTGGAAGGCTTTAAGATGGCAGTCATGGCTTTAGCCAGCTCTTCGTGCACTGTTTTACTGTTAGGGGCTGAGTAAGGTTCCGTCTTAAACACATACTGCGCAAGAAAAAAAACAAATGTTATAGCAAGAAAATTAGAGAAAATAGGAATAGAATAATAAGAAGGATTATAATAATATAATAATAGTATATTATAGCAGCCAGAAACAATGAACAACATGAACTGTATTAAAACAGTATTGTCCTGGTGTTCCTCCGTTGTTCTGCAAGTCTATCGGATTACTGATTACTGTTACTGATTAATGTATTCTGAAACATAAAAAAATTCATATTACCTTCACATAAGATCTAAGGTAGTGTTCAAGACCCTCTTCATGACATTGGGCAACTATGTGGACCATGACTCTGCAAGAGATACAGAAATTGTTTCCTTTTTAGAGTTCATATAATTTTCATATTTCCTCATTTTTTTGCAGTCTGAGTGATAACTGCTAAACTCCTACCTGGTGGTATTAACTGCCACATCCTCATGACTGGCCGTAGTCAGAACATGCACCAACTGGTTCAGTATAGTTGGTAGGAAATTAATCATCACGTGACCCTCCATTGCATGAAGACTCTAAGGAATCATAGTTAATACTTTCTCAGCAAGAACATATCAATCTTTTGCTGATGTCTCTGTACTGTTTTCTGATAGATAGTTCTCCTGCTTTCATTGTCCCCTTGATCGCATGTAGAAAACAAATGTGTATCTGAATAATGTTCCCAGTTACTTTTGTGTGCTCTTGTGTAAACAACATATTCACCTTTAGGTATTTGACCAGCTCTCCTTCAGTAGCTTGGGCTGATCCTGTGTCCATTTTCTGGCAATGATGGAAGAAATTATGTAGATGCTGATCCTAAAAGACAGAAATAAAAGATTAATAACTTATACTTGGCAAATGAAACATATATAATCAGAATTATAGAGTGTATGGATATCTTTTCTGTAGTTTACCTGAGTGTAGACTGTTGAGACCAAGTGTGTTGACACTCGGAAGAGGGGACGACCGCCATCCACCCATTTCACCTCTGTTCCAGAGTGCTGTTTATTAAAAAACGAAAAATGTAATCATACCCAAAACTAGTAACTCTAGACACATCACAAAGCTACTCCTGCATGAGGGAACACTCCAAAGTGTTTTGGTAATTCCAGTGTCTGTGATTAAATAAGGTTGCAACTTTCTTGCTCAGAAATTGTTGATGAACTGCCTACCATTTATATTTTAATATGGGACCATCTTTAGCATTTTGTGTTTTCCTTCCTTTGTTTAGTTTCTCTGTCTCTGTTAAACAGTACATAAATATTTGGTCCCTCTAAAGACAGAAGATGGTATACACACACAAGCAATTTTATGAGGACTTTCCAATGTCTCCTTGTGTAATGCCACAGTTAATTGATATTAAACTTAACCCTAACCCTACACACAAACCCATTTTTGTGCTGTTTCAAACGAGCTGGGATTTGGGGTGAAAACAAAAAGATTAATTTGGATAATCAGCAAAATGTCCCGGCTTCTATAGTTTTTCAGTTACTATTATCAGAGCATTTGGTTCACACTTAAAAGCCACACAAACACATTTAGTAGCATGCATGCACTCCTGTGCACACTCGCACACACACAAAAACACACAATGCTTCACACAGGCTAAATTAGATCAGATTACTGAACCGATACCATGCCTCCATTACAAACACGTAAGTTTGTTTAACATGAAGACTGAAAACATTACCTTATTAAGCCCTTCTTGGCAGCTCAGGTAACCTGCGGGTAAATTAGACGCTACAGAAATTTGCTGCTCACTTATGATGACTCGGCCATCTTTAAGCAGAGGCAGCCAGGCAGAACCCACTGAGAGAGAGAGAGAGAATAAGACTGAGAATCTAATGTATTTGATAATGCTTTTCTGATTCTAATCTAATTTGCTCATATTCTGCCTCCTTGAAGAAGCCAGCAGCCAGATGTAGGCAGCTTTCTGTACCTGCTGTCTCCACCACGTCCCGCTTCTTGGTGCTGCTGTCACAGCTGATGTGGTAAAAGGTGAAAAGCAGGTGATGCTTCTCATGTAGCTGAGTGGGTAGCTCAATCTTGATCTGACAACCAGAAGAGAAAATAAATATTTATCATGTTGGCTGTTATAAACTTTACGCTTGTTTGCACTTTTTAAACATTCTCAGAAATGGGAATATAATTAATTGAACTTGAACATATTACAACTTTGTTAAACTGTTATCAAGGAGTGAAAAAGCCTTAGAAAAAAGTTTTCTGCCCATCATGGATCTCACCTCATCATAGAACTCAGGGTTTTGCTGATGATGCAGAACTGCTGCATATGCATGTCTACTGAACAGAGGTCCTCCTGGACGACCATAGATACACTACGAACATGCAAAGGAATGCATAAATATACATATTTAAATCAAAAACATGATAAATAATGTAAATGACATATACCTTAAGCGGCTGAGCATCCTCTTCATCAGAATCCCTGAACTCAACACGAACTGCAATGTTTCTAGCCTGGCAAAGGATCAAACATTACAAACGTTGCACTTGGTTTTGTGTGTTTAGCACAAATCATATTGGTCATTTAGATGCTACAGAATGTCAGATCATTTTCTTTAGAGCTCAGACAAAACAATAAAATGTATCTGCGCAGAATAATTAGAATTTATTAACATATAAGAATTAAAAACATATGGCAGACCTTGGCAAAGGACTTCTGGTTGTCATATTTGAGATGTTTGGGGTAGACGTAGAGATGATTGTTGTAAGTGGTGAAAGGTTGTGAACACTTCGCAATGCAGGGTACAAACTCCTCCACTTCTAACAGAGGCCCACCGTTCCGTCCATTATTCTCATAGGGCCGCACAGGGATGTAGGAGGGAGTGACACAATCTGACCAGTCAAGAAGAATGAAAATAGTAAGACATAATGTATGATGTAGATCTGACACAATCATATATAATTTTAAACCTAATTTTTAAAAGTTAAAAATCCACTGGAATGTTTAAAGCCTAAAATTGTTTGGAGAAATTTGCTGACATACAGCTCTGGCTGTATATACAAGCTGAAAAGACACTTTTCTTGGTGAGGATATAATTGATTTAAATAGCAAACTATTTCTGACAAGCAGATGCAGAATATATGGATGCTCGGCACATGATAATCCTCACATGAAATATGGGAATGAGTGGGATACAATCGGTGCGGGATTTTATGAATATCTCATGAGTTTTAAACTTGTTTTGAGGAGTTTCTTTGATGAACTCCCCCTTGTGGATTTAGGAAATATGACAATAACTTAACCTAAACTACATGTACTTTGGTTATATGATCTTTTCTTTTCTCACAAAAAGAGTGCATTTAATTTGTTTTTAATCATGTATTGAAAATTCAAAAACATCTGAAATTTGAACAAACACACAGGAACATTGCCTTTCAATTTCTGACTCAATTTAAAAGTCCTAGTGGGATGCAGGCTGTGAAGTCAGGATACGAATACAAATGACAGATTATATTGATTATTAGAATTAGTTAATGCTACACTGTAAATGCCATTATTTTAAGTGGTTTACTACATTGTTCATTTGCTGAAAATAAGGCTTACTGGGTACATCAGGAGCAACACTGTCTATGGTCACATCCAGGTTACCCAGAATGACAGGAAGCTTGGCCATCTTCTCAGGTCTGTGGATAAATTCACATTTGTGTAGACTATCAAAAACGGAAAAAGGAAGGTGTGCTCTTTACAGAAGAGCAGTCATAACACATTCCTTAAAACTGTTCTGCACTGGATACACTTGCAGCTGCATCAACACAGCCGGGACATACTGTGCAAGGAAAGTATTTAGATTTTACCATTTATCTTTATAATGAAGGTATTTTCCATTTGATTACATTTTGATGAGCTAGATGGGACAATGCAGATGACACTGAGAGATAAAAATGACTAACTTCCTAAATTCAGCCAGCAGTTTGAAGAGGTCTTCATCTGACAGTTTATTGCTGTCTTGCCGGTAAAGGGCGGAGAAGCGGGCACTTTTGTCCAGAGTCCCTGAGGCATCTTTAAACACAGGCCTATGCCAAACACAAAGGAAAATGAACACCCTCTAAAAGTCTAAAAGTGAAACACACACACACACACACACACACACAAAACCAAATTTCCAGACAGCACAACCCCACCTGGCTGCCCATGCAAAAGGCATTTTATACTGGCCCAGCCGACTGCAGGCCATCTTGGCATTCTTTAGTACCTTCTGAGCCACCTGGGAAAGAGCAGCATGTGTTGGTTATTAATACTTCTACATTTGAGTTTCAGCACAGCAGAATATGTTTCTTTTGTCATATGAACATGTGTGTTGTAACTGAGCAGTGGAGTCAGAGTCTCTTATGGTAGCTCAGAGTAGCTCCGGTACCTTGGCAGAGTCGGAGCTCTTCATATAAGACTCTGCACAGTGTGTGATGCTCCCTTGCAGCACCTTCTCAATCCGTGCCACCAGAAAGATGTCAGGGTGTGGACACGTCACTGAAAACACACCCTGAGAAGACACACATCCACATGTTCATACTTAGGCACACAAATAAATGGTAAAAAAAAAGGATTAGTTAGACTTGAATATGAATGGCTAGTTTGAATAATTATATAAAACTGTTATTTTAATTATATTTATTTTATTATTACTGTAAATAGGGTTTTTTCTAAGAATTACCAACAATAAAACAAACCAAATTCATCTCTTAAAGTGCTTACCAAAATCAAAATAGAAATTCTTTAATCAGTAATTACAATATGTATTTATAATGTTTTTCGCTGATGTTGTTCTTAGAATGAAATATGGAAATACCAAAATCTTTTCGGGTGTGTAATTTATAATATTGAAATTAACAGTGTACAAATTATTATAATTATATTATATTATATATAATTTAATACCACATATCAAAGACGGGTGATTCCTAATATTGGAGCTCTGTGTATTCTGTACTACTTAGAGGAGCAGACTGGAAGTAGCGACTGATTATAGTGACCTGTGTGGGGTACTGCAGTGCCCCCTCTGGCAGCCCATTGAGTTGGCTGGGTGTGTGTGAGGCATCCATGGCTCCATTAAGCAGATTGCTGGATGGAGAGATCATGGAGCGCACTAACTGGTGATTCAAGTCCACCTGGAAATCAGCTGAGATTTTTCTGCTGTTCTGTACGTCAAACAGTGAGAGGACAACGAAGAACGGCTCCACCTGCAACAACAGGGACCATGACTTTGTAAATGTGTGTCTGTGTGTGTGTGTGTCTAACAAGAATGCCAGTGAGAGCACAAAGACACTCTAACAAAGGGCTCAAACTCCAGAAACTCTGTTTTCCTTGGACTACCCCTGTGTGAGTGTGTGTGGAGTGTGTGTTTGTGTTTGTTATGGGTTTACATCTCTGACATCACAACAATTTTATTCTCTTTTCACTCTCTAGTAAATTCAGTTCAACCTGACATGCTCCCCAGGATTTGGTCCCAGCAGCTCTGTTCAGAGAAATCAGGCAATTGGAGCAAATTGGAACAAAACCCTGGGGAGGATTTACACTGTCTGAATCGTAACTAACTGCTTATTATCATGGTCAGTTACAATCAGTTCTAAAATATCAAAATCGATGCAGCTGAACTGTCTCAAGCAGAGAGATGCAGCATGAATGTGTTTTTTTGTTGTGTGTACATCTGTGTGTGTGTGTGTGTTTGTCTTACATTAGTAGTTGGTCCCTCCTCATTCTCAGCAACACAGCTCTGTAAGTTGAAGGACAGGTCATTGCAGCTGACCAGAACTCTCTTTCCAAACTTCTCCTCAAATTGCTTCACATCTGGCTCAATGCCTGACAGATCCAGTCTCTATGAATGAACACACACACACACACACACACACACACACACACACACACTGCATTTAACCACAGAAGGCAGTGGTACTGGATCCTCTCACCCCCTCCACCTACCACCAAGTGCAAATTTTTGTGTTCTCCTCATTCCTATTATTTGGCTAATCCTTCACTGAAGTGGGAGCATCTAACCTGGAAAACCTCCATGGTGTGCAGGGAAGGACCAGGACCATCACTGCTATAAGGTATAGTGAAAGATGAAGCCAGGGTGCTGTGTTCTCACCTGGGTATCTGGGTCCAGAGTAAAGAGCTTCAGACGAGTTTCGCTGCGCATCTTAGACTCAATATCTCTGGCATTCTGACAAAACAAAGCAAATGTTAGTCAAACAGGCCAAAACCAGCAGGTATGAGCTGGAATAACTATACTGCTAAAATGAAACATGATAAAGTGAGTCTAATGTCCCAGAAATTTCACTGAAACAATAGCAAGGGTGAAACAGCTATAAATCAATAAATTAATATTTCATTAGCCTCTGGAGGGGAAGAACACAATCTGGTGTTATTAAAACAGAAGCATGAGAGGGAGAGCAAAGTAGAGAAACAGATGAAAAGAGAGAGAGAAAGAAAAAAAGTAACTGGAAAGAGACCTCACAAGCATACACACACAAACATTCACAGAAGTACTGCTGTTCTGTTAGTGCACTTATGCACATTTACGAGCATCATCGATTAGCAAATATTGTTTCTCAATCAGTTTAGCTTTGTCTGTCTGTGTGTGTGTGTGTGTGTGTGTGTGTGTGTGTGTGTGTGTTTGCGTGTGTGTGTTTGTGTGTGTATGTGTGCATGTTTCTCTTTGTGTGTGTGTGTGTGTGTGTGTGTGTGAGTGTGTGTTTGTCTGTGTGTTCTGTGCCTGCTACCTGAAAACTATCCTGAAAATTCCCAGAGGTGATTTCTGACTTTCCTAAGTCATCTTCTGTGTAAGAAGAAAAATACACTGGTTAGTAAAAAAGTAAACCATAAACACAAACACAAAAGCTGAAAGCATTGGTCTGGCACTCCTGATTATCATTTGTATTGTACAGTTACACCATGAAGGGATGAGAGAGAGAGACAGAGAGAGAGAGAGAGAGAGAGACAGAGAAGAGAGAGAGAGAGAGAGAGAGAGAGAGAGAGAGAGAGAGAGAGAGAGAGAGAGGAGAGAGAGAGAGAGAGAGAGAGAGAAGAGAGAGAGAGAGAGAGAGAGAGAGAGAGAGAGAGAGACAGAGAGAGAGAGAGAGAGACAGAGAGAGAGAGAGTGGGGGGTTCTCAAAAGATCCTGGCACTACCATTTTGGAGTTTAAAAGTACGGGTGGTCGACCACAGACCACCACCACTCACACACACACACACACCCACACACACACACACACACACTCACACACACACACACACACACACACACACACCGCACCCAAGTTATTCCCTTATATAAATACACAAGAGTGTGGACAAGAACTCCAACATAGGTTCTCCTTGACCTTAATTTTTCCACACAAGTATCAATATACAGAGATAAACCTCCAACCTTTATATCTATAATAAAGACAATAAATAAGATCTCTGTTGTATGCAATTTCAAGACTACCCTGCCTAGACACCACTAAACAACTGGAAAAAAGAAGGAAGTGAAAAAGAGGTGGAGCAATTATTCTATCACCTGATATTGGAATAGGCTGCTGTTCACATCTAATGTGCTTTACATGTGTTTCATTCTACAATGTGTTTTTATTTTGGCCTGTCTGTGATTTTATGATGTAAAGTATGTGAGTCAGCAAAATGCATGTGTGTTGCAATGCTCTTGCTACACTTCGCCAAAAATGTCAACCGTTTGGAAATATTTCAGATGTGTGAAGAAGATGTCAGAACTGCAGTCTATTAAGTCCACAGTGAAAAGGCTGGCTGAGGAACTACCTTACAGACATCTAGTGTTATTGTCTTTACAGACCAACTGGACTTCAGAGAAACAAGAGTCAATCATAGACATTTTTATAATGTAAGGCACTGCACACTGTGAAGTAAAAGTGAAGTGAAAGTGTTTATCATTGTAATGTGAGTGAAGTGAGTCTCCTCTTTTACAAATGCACTGGAATTTTTAGCTTGACATGCCTATCATTTGTCTTTATAGACCCACCATCGTGCAGCTCTCCATTCCTGCGCTCCTGCATGGCCAGTTCGAAGCTGCTGTGCAGGATCTTGTTGAGGGTGCTGATCCAGTCTTCCATTTCACTCTCGCTGTCAGCAGCCAGCAGGTACGTGCTCTTATCCTGCATCTTCAGCTCAAAAGCAAACCGTCGTACTTTGCTGTTCTAAAACAGGGCATACAGACAAAAAAAAACACAGTTAACAAACCTTTTACATTTGACTTTCACATGTCATAACATAACACCCTATTCATGAAATGATTCACAGAAAGAAGGAAAAAACTAAAAAGGCAGAGTGAAATTTCAAACGACAAGAAATTGCACTTCCAAGGTTTACATATGACAGCCATGACTTATATGCCACTTTTAAAAGAACATACACTGTCACTTCTAGAAAAAACAGACTAAACCTAAGACTAAAAACTCTCTTCTGAACAATCTGGTGAAAAACAATACCATACCAAACTGGTTGTTAGCAATGGCTGAGCACCTGTTAAAATGTTCCTTTGCTGCAAAAATGTGGAAAAACAGACTTACAGGTCCCTAAAATTAAACATGCATTCCAACTAAATATATGAATGTTCTGTTCTTCCAGCAGGGCTAGTACAAAATCAAAGAAATCTAATCTCTGTCTCTCTCGCACTCACCATGTCTCTTCACTTTCTCTCACAGTCACTCTCATGCACACCCAAAGGGGGAAACATGGAAAAATCTGACTCCTAAGGCAGACAGGGTCAGATTAAGTGAGCTCCATATGTGAACTGGGTTTGGTTTTATGTTCTTTGTGTAACCCTGTCAGATCAACCACACCTGCCTAGTGTACTGAGCATTCATACTTTAATACGCACATACACACACTCACAGTAAATGAACTACACAGTCAATTCAGCAGATCATTAACACGCCTCTTTTAACCACAAGGGTCAATGAATGCTCAGTTGATAGTAGCAATTCTGTCTATTCTGATAAGCAGGCTGGAAATGTGTTTTTCTGCTTGTCTTGATCCAAAAGCATATTTTTATATTTTTATTTTCTTCTGGTCAAGAGATTACAGAGGATGTTATGGGGGGTTGGAGGTACCATGGATAAGGTTAGTGTTTTACATACAGTGATGCTTGAAAGTTCAGAATGCTATGTATTTCAAGGCCATTACGATTCCTCAGAAGTAGTCAGCCAGCAAAGATCACTCAAAGAGCAAAACATGTAAAAGCCCAAAAAGTCACAAAAGAACTCAGGGTAACCTCTTAGCAACTAAACACCGTTCTTACTTTTACAAATGAGTCAACCATCAGAACACTGAACAACAAATGGTGTTTTTTAAAGTGAAAGTGACAACCCTTGTCATTGCGAGGTCACGGCACAGCACACATGAACCACAACGAAATTGGACCTCTGCATTTAACCCATGCACACTCAAACCCGTGCAGCAGTGGGCAGCTATTGAAAGCGCCCGGGGAGCAGTGATGGGGTACCGTACCTTGCTCAAGGGTACCTCAGGGCAACCTAGTGGGAAGGGGTTTGAACCCCCGATCCTCCGGCTAACGCCCTAACCGCTAGGCCACCGCTGCCACCGCTGTGTTTAAAAAAGAAGGCCACTACTCTTCAAAAAGAAAACTGCATCCCATCTACAGTTTAACCAAGAGCAACCTGAAGACAAGCCTCAAGGTGATGGACAGGTGAGACCTAAATAAAATAATTTAGTTCCCAAATGGAGTCATATAGTCCTTAGATGCTTCGCTGGATTGTTAGTGTCCTCTGATGGCCTGTGGAAGCCTCTCAGTTGAGCAAAATACAGCAAAAGAGAGTGCTAAAGTCATGGCTGCCATGCATTAGCAGAAAAAAGTGCTATCTGCTTTGAAGGTGAGGTTACAGAGGAGAAGGTGTTTTTACACGTTTCCCAAATTAGCTTGTGCAGAAGATGATGAAACCACTTCAAAGACATTCCAAACAGCAACAAAGCGCAAGATCACACATTTCAACACGAGCACAGGAAGCTACACCGGGTTGATTCAGGAATTAAAGCAGCTAATGTGCCCTTGGTGAAAATTTTAATGGAGTGTAACAAAGTGCAATATTTTAATAAAGCTGGATTTTATATAGTTTTAAAAAGTTAGCATGTTCAATGAACTAACCTCCAAGTTAAGTCAAACCTTTCTTTGTTGGTCAATTCATTGGTTAATGCTTGTTTTTTTTTTTTTGGAAATAAGTTAACAAAAGCAATTAAACTATTATTACAATTAATTCTGAGATGTAGTTGCATAGCCAAACTTGACCCCATTAAAAAGCTGGGGACAATTATAAATAATGTGCATTTTCTGTGTGCAGTGTCATTTTCTAGAACGGAGTTCATGAATCTAGGTTACTAGAGGGTTAAACATAATAAAGTGGAGGTTACAGGAGGCTAAAGTGAGGGTTACCTGTACAACCCCCATACAAGAGTCAAGGAAGATGGATCCTTTAGGCTCTTTTGAGATGTTCTCATCCTTGTAGAAGTTCAGATTATATGATCCATCCCCTAGCTGTGCCAGCTGGAAATATCTCCTTTTAAAAGACTGGAGGATGAGAGAGAGTAGAAAGAGAAAGAGAGAGAGAGAGAGAGAGAGAGAGAGAGAGAGAGAGAGAGAGATTACAAATGACATAAAATAGCAGATATAAACAAAAAAGTTCCAAGGATTCTGGGGAAGCTAAAAGCGTGGGAAAATGCATTAGGAGCAGGAAGTCAGACCCCCACCCACTTCCTGACAGTACTGTTCTTGTTTTGAGGGTTTGTGGGGCAGCATGATACAATCAGAAAAAGTGCATTAATGTGACAAAAAACAATTCTGGGCAGAAGGCATCAAGCTACTACATACAGTATGTGGTGATTCATATCTTATTTACTTTTATTTTAAAAGGGTCTAATAAATCACTGTCTAACTGAAGGTTTTAAGTCTGTACAGGTTTATGCAGTTGACCCGAAAATGACCGTTTGCAAAAAAAGATACATTTGCATAAAATAAGCAAAGACATTTTTGTGTTATAATGTATGGATACATACATATTAAGCAGGACATTCAGTGACATTAAACTATGTCCTTGTGGATAAAATCTAAAAAATTTTAGACTTAAATTCCAGCATTTAGGTTTTTAAGAATATATGGACACTCTGGGCCTCTCCGTAGGTGTGTGTCTTTACTTACCCTCATTGTGACACTGATGGCACTGTTCATGTTGCCTTTGTAAAGCCAGCCATGTTTAGCTACACCCCCTCTCTGAGAACCAAGAGATGCAGTATCCTACAGAGACAAAAGAGGAACCGGTCACTTAACATGAGAGTTAAAAACATGTACACAGAGAGACAAAGATGGATTAAAAGAAAAATCCTGGTATGGAACAAATTCTCCACTAAGGATTTTGAATTCCCATATGAAAACATCTGAAGATCTTCATCTGTATATGAACAAGGGATCTCTCTCTCTCTGCCTTAACTTGATCAACTATATAAACCCCAAAAATTTCACCTCTATGCGACAGAATACAATTCCTGACTTGGTGCTAGAGTAAAAGTGCCATGTACTCCCGTCCTGCCTTTTTATTTACCCTACTTCAAACATGTCTGATTTTATTTACTTTAAGACATGGTCCACCATGTGATTATAAAAATATTGTTGTTGTGATATATATTCCTTGCTTGAGAAAAACCCTGAAGCTTTGCTAACTTAGCCCATACTGCGGACTGAAACTAAAACAACAGCTTATCTATTAAATAGAGAGTAAATAGTATTACAGTGTATGTGTATAAGTGTGGTACAACAGGACCAGGTTTAAGACACACTGTGCATTTAAGCAACTGATAATTGTTAATTTCTACAAAATTCAGGAAAGATGAGAAAAGTATTTCAATAATCAATAATGTAAGGCTGGTCAATAATGTCAAAAACAGGTATGAATGTCAAGAATTAGGTGTGACAAAATATGGAGTCCTAGTATCCAATCCGATTTTTCAGCACATTCTTTAACTGCTGGTTCAGCTACAAAACCAGTTCACCAGATCACTTGCCACACTTTTACATTAATGATGGTTTATCCTGATGTACCTCATCCTTATCTGCATCTTCATCCACCTCAAACACATGAGTGGGCAGCTTCTCTGGCCGAGGAACTTTACTGCAACACAACCACAGGGTTTAGGGACTTAGCTAGAGATATGCAGATGTGCAAAAGAGCAGATGTTTTAATAAGTGAAAACACACATGCTGATATTATAAAGTCTGTGTGTGTGTGTGTGTGTATGTGTGTGTGTGTGTGTGTGTGTGTGTCTACATATAGCAATGGCCAAAAGTTTTGAGAACGACACAAATATTCATTTTCACAAGTTTGCTGCCTCAGTTATTTTGATGGCAATTTGCATAAACTACAGAATGTTATGAAGATGATCAGATGAACTGCAGTTATTTGCAGAGTCCCTCTTTGCCATGAAAATGAACAAAAACACTTCCACTGCATCGACTCTTCCACTTTGACAAAAACACTTCCACTGTTGCAGCCCTGCAGCAAAAAGACCTGCCCATCAATTCAGTGATCCACTCGTTCACACACGTGAAAGTGTTAAGGAGGACAAGGCTGGAGATCACTCAGTCAGGCTGATTAAGCGAGCACAGCAGACTGGATGGTGGTTTCCTCCAAGGTAAGAGCATGGTTACCTGCGTGGTTAAGGAAACATGTGCAAGGAAACTTCTTGCACGACTTCTGTCCAAGAAAAACATCAGGGACTGACAGATATTTTGCAAAAGGTACAGGGACTGGACTGCTGAGGACTTTGATGAATCCCCTTTCCGATTGTTTGGGTCATCCAGAAAAAGTGATGGGGCATCTTTACCTGGTCATGCCAACAGTAAAGCATCCCGAGACCATTCGTGTGTGGGTTTGCTTCTCAGCCAAGGGAGTGGCTCACTCACAATTTTACCAAACAACACAGCCATGAATAAAGAATGGTACCAAAACATCCTCTGAAAGCTACTTCTCCCAACCATTCAAGAATAGTTTGATGAAGAACAATGCCTTTTCCAGCATGATGGAGTTGATTGACAGCATGCCAGGGTGAAACCAATACATAAAACATCTGACAAAAAGATCTAAAAACACTGAAGCAGCAAACTTTGTGAAAACCAATACTTCTGTCAGTCTCAAAACATTTGGCCATGGGTGTACATATGTTCAAGTGTTCAAACAACAGTTAGGGGTCATGGTTTTATTTTGGAAAAACATTGCTAATCCCATTTGTGGAGTTCATTGCCTTTTTCTCTGGATAAAAGGTCTGTGTCTGTGCCATCATTAACAGCACATTATTTGATGATGCTAAACTTATACTTTATGCTAAAGATATAACATTACTGACACAGATGGATTAGACTGTTTCACTTTTTTTTTTTTACAGCTTTTTAAAGTTTTCCTGAAACATCATTGTCTCAAAATAGCAGCAAGAGTTCCATTATGGTCCAGAATGGAACACATTCTTTATGAAAGCAGTAGACTGGAAGCAGCCCTGGCCTGTGCTGCATTACGGAGATACTGTACTGTATGAAGAGGAAGAGCTGTGTTGCTATTGTTGTGCAGAAACATACTTCCTGATTTGGCTCCGTCTCTAGGACCTCACTGTCAACACGGTCACAGTGCAAATTAAGGACAATGCTCATATCGGTGCATGTTTAGAAGATACATACAAACAGGACATTCATCAGCTGCATTTTAATAGATATTCCCTCCCATCCTTAGCCCTTTTAAGGTTATTAGAAGCTCACTCTTACTTGGGCAGCTGGCGGAAGTCTCCAGAATAATCCTCATACTTGTAGTTAATCACGTGCCAATCTGAGTTGTAAGTCTTAATGCACTGTTGAGAAAAAAAGAACATGCAAGATTCATATGTCGTATGTACAGAACTTTTTGATGAGGACACACACACACACACACACACACAGAGTTGTATACACACACAATGACTTGTAGCTGTAGCCAAGTAATATTATTAACATTAACTTTAACCTAAATTAACATTAACCTTGCCAAAAGGAAATCCTTCTGCAAGCCAAAAAAAGATGCAACTGATGAAAACACCATGCTTCCTCAAAAGAACCAGAGAAAATGTCCCCAATCTGCTTTTTTAAGTCTCCTATGGTTTTCAGCACATTTGTTTGTAACCAGCTGAATACAAGGCCACAAAGACTCACGCAGAGACTCACACACAAAGCCTTTAAAGAAGACAAGGATTAGTACGCTACTAATAATAATCTAATTAAACACATGCATGTGATTTCCACTGGCTGTTATTAGCTTTTTGCCAAAGCCTGGAAAATGAACGTGACTTTCTATATGTATGGTATCCCTTCAGTAATTATTGATTATCTGAAGCATAAACGCATTCTAATATTCTTAAGGCACTATGCTAAAGTGGATCAAAGTGTTTTTTGCGCTCCTGGCAGACAAGCATTCATCACTCAGCACTTCTTAAAGGGATAAGATGGAGATTACAGTCTGCAAAAAGCGATGCAGCTACCCTTCTTCAAATCCAATTACAAGAAATGAAAGCAAGATGGGAAGAGAGAGAGAGAGATGAGCTGGTAGTAGAGCACAGAATTTGAATGGCCAAAGATTTTCCTAATAAAAGAAAAATAAATGCAATGATAATCTGTGCTTGTGGGCAACTGATAAGCACCATAGGTCAGTCTAGTTGGATTACAGATGGCGACGTTTATGAGCAGTGAAGTTTCTTGGCAGATGTGTGTACCGGAAAATTGTTTCACTTCAAGGCAGCAGGCCTACAGCTGCGCTGCGTCATCAGGCTCATAAGCGAGGGGAAATATCATTTTATTCTTCATTCTGACAACAGCCAATGACCATTAAATGGATTCTCATTGACCATGCGTGACCCCAGAGGCCACACACGCTCAAAAACTCAAAGCTCAAGAGTACTTTTGAGGCCAAGCACAGATCTCTTTAATTCATTAATTACATTACTGACACTCTGTGGCCAATGTATGGCATTATGATTGCATATTCAGCTTGATTGAATATGTATGAGGAGGCTAAAACCAAGTGTAAACTTTGGCTATGTTCTTAAAATAGTGTTAATAGTAGGCTTTTTTAATAAGGATAGCAGCCATGGCAGTAGGCACAGTCCTCAAATATATGCTGAAAGGATGTTAACCATCAAAAACTCTCAAAAAACACAGTTTTATTTATGTTTCCTAAACTCCATTCCAGACAAGAAGTGCATCCTATAATATGCTTTGATTTTTTATCACTGCTATACTGTCCCTGAACTTGTCAAACCACTGGCCAGACAGCTGATCCAAGGGGTGTCCAACCATCCATCTTCAGTCTCTTTAGGATGTACTGAGTCATACCCTGACACAAAACCTCTCACCTCCTGGACAAACAGGCTGGTGGCTTTTTTCTCTGCTCCCTCAGGCACGGTGGGGTACAGAGTCCTTCCCTGCCGCTTCAGAGTTGACATCTGCACAAGAACACACACAAATAATATTTAAATGTTAAAACAAAGCTGCGTGGTTTAATCATTTCAATCAGAGGTCAGACTAAATGTCTTTAAACCCTTCACCTCCAAGAACCATAGGTGGGCATAGGCTTTCTGACTACTGACCATTAATATGCCTCAAGTGAAGGAGTGCATGATTAGAATCAGCCAGCTTATTTTTTATTTTGGCCAGTTAGAATTATGAATTAATGACCAACAGTTCATGTCTGTGCACGTGCTGGGTCCACTTGCCAGCTTGTGTTTCATGTTAGCGTGTACATTAAAGCTCGTAAAGCTTAAGCTTTGTATGAAGAGTGTACAAAAATGTTGTCTTAAAAAATATGACACAATAAATAAATAAATAAATGCTTGAAAAGTCAGCTCTGCTCCATTTATAGGTTGAGAAAACTATGTTAATTGGGATAATGTGAGGAGAAGGAGAGTGCAGGTGCGTGTAAGTGTGTGGTCTCAACATATTATGCATTTTAATGCATGAGAGCAGTGATGCTTGAGTGCTCCGTCCTTGGATTCTGATGAATTGAATGGTTATCTGTGCAGTTCATAAAACAGACACTAACTCTTACATCAACTCTCATTCCAAAGGAATGTGGAGGTATCCAGAAGTAGAACTGTGTTGCAGTAAGTAAAATAAGTTGAGCATTATTGGCCCTGGAACACACACACAGAGCTGCACAAAGGCAAACACACAAATCAAAGAGCGAGAGAAAATGGAGTGGAAACTCAGTTGATGATCTTTCATAAGGAAAAAGTCTTGAGCACTGTTTGATAGTTGCTTGAAGGTCTGAGAGGGAATTTGGCCTTGAAGTTCAAACGAAGTGAAGATCTCTGCTGGAGCACAAATTGTGTCTGTGAGAATAAGCCAAAGCTCACAGTGTCCCGTAAGAGGCTTTCTTGCACTTGAGCAGCTGTGCTAACAGGTGACTCAATGCCTTGGACTTGAATCATCTGAAGATTAAACACTCTCCAAGAAGAAGACAAGTGGATGGACTTTAACTGCATACATGAAATATAAAAGAAGGAATTATGGTTGGACTGGACTGGGATTATGGATTAGGCAGAAAACACACTGGACAGATAAATGTATACTTGGATGGATAGAAGGACAGAATAATGGATGCCGGAGTGAAGGCATAAAAGGACAAGTGAAGGAATGGATAGATAAATGAATGTATAAATGGAGGGATGGGCACAATGATAAAGTTAATGAACAGTTGGATGTAAATGAGATTTGGCCTCAGTGAAAGAAAAAGTACAAAGAGAAGTATGAAGGAGAGGTGGACCACTACCTGCATAGAACAGAATGAATGAAAGCACTGATGATCACTGAACAACTGAAGGATGTGTTAATATATGGATCATTCAAAATACTTTAGAAGATGTTCTGCACCGATGTAACCAAAAGGTGAGCAGATCTTCCTCCAAGTCATCAATGTATGAGAGGATTAGGGATTGGACAGAGAGATACGTAGGTGAACAAAATAAATTGTGCTATCCAGAGAGGGTGAACGGATATCTGAATGGCTGAAGGGATGGTAATATGGATGAAGAGGTGGATAAATAGATGTTTGTAGAGATGGAAATGGAAATGAGAGCTCTACAAAGTGATAGATAGATGAAGGAATATATGAATGAATTAACGAATGAATGAACAAACATTTGAAGTGGATAGAATGTAAGATTAATGCTTACTTGAAAGTCATCGATGGGGAACTGCAGCATGTCACGCAGGACATCACTAAGGATCTGAGTCTTCCTCTGGACCAAAACACTCTCATAGTCCAGCGGCTCAATCACCTTTGGTTTCACCTGACGAGAAAAAAAAAACATATGCTTAGCATTACATTCTTGCAAGAAAGAAAGTAAAAATTAATATAAAAGTTTTACAATATAAGAGACAAAAAACACTGCTTAATTTGGGCCTGGAATTTTTCCAGAGTTTCATTGATATGCATTTTCCGGTGTTTTACATACTTATTTTGCACTCACTGTAAGCCTGTATAACTGCTTACAGATAACTGAACACATATTGTGTGTGTGTGTGTGTGTGTGTGTGTGTGTGTGTGTGTGTGTGTGTGTGTTTGCGTTTGTGTGTGTGTGTGTGTGCGTGTATGTGTTTGCGTGTGTGTGTGTGTGTGTTTGCGTGTGTGTGTGTGTGTGTGTTTGCGTGTGTGTGTGTGTGTGTGTGTGTGTGTGTGTGTGTGTGTGTGTGTGTGAAGCTCACGCTCAGAGATATACATGAATGAGTACTGTGTTTATTTTGTACCAGGCACAGTGGGCTTGTGAGTTTCCTCTTATGCTCTGTGATTGGCTACAATCAGCAGCATTGGCCACTAATGGCCAATAAGAGTCTGGGGAACCGTTTCCATGACAGGGTTCTTTGTGACCTCATAAATACAAATGTAAAGCACAGAGCCCTGTCTATAACCACCACTGGCTGAGAACTTGGCTGAGAGCCAAGGTCGTCTACATTCCTGACAAGATGACGCCCTTGTGGGAGAGGAGTATCCTGCCACTCACACGCAAACACACACACACACACACACACACACACACACACACACACACACACACACACACTCACGCTCTGATGTCACAACCCTCTGTGGTGATGGTGAGTGAGTGAGTAAATGCACAGCATGGACAAAGAATATAATGTATTTGAAAAAATACTTTATAAAACCGAAGATGTTATTACTCTTTATTCTCCAAAATAGAGCGTACACTTGATCTAAAATAAACGTTAACTGCAGTGATATTTCAGAGCAAGGATCTATGATCAGAGGCAAGCTGCAATCAAAACAGGCAGCACTGGAAAAGGGTGGTGGAAGCAACTAATCATAACAAGAAAAATAAATATCCTCAATCTCTTCAACATCTTCAAAGCCAAGACTCTGCTTTTTTTATAAATATGTATTTTCTATGCCTTGCCTTTGTGTGTGTGTGTGTGTGTGTGTGTGTGTGTGTGTGTGGCATTTGCTTCTGTGCTGTATGTTTACTTTTCTAAATGCCGGTCCTGCTACTGTAAGGTTAAAATGAGAAATTTGATTGCTGACCCGTGCTGCACATGCGTGAGTGTATGGGTTAAAAGCAGAGGTGTAATTTTGCTGTGGTTCACTGTGCGGTGTACTCACAATGACAAGAATTTTCACTTTTAATAATCAAAACATACATGATTAATACTTATATTGTAATGAAAAATGCATTTTAAAATTTTAGCAATATCTGTTTTGCTTGGGTGTCTTTTTTCTTGCTTTTCAGTATATCACCTGTGGCAGTACCAACATGACCATTTTGCCAGTTAAAGTGCTAAATGAAAGTAAGACTACGGCTTCAGCTTTATTAGCACTTAAGCTAGCAATAGCCATTACCTATGCCTCTTATAGGCTATGGCAACAAACACTTTTTAAAATGTGGGTTGGTTGACACACAAGGAAAGAAATGTCGCCGACTATTGGTTCTGCTCTGAGTTTTGGTTCTGCTCTTTCAGCCCTCCTTCTAACCATCATAACAGCAATAAAAACCTGATGGTTATTGGTGTCTGTGTGTGTGTGTGTGTGTGTGTGTGTGTGTGTGTGTGTGTGTGTGTGTGTGTGTGTGTGTGTGTGTGTGTGTGTGTGTAGAGTCCTGGGAAAAGTTTTAGGAACCTGAGACTCTACATTAATGGTTTTAAAAACAACTATATAAAATTACAAATGTATACAGTAGAAGTACATATTTATATGCAGCACTGTAAGTGCACTATACGAATTATTCAATCTTATTGAACCTTTCCTTTGGGGATCCCGGAAAATTCTGTTAATCCTGTTTAATACCTGGTTTGGCAAATCAATGTTAAGTAAAATCAGATGTGCTGCTGATTGAAGTGTACAGTTTACAGTAATGACGGTTGAGGGCATCAAGAAGAAGAAGTGAGGAATTAAGTCTTTCTTCTTAAAAAAGGGGTTCGAACCCCCGATCAGACGGCCAACACCCTAACCACTAGGCCACTGCTGCCCCCCACGCATGAAGAGAAAAGCTTTAAAGAGGTTTAAAACATTGAAGAGGGTTAACAGCTGCTGCTTGGCCTTTCAACATTGGCCTTTCTTGATATATCTCATTTTAGGCTACTTCAGTTTATCAGTGTCGACACAATCAGTTCATCAGCAAGCCTGGCAAATGCTCACGCACTTCCTCACCCACTACTGTTCAACGACTCTGCATTTTCACCCTTTTGCCAACTCAAGTATCCCTTAAATGATAGCTCCATTCCAAAAACCGCATGATCAGAAGAGAGCTCTCACACAGTTCACACAGTTTACACATAGTCCCAGGACCAGAGTGACATCATTACACTGTGCACCAGCATGCATGATATCCTCACTGGTCCTTTAAAATGAAACCATAATCTAGCTGACGTATTATAGCATCAGTGAGCAGGCCAAGCTGGACTGCGGCCACTAGAAAGCAGCACTGAGGATACAGATCAGGTCTAGCCAAACCAAATGCCTTCGAATGAATGCAATATGAAGCCAATTAACGACTTGTTAAGCCTGGTGAATGTGCAGTCAGCTCAAGTGCAATGGTTGTGGTGGGCCAAGACCCCAAAAGGCAAACAATCTACAAAATAAAATGTGAGTAGAAATGCATTTTTAACAGCATGCAATATTTTGTGAATAAATTACAATACATTTTAAAAGCAAAATAATAATTTATGGCCTAAACCCCCATATAGCACAACTAGCCTTATTCTCTTTGGATGGGCATAATGGCCCTTCCTCTCCCTCCATCACACAGCAAGATGCCATCCAATATCTGCTAGTTAAAACTAAAGATTTGACAGTTAGGGTTCTTCTCCAAACACTAAGCTGTCCAATGATATGCAATCACAGCCGTTTGAAAAGACCCTCCTCGCGTGGTAGTACCATGTGGTGAAAGAGACCTTGCTAGAAAATAGTTGATGATTAAAAAGAGTCAATTTTGCCATTATTTTTATTGTAGGATTAGAATTTATGCTATCCCCTACAATCAGGCAACTCACAAACTAATCATTACTCATTCATAAAGGTAAATATCAGACCTTGTTTAAGAAGAGGTTAAATTGAGTAATCACTGCCCTGCCACCAAGCCTTTGTATAATGTAAACCATTGCATGAGGATTTGTTGCCCTTCATGTTCCACTTTTAAGGCATAGAGACCTCTAATCACAAGCAAGCATACGCAAGGAGGTCTCTAATTAAACCTGCCTGCTACTCCTGTTAAAGTGAAGTGTGTGATGTGAGGACAGCCAGTCTTGTTTTATTGCGCTATAAATCCTGCACGTTCTGTTTTCTCACTTTGTGCACAGAGAAGTCTTTTGTTGTCACACACTCAAGCTCAGTATACTAAATTGATTCAAACATGTATCACAAAAGAGTCCCCCAACAACAGACACTCAGGGTACCGACAAACAGGTCCTGTTCAACGATTTCAATAGGACTATGTAAATAAATAAAAACAGAACTATACGTGGTCCATTCCTTTACATTAATCAAGTTGTTAATAGTCTAAATGCTCAGAGACTTGAATATAAGTTCATATATTTAATTTAATATTCAGTAATTACTTTGGAATGTTTAATAACTATTATGAAACGAATGTATAAGTAATACTAAAGTCATAGTAATTAACATATGGGTTAACATTAGTAAATGAACATTAAACCTGCAGTTTTAGGAGTTAAAATACTTCCTACATTTCTGAGCTAGTCAACACTGAACTAAAGTTCTATTCCTGACTCTCCAGATCACTCACCCCTGTCGGTGCCCCTGACTCCCCGTCCACCTCCATCTCCCCCGGGCTCCTGCCCTGCTGGGCTCGCTCACAAGCTGCCTCCTTACGGGGGACACGACCCCCCCTGGCCTGCATGGTTCAGTCCGTGCGTGACAGCAGGTTTTGTGACAGAGGGATGGCTTGAGTCAAAATGAGCAAGAAAGCACCAGACATCTAGCACACAGCTACTACTACAGCATAAGCACGGCCTCTGCTTAGCACTGCCTTCTACATGCAAACTAATCTTTCACTCTCTCTCCCTTCTTTCTCTCTCTCAAGCTCATTCGGTCAGAAGTATAACATGTGGAGTTCTCAATCTGTTGCTTTGACTCAAATCACAGTCCCTTCCACCCTCTCTCTTCCCTCCCTCGCTCTCCGTCTTTCTCTGTGAGGTGACCACTCCTTCACACAGCTGTTCTTGTGCGAGGGAGTGTTTGCATGAGTCAAAGGAGATGAGAGCGAGTGCATGTGTGTGTGTGCTATTGTTGCTCCTTTACGGTATATAGTTCTATAGTGCACAGGTCTGGACCACATCTCAAAGCAGTTCAGACACAGCAAGAGCAGCGAGCATGTTTCCCTTTGAACACACTCTGTCAAACAGTAAAAAAGGGGCCGTGAAGATGCAAGACTGTTGGGAGGGGTCACCTGACAAAGACAGAATAAATGAAGAAGAAAAAGCAATGGAAAACCCCAGTCTTCTTCTGCAGTTCATTTCAGCATATACTCAGTTCCACCCAACAAAATGATACAAAAGGTAATGAACTTATGATACCACATCGCACAAATCAGTCTGAATGAGACAGGGCGTAGGATGATATATAATCGTTATCACAAATTACATGATAATGAGCTTTTCTCAGCATGATGTAGGTTCACAGAACAAGTCAAAAGAGGGTTTGTCCGATTGTTGACACGCTGTCTTGCATAGAGCATAAGTGAAAGCCTAATGGCCACGGTGATGCATATTATGGATTCTTTCGAAACTGGCAGTATTTTTCTCACTAGCAATTCAGCTTTGCGTATCTCACTTATTCTTGAAAATCAATGACGGTACACTTTTTCTCCACTTTTCGGACATCCTCTCACTTTCCAAGATTGTGCTAAATAATCTGGTTACCTAACGCCTCCATAAACGCCTCCATGCTGCCACACGTATATCATCTGGATCAAAAGCCTTCCATTCTTCCTCCTCTACATTGCTGCCATTTCTTCCATTTTGCTAATCCACTGCACTTGCTGCTTCACTATCCTCACATCATCCAACCTTATATCTCTCTCATTCTCTTCATTCGTCATCGTCAACCTGAAATGGTCCAACTAGCTCACCTTTAATAATACCAGCCCATACAGGTACCCCACCTTGCTGGCGTCTAAATAGAAGTGGAGCTCTGTGCCTGTTACTGATCCAGCCATGGGCCCTTCCATCTGGTCCATCAAGAGTCACGCTCATCTCATAGGTTCATTAAACCTTTGAAAACCCTGTCTTGAAATATTTCTTGGCCCACTCTTGATGTTCCAACTTATATGTCTTGTTCAGTGTGGTCAGGTTTCAGCTTTCCTCACCTTGGCCATGTCTCTGAGCACTGAATACCTTGTACTGCTTGACATTCTAAAAAGATTCAGTTCTGGAAAATTACAACACTGGAGGAAAATGGGTTCTTGGTAGTTTCATGTTAGATTCATCTCAAATCTTCTTGAATCGGCTAATTTGTATCTTTTTTTCTCGTCGCTCTGTTGACTATTTGCAACAGACTTTGTAGATGAGGAGCCTTTCAAAAATCTCAAAGATACACTTAAAATAAAAATTAGTTGCTCCATTTTAGATGGATTACACAGTGGGATAATCCAAAAAAGCACACACAGATTTGCACACACATGTAAAGCTTATCTGCTCCCATTCAGTGCTGTGGCATATTCCTGAAAGGTCACTCGACAGTCAGACGCTTCATCTATTAACCCTCCCTACCTCTTTCAGACAGAGGAAGAGGAAGCAGGAGAGGGGATGGTATTTAGCGTCTGGAACCTCCATTTCTGAACGTCAAAACACAGAGAGATAGAGAAACAAACCCAAACACTGTAATCCTGTATGAGACTACAATCAACAAAAAAAATATTGCTGTATATTTCTCAAATTGAGCTGCTGTGTGTACGTGAGCATTTGTATCTGTCTGTGCTGTAAATATTAGTTGATGAAGGCAGATTGAAAAAGTTGTCCACATGCTTTCAGCCCTCTTTACTATAGAAATGTATTGCATTTGATAAGTTGTGTAATTGGTCAGGCTGATGTAATGATTGGAGGGGCTCCTGACTGGCCTCTTTGGCACAAAGCCAGGGTGGGGTCCACACACTCAAGCAAAAACATACACATCTCCCTCCTCATCCCACACACCCAACCCACATTGGGAGCTTCATAGATGGACCTGAGCCAAAGTCAGCTCCCCTTGGAGCACCAGAACACAGCTGGCAGCCTGAGAACACGTCTTTTAGAGCAATATGACGTCTTTGGAGACAGCGGATACAGGGAGGAGCCCGGTTAACGTATGATTTAGAAGATTTGCAGTATCATAAAGAGCCGTAGAAACTGATAAACAACTACTATGGCGTAGTAGGTGTTGTTTTAGGCCTTCACCAATACACAGACAGACCAGTCAAACTGGAGGTTTTCGAGAAGCTCTCGGCAAGTTCAACATATAAAAGGAATAGTTGGGCAAAAAAAAATAAAATATATATATATATATATATATACAAGATGCCACTGACCCCAGTGAGAGTTGATCAACCAAGATATGTTTAGTGTCTAGCTGTAGGCTATGGACACGGAAGAAGTCAACTGTCACTGAAATAATTTCCTTTTTATGGAAGTAAATTATACTCTGTGCTAAACAACAAAAAAAGTGTGCGCTCTTTTTTGAAATGCTGCATTTGATTTGTGCAAATTAAGAGATGCTTGGGGACATACAGTACTGTGCAAAAGTTTTAGGCAGGTGTCGAAAAAATGCTGTAAACAAAGAATGCTTTCAGAAATATTAATAATGATTGTTAATTTTTATCAATTTACAAAATGCAAAGTGAGTGAACAAAAGAAAAATCTAAATCAAATCAATATTTGGTGTTACTACCTTTTGCCTTCAAACCAGCATCAGTTCTTCTGGCCCCCACAGAGCCCTGATCTCAACATCATCCAGTGTGTCTGGATTACATGAAGAGACAGAAGGATGTGAGGAAGCTACATCCACAGAAGATCTGTGCTTAGTTCTCCAAGATGTTTGGAACAAACTACCAGCCGAGTTCCTTCAAAAACTGTGTGCAGGTGTACCTAGAAGAATTGATGCTAATTTGAAGGCAAAGGGTGGTCAAATGTTGATTTGTTTTAGATTTCTCTTTTGTTCATTCACTGCATTTTGTTGATTGATGAAAATAAATGATTAACACTTTCATTTCTGAAAGCATTCTTTGTTTGCAGCATTTTTTCCACACCTGCCAAAGACTTTTGCACAGTATTGTATTTACAGAAACCATTTGGGTGACCTATGACAAATTCACCTTCAATGTTGGTGATTATCACTTGTCATTCTTACACTCGTACTCAACCCAAAGTTTCAATCTAACTTTTACTCTGATATTTGATGCTTCACCTAATGAAACGCTAATAATTTAAATACTTGCAGATATGCTATAGGTAAATATAAAATGTTGCATTATTGGCAATATTATTAATATTAAAACAAAGAAAAGAAGCAAAGCTTTAACCTCACTGATTACCCAGTGTAGCTTCCAGTGCTATGGAAAGTAAGTGGTCTGTGCTCGCTCAAGAATTGATCTTTTTCTCAGAGCTAAGAGGTCAGTGAGGTAATGCCGTGTGCATGGTGATGCTGTTAATCTGCTTTTGTCATTATACAGTCTTTCAGCTTCCCTCTGTCTCTCCCATCTCTCATCTCTCTCTCTCTCCATTCCCCTAAACTCTAACCTGAGATAGCAAACATTGACCAGGAAATGTACTACAGATGCATGAAGCAGTCATTAAAGTGATTCAATAAAATCGAAAAACATGCCTTGTTCACACATTTGTTTTCTGCACGATATGTAACATACAGTAACATCAGATTGCAACATACACTAGTGGAATAATACATTTATACAATAGTATTTTTTCTGATACAAATGGTGGAGAATGCCTGAGACAATAATGCTTGACAAGTGCTGCATAATTTAGAAGCTGCAGCTGAACTTGCACTAATAGAAGACACACAGACGCTAACATACACACACACGTACACGCGCACACACACATTCAGACAAATTGACTTACTGTCTCTATGCTACACATTTTGTACATGTAGTCCACCCACATATACACTCTGAAGCCCACATTACCATAAGAAATGTGGCCTCTCAGCAGGCTGCTACTTTAAGACTCAGGATGCTGAGTAATACTTTAAAAGGGCTAAGATCAGCAGCAGTTTCTAACATCTCATCCTCTTTATATGGCTTGTGCTATATACTATATAAACATCTCTGCTCTGTCAGGACATGAACCAAAATCACTTTCTGTGTGCTTGTGCAGTGAAATGAACATTGCGTTGCCAGTGTGTACATCATTCCCATGAAAATAATACTTGATCAGTTATGTGGGCAGCCTGAAGATTCTTAACAATCTGTGCATCAATTTGTGCGTCAGTGTAAGAAAGAAACCCCCAGGATCTCACTGATGCATGTTTAAAGTTTCAGCTCAGCAGGCAGTTAACAGGCAAACAGACAACTAAAATAATTTTAGTCAGGCTTTACTGAAAGACTCACTGTAAAACTACAATATAAAAAGCATTTAGTAAAGAATATCCCATTTGAATGTTTGCTGCATGTTTGAAATGCGTTGGTATACTGAATCAAATGAATTCAATGCATCACATACAAAGAAAAACAGATGCATGGATGTGTGTGCATCATTTTCAAGTGAAATTAGCTGCAAAATTATTAACATTCAGTAATGGTTATAGCAAATGTCCTATTTTATCCAGGTGAAAATGATGTATACATTGGATTCAAGGAATGTTTTCCCATATACACATGCACCCAAAAAACACACATTACCAGTGCCGATGGGGTGGATGGTGCCAGAGATTCTCTGCGGCTTTGTGTGTGTGAATCCTCTACTTGCTGTGTTGTCTCCAGCTCTGGTTTACAAACATAGGCACAGTTTCTGTCCAGTAAAGTCCGAAAGCCTTCCCATAGCATTACGCTGGCTGCACACCCCATTGCCCATACATACACACAGAGATTGCCGTGCAAGCCCTTCAAGCAAGTTCTGCAAAAACGATACAGCCCTATTAGGTCTCCTCTGGCAATGCTAATTCAGACCTAGATGCATCCCTGCTGAAGTCCCTCCAGCTCTTCTTTAAGCTTCTGGCAGCTCCAGGGGCTGTCCAGCTTTTAGAGATTTATATTCTCTCCATCATGGGCCACTCACGAGCTGAAACAAAATCTGGAACAGAATGGTCTTCACAAAAGTATCAGTCCTTTAGCTTCTTGAATCAAACATCAGATATCTGAGCCAAATGTCTAGAAGAGAATCTGTTAACCTGAGACAGTTCTCTTTCATGCCTAAGTTAAGGTCCAGTCTTCTAGATAAGAGACATCACACCTAATCCAGTCAGTGAAGAGAGAGGTTGAGCAAAAGAAGTGGAGAGAGTGATGAGCTGCTTCCTTAGACTACTGGGCGTCTACTACTCTGCTGTGAATGCTCACGCTTTCTCTCTCTCTCTCCCTTCCTCTATTCCATCCACCTCTCTTGCACTCTCCTTGTAACACTGCACTCTTGTGCTCCCTGACCTATATCTGACAATACAGAAGCATCAACTGAGCAATGTGCATTCAGAAAACAGTCGAGGCACACACACTTGGACACAGGCAGACACATCTAAAATGGGACAGTGTGGCCGAGCTGATACATTTCGACATGAGTGATGGAGCATAACCGTAAAAAAGTGAAAGCTCCCAAATATCACAAGCAAAAACGTTTTGGTGCACATACACACACACACACACACACACCGCTTATACATAGCCCCATTTTAATATTTCAGTATGAACTGACACATTCACTGAGTTACAAGATAATTCAGTAAATCAGGACTGACATGAAGTCAAGATCCAAGGGTTTGCCTGTGTGGTTGTATGTGGGTATGTTTGGGCGTGCATGGGTGTGCACATTTCATTTTTGCAATTACTCCACAACATGCACACACACACAATACTTCTTTTTGTTTCATTTCTACATCCAACTACATATCGTATTCATTCTGTAATGAATTACTAGTAGGCTACTGTCAGTGTGCGCAGGTAACCCCAGATTGTTGCTGTAATATACTATTTACTGCAGTTTGTAAACCACTGAAATAAAAAAGTGCTATTGTGATATTTTCTCTTTTTCTTACGTGCAAAAAACAATCAAACATTTTACAAACTGACTATATCCCACAGAATCAGGATTTTTTGTTCCTATACTTTTAGGACAGACATATATAAATGACTCTGTTATTGTTTGGACTGTCTGTCTTCATCAAAAACGGACCTGAAAAACACCCTAAAACCTGTGATTTAAATAGCCAAATAGCCAAGAAGCTTGCAATTACCATCATTTGTAAGATGGCAAATACCCATGGATTTAATTCTCCAGCACAGGCCACTGAGGCCCAGTTAGACTGAGATCTTGGGCATTTAGAGGCTAAGTCAACACCTGGAACTCTTCCCCATACCATTCCTCAACATTTTTAGTGATGTTGCTGCAACACAAAGCTACCATGTCAAAGTAGATTGCACATATATTGCAGGTTTTCCAAGGTTTTTCAGCTGAACATTGCATAGAGCTTCACACTGCCTACACCGGGTTGTCTTCTTCCCATAGTGCATGCTGGTGTCCTCATCAGGTGAGTGAAAAAAAGTGAGAAAACACACCTAGTCGTCTACACGATGTAAGAACAGGCCACTTCTACCATTGCTCCACAGTTCTTTTCTGATCCTCACATGGTCATTCTAGCTACTTTTCAGCACAGATAGGAATCGGCATGAGCCTTCGGATCAGTCTGCGACTAGCCAGAGCCTAGAAATATGCATACAAATATATCAGAAATACGCATACACATATAATACACTTATATAAATATATTTTTAACTTCAGTTGTATTATTTTAATATCTTTGGACAGGCTGAATGAACTGGGGACCAAACGTCATGGTTTGAACTTCAGCATTGTTTACATATCATACGATATTATCATATACCCTTTTAAGGCTTGATGTACATTAATGTAATGTGAAGTGAATTGCTGAGTTGTTGGGTTTATTAGAATGACAGCTAAATGCATTTGGCCTTCACAGACAAAAACTAACAGCTTTAGTTTCTGCCAGCTTTCAATATTTGCATAATATTTTAATATTAACACTCATTTTAATATCAACACTCATAATTAACACTCTCCCTCGCTCCCTCACAATTCTCCATGAGTACATGTAATCTCACATTCAAGAGACCAAAATGATCTGTTCTTCATTTCGGGCTTTTTAGTCTCTCATTCTCCCAAAAACAGTGCACGCTGACTATGTCTTGAGGACACACTTTGATATGAAAATATAATGCTTGGTGGCTTTATTAGCTTCAAAGAGCATGAGAAATTACAACAACCCAGATTTTTTCGATGGAAAAAAATTGAAGACAAAATATGGCTGGAAATTAAACGCTGGGTCAAGATTACAGCAAGCTTCAGAGCTGCTCGCAGCCTGCTATTAGAAAAGAACTACATTAATAAACCCTCAATTAGACAAATGAATGAGAACAGGACATATATAATTGATATGGGAAGATATATTTAGATTCCAGGCCTAAATCTACAAATCAGATTTGGTCCAGACCCTCTGGGCCACATTTAAACAGAAAGATGAAAGGTTCATATCTGATCTGCTTTGTGTCTTTAACAGATTAGTGAGTTTGCATACTCTATAGAGAAGGGGCTGTTATATGAATGAGGACTAGAACATAGGAGAAGGTTTTCTCAAAGCAGGATTTCTTTAGATGAGTTCATATCAAAAAGGTAATGTGACTTGTAAAAACAGGAAATGGAAACCTTTTTTGTGTTATTTAGAACCATTATTTTGCTTCAGGTTTTCCATCCCAGTAAAAATGCAGTGCAAACTTATGCATTATGCAAGTGTCCACAGTTCTCAAAATAACAAAATCAGTCAAACAATGTGCTTTTCAACATTAACTTCTTTTTGCAGGCCTCCACAATCCCATTCCATGGGCAGTAAATTTATGATAGTAAAGAAAATATATAAGTAAACAAAATTCAAGGCTGAACTGAGAGACTTCCAATTTAAAGCAGGCTGAAGGAGCAAGATTATGTGAAAAACAGCTAAATGTTGTCATCAAATGACAATAATCAGTTTGGATTCACAATATTTAGTAGTCCGCTATGAACATTTTTAATTGATTGCAATGATTTAAAATGGCCAAATTATTTTTCACCATTGTTATTTTTGACAATCAAATGTTTATGTCGTATCAAACAGTGTTTTTGCCCATTTGTTTTAGGCAAAAACATAAAAAAATTTTAAATTATGTCTATTTAAAGATGTCATGGGTTTTACTGAAACAAAAAGTGCCAGACTTAGTCCTAGACTACAGTGGATTTGCAGATTCACCATTAAAAGCCTTATTTAGTCCATGACTATGCCTAATCCATGTCCAGGAAACTGACTTTGAAATTCTCAACTCTTGTCTTGGTGGTAAAACACATTTAGAGGGCAGTGGTGAACAAATTTATTTTAACTTCAAATTGTCTTTAGTCATTTGGGGGCTTTTGTGAATCAGCAGTCGCTCTATAATGTCTACCATAGAAGATGCTCTAAAAATGTCTTCAGCAGCCTTCACTATCAGCTTTTCTGAAACCACACTGATTTGAAAGCACTGTGTAATGTTTGGATATCATCAGCTTCTATAAATTACCCAGTAACTTTGAAGTATTTATCATTATTATGAAACGAAAGTGCCAAATACTGTATTTACTCACGTGAGGTCCCTGAGGGTGTAAGGAAAGTTTAAGGAAAGTAAAGTCCCAGCACTCCTCCCCCCCCTTGTGCTACATTGTTTTCTTATGGGTTGCATATGCTTCTTCTCTGCACTAATAAAGATCATGTTGCCTAGGAGACCATTGTTCGATTGCCTCACTTCTGCTCCCAGAGGGTGAAGTCCAGAGTTCCGGGAACATCGTTTTAGTCTGGATTTCATTTTGGAGCTGGACATAACCACAGGGGTGCTGACGTCATACAGACGCTGGAATGACACATCACTTTCTCTCCAGCTCTAAACACACTAATCAGATGCATGAACAACAGAGAGGAGACACATCAAGCTGTCACATTTTGCTTTAACACACGAACACAAGAACAGACCAACAGTGATATACTCGCAGCAGACGAGAGCCCTAATCTAATGTTACCACAAACATTAGATTACGGTTACTTACAGACAAAACTCACATGTTAGAATATAACAGAGACAGACATGAGGGCGCATTTGTACACACTATCACACAAACATGGAAATCTAAGGTAATAATCACTAAAAAGGGGAAAATATGGAATATGTGGAACAATTAAACAGTATGTGTCCAAAGCTTTCAAAAAGGAGGCAAAAGTGACAGAAAGAGAAACATAAACTATGGTCATTCCACCACAAAAGCCGAAAAGAATCTTTCAGCCATGAGTCAACACTACTGACCACTAAAAAAATCATCAATCTGAAAACAAGCGGAGTTTGATTTTCAATGCCTTTTAGAGGTGAGCTCTGCTGCCCCCTGTAGATAAATTAAAGAACCTCAATCATCCACAAAAACACTGATTTACCTTCTCAGCTTTCTGTCGCTGCGAGCTTTGACTTTATCATCTGCATGCAGTGTTTTTTCGATCATACTTTTTTTCGATGTCCCATACAGATGATCTACAGATATTTTCTGTTAGCAGTGTGCTTAAACTAGTGGATTAATAGGGTTAGGTTTAGAATTAGGTTTAGGTTTGACGTTAATATTAAGGAAGAGGCTGGTGTTTTATATGATGATTAATATAATTTTTAATGTATTTATCTTTAATGTATTTAATGTATAATTTGCATTTAACAGATATTTAGATGAGCCGACCATCGAAAAAAGTGTGTGTGTGTGTGTTTGTGTGTGTGTGTAAGTTTGTAAGTGTGCAGTTGACAAACATACGGTGAGAAATATTGGCATATTTCAATAAAAAAAGTGTACGATAATATAATATAATATTTTGGAAGGTACATTTCTCAAGGTATTTAAGAGCTATATTTAACACCATGTTATGAAAATATGCCTAACCCACTGCACTGAATGAAAATATAGTCAGATTGGGAATATTATAATACTTAAAAATAACAGTTAAAAAATGTTAACTGTTATTTAAAAATAAGGATTGCAGAGCAGTCTTTTCGCATCATTCAGCCTTAGTTTCAGTATTTCGGCTGTAAGGCTAGTCTAAGACTGAGCCAGTGGACTTCTCACACATGGGCTTTGGCCAGTTCTGTCCATCCAGTTTGGCCATGTTTGCACTTCATTCAATGATTCAGCCAAGCGCTTATCAGAAAGCAGCACACTACTAGCACTCCATCCCTTTGCAAAACTAGGCCAGGCTTAACTCAGCATCCAACACTAGACATGGCAGAGGGTAACAAAACAGCAATGATGTGGTGGTTAAATATGCAGACAGATCCTATTAAAATGCTACACTAAATAATATATGCTTAAATGTAGAGCTTCATTACAGTGTAATGTTTGATTTGAATACACTGGAAATCAGCTCTGTTAATTAACCAAGATATGGGATGCATTGTCATCACTTGTTAAACCTTGTTTGTTTTTAGTGCGTTGAGTATCAGGATCATTTGCAGACTGAGCAATACAGTTTTTATTCATTATCATTTATTCTTTAACTGTCTTTGTGTCCAATGTACCGACATTATAAGGAAACTAACATTGTTGTGTAAAACTGCTTTTCTTTTAAAAAACAGGAAAACAAAGAGCAACACAGGCTATTTGTTGTTACATGTGAGCTCATTGGTATATTACTTATCACTGACCAACCGGATTTCAATTTCCACTTAGCAGAGATGCATTATCAGGTTATAATCATGATACAAGTTACACCAAATGACCAGGTGAAAACGTGGTTTTAGACACCACTTATTCTGTGTTCTCTTTCATAAAACTCTATAAAAACAGAAAGCATCAAATCAAATACACATATCAAAGGGGTTGTGATTTAATTCATTAAAAATTTACTTAATGCTGAATATATTGCATTTATTCTGTGCTCACTCTTCACTGGCAGACCAGAAACATTAGAATGAAAAATTGTTAGAAAAGTGCTTTGATCACCCCTCATTAGTAATAAAAATACATTTCTGACATCTGGAGGAAAAATAATTGAATGCTTTCATTTCCTTCTGAGCATATAAGCCATGAGAATGCATCTGGTAATTATATCCACAAAGTACAAAGGGCTGGCATGGGTTGGTGAGTGGAAGGAGAACTCGCTGTTCAGTCCAATCTTAGTCCAGAAATAACAGACAACCTTGAAGGTCCTCATCAGCCCTTACAAACTTACATTCCACTTAAAAAAATCCCAAAAAACTACACAGACACAATTTTATCTGCCAAACAAAATCAGCCTGTGAATCAATCCTAATAAAAAATTAAATAAAAGCAAATAAAGCCTTGCTATAGACTTCTCTCCCCCCACACACACACACATACACACTTACTTGGACACATACACACGTATACCTATGTATGCATCTATATCTAAATCAGCATCTATCCATCTATCCATCTATCTATCTATATATATTTATATATATATATATATATGTATATATGTATGTATATACACCACCCTGCCCAAAAAATATTGAAAGCATAAATAAACAACAACAAATTTTGCTTGCACTAAAGACATTTGTGTCTTTAGATGGGATCTGAGATAGCTTTTAATTTTAACTTTTAGATTTGTTAAATTGCACTGAACATCTTTTATATCTGACTCCCAAGATTTTCAACTGGCAGAGGATACAAAAGGTTTTAATGTAAATTTGGTTGGATATCCCTTCCCTGCAATAACTGCATCAAGTCTGCAACAAAATTATTGGTTTGTTGAATGGTTATTGTCTCTAGGCCTTTACCACAGCATCTTTTCATTTCTTCTGGTGGGGTTTCTCTTTCAGTCTTTTCAGGTCTTCATATGACACTTTTCTTTGAAACGTGGATTGTGATATCTCTACCCCTGCTCTGAGGAGGTCGTTCATGGTGTGACTGAGTGATGTTCAAAACCAGTGTTTTCCTTCTTTTTCAGGACATTCTTAAAACCTGTGCTGGCTATGCCCAACGATTTGGTTTCACGGCTTTAAATGGCATGCTTTACCCCTTAGACACCTTTTCTTTATATTTTCCCTTTTTATAAAACAAATGCAGTGTTCACAGATGAAATCCAAAACCTTAACTGAGAGGAGATATTGAGAGCTAATTAAACAACCATTCTAACAGGCTTCACCAGTGTAACAACAAACATTTGTCAGTCTCTCAGGTTCTAATATTTTGCTCACTTGAAATACTGGGTGGTCAGATACACAAAGTGATGTGTTCTGTTTTCAATGTAATTAAACATATCTAGATGTCAATATCAGAAAATTAAACCTCGAAATCAGATCTCTTATAAATAACAAATGATGTATTGTTGTGGAAAGTAAAAACAAACTTTTTGCCGAGGTAAACAGTGTTAAACTATTCGATTAAGTGTCTAAGGCAGTCCAAAAGAGAGAGAGTGAGAGAGCGAGAGAGAGTGAGAGCCAGAGAGAGAGAGAGAGAGAGAATTACATTTTTTTCTATACTACAACTCAACGATATGCTTTGGCATAACTGTACTCCAAACAGCCACGCCAGTCAAATTATCTCGAACTGAAATGAGAAAGGGAGCGAAAGAGCGTGCTTGAAAGAGAGAGAATGCGGTGGGTGTGTCAGTAATCTTGCACTGTGGGTCAGAGGAGATATAGGGCACCAGTTTGAGAGATAATCTGATGAAGGCTGCTGCTGCTTTAATCAGAGCAGGAAATCCTCTCTACATGAGGACAGCTCAGCACTATAACAGGCAGGACAGAAGGGGGAGGAGGAGGGGTCGGCTCTGCCTTTACACGCCTTTACACACTCATCACAAGTATATCTTATTAGCCCATCATATATACCATTATCATATTATATACCTTATTAGCTTTAGGCAACGAAACCTGTGCCGCTGTGTGTATGCGTGAAAAAGTGACTCGCTGCTTCCTGCTGCTGTAGTGACTTTACACAACATCGGTGCTTAAAGTCATAATTATTATGAGACAACCAATACAATCAATAGGGGAACTATATTGGAGATATTGGTCTAGTGCCTGCAGTTAGGGTCCACACAACTGTCTGGAAGTTGTTAAGTTGTAAGTCAAGTTATAGTAAAACATTTCTCCCTGTAGATGGAACTTTGGGATCTCTATTAGAGGATTGAGTAAAAGGAAAACGTAGGCACACTTGCCATCTACAGTGCCTTGCAAAAGTATTCACCACCAAGTATTCAAGCATTTTTCATGTTTTGTTGCCTCACAACCTGGAATTAAAATTGCATTCCACCATTTCATTTACAGATCATGCCTACAACTTTGAAGATGTTTTTTTTTTTTTATTTTGAAGCAAACAACAAATATGACAAAAAGTTAGAAAACTTCAGCGTGCATAACTATTCACTTCATAAGTCAGTACTTTGTAGAGCCACCTTTTGTGGTAATTACAGCTGCAAGTCGCTTTGAATAAGTCTCCATGAGCTTGCCACATCTTGCCAATGGGATTTTTGCCCATTCCTCAAGGCAAAACTGCTCCAGCTCCTTCATATTGGATGGTTTTCGCTTGTGGACAGCAATCTTCAAGTCTGACCACAGATTCTCAATTGGATTGAGGTCTGGACTTTGACTAGGCCATTCCAACACATTTGAATGTTTCCCCTTAAACCACTCGAGTGTTGCTTTAGCAGTTTGCTTCGGGTCATTGTCCTGCTGGAAGGTGAACCTCCGTCCCGGTCTCAAATCACAGGCAGACTGACACAGATTTTGCTCAAGAATATCCCTGTATTTAGCACCATCCATCTTTCCCTCGACTCGGACCAGTTTCCCAGGCCCTGCTGCTGAAAAACATCTCCACGGCATGATACTGCCACCATCATGTTTTACTGCGGCGATGGTGTTCTTGGGGTGATGGGATGTGTTGGGTTTGTGCCAGACAATGTATTTTCCTTGGTGGCCGAAAAGGTTCATTTTAGTCTCATCTGAACAGAGCACCTTCCTCCACACATTTGGGGAGTTGCCCACACGCCTTTTGGCAAACTGAAAACATGCCTTCTTATTTTTAATGTTAAGTGATGGCTTTTTTCTGAACACTCTACCATAAAGTCATCTCTAAGGAGTGAACGGCTTATTGTGGTCCTATGGACAGATACTCCAGTCTCTGCTGTGGAACTCTGCAACTCCTTCAGGGTTACCTTTGGTCTGTGTGCTGCCTCTCTGATTAATGCCCTCCTTGCCTGGTCTGTGAGTTTAGGTGGGTGGCCCTCTCATGACAGGTTTGTTGTGGTACCATGTTCTTTCCATTTGAAGATGATGGATTTGATGGTGCTCCGGGGGATCATCAAAGATTTGGATATTTTTTACAGCCCAACACTGACTCACTCAACAACTTTGTCCCTGACGTGTTTGGAGAGCTCCTTGGTTTTCATGGTGTGATGCCTCCTGCTTAGTGGTGTTGCAGCCTCTGGGGTCTTTCAGAAAAGGTGTGTTTATACTGACAGATCATGTGACACTTAGATTGCATGCAGGTGGACTTCATTTCACTAATTATGTGACTTTTGAAGGTAACTGGTTGCACCTGGACTTTTTAAGGGGCTTCTTGCCAAAGGGGTGAATACATATGCACATGCCAATTTTCAGATTTTAATTTTTTTTTTATCATTTTTTATATATTTTTTTATCATTTCACTTCGCCAACTTAGACTATTTTGTGCAGATCCATCAAATAAGATTAAGAAACATTACAGGTTGGAATGTAACAAAATAATTAAAAAGCCAAGGGGGTGAATACATTTGCAAGGCACTGTATATATATTCTGAATTGTGATATACATGATACATTAAAACTGTTTCCTGCTAAAAAGTAATAGAGGTCTCATGTTAATGGAGGGATGCCGTGCTACAAAAGGTCAAACACTGACATTTTCAGTTGGATGACGTCAGTATAAAACTGCTGGAGCTGCAGATGATGGTTTTATAACCACAGGCCTTTTCTAATGTAAAATCCTAACAAAGTACAAATACAAATACAAAGTACAAATACTTGACTGCTGAACTGTTACCCGTGTTAACTTTTCTTTTCACTTTTACACCATATATTGTAACACAAATCTGTATTTTCTACATTTTCCATTTTCAAAACAGACTCATCTCTTCAGTCTGAATGCATTTGAATGGTACTTTTTACCTCTACTTGAAAGAACTGGTAAAGAATTTGAACCAGTTCTTGTATTTTTTCCAATATTTTAAACGTTTATACTATTTATACACTGCACATCAAATTACAAATCCTCAGAGATCTGCCTACATCTGTAAAAGTGAAATTTCTCTTTTTGTCAGACACACTGCCCTCATTACGCTTTCCAAGACACTCGACACCAAGGTTTAGAGACAGGTGTGTCAGGTGTCTAGTTTCACAAAGACTGAAGGATATAACACTCTTATACCTTTCAGCTTCAAAGGGGTTTGGGCTGAAAAATGGGTTGTGTAATGAGTAGGAGAAGAAGGAAATGACTGTTACAACATAGTATTGCAAAAGGTAAAGCAAGATCAATTTACTGATACCGGCTGATTCTCTTATAATACCATTTTAAGTTCTTGTAGTCCCCTTAATGCAGCAAGAGCCTGATGACACATATTTTATCATTTTTTACACACAGACACAAAATAATTTTTGAGTAGAGTATTTGGGAACAATTTTTAAAATGTTTAGCTTTGCAACATCATCATTAGCTGGTTAATTCTATGGATTCACATCATAAGTATTTTCTTCTTTTCCTCTATAAAGCACACAGTATACATTATTGCATTATTATTTGTAAATTAAAGCTCTAGCTAAACCTGTTTATCTATCTCATATCTCAATAAAACCTTGCCAAAATCTGCATAAGATCATAGTGACTGTTAAGTCCACCATCCACAAAACCATTTTTATCATTTTGGGGGGAGAGTATTCCTTTGAGCACTGGTTTGATCCAGAACAGTGTCCGTCTGGTTTCTGTTATCTTGGCCAAAATGGAGAGAACACAGAGGGTTTGAGGAGCCCTGAGATCATCAAACGCTCATTACAGCTTTTGAATGTGCCAGTTGCACTTAAGTAAACAACAGGTCATACAAACACCATAGACGCCAAGCTTATTCATCACATCTTCAACAGCATGAAGCCGATATGTTGAGGCTTTCTGCCATATTTGGCACCAACCAAATATGCAATTAATATAAACTTGAATCATGAAAGCATTAAAGAACCAAATAAAAAAAGTAGGCCAGAGCATGGTTTATCCAGTAAGATATCACTAAGCTGAACAGATTGTTGTCCAACCCTGCATGCTTGAAAGTGAGAATACAACACTGCACAAGAACCCCTGCAGTGTGGCTCCACACTCAGGCCTAAGTCAGTGGGACGTATAACTGAGGCTGCCTGCTAAGCACTAGACTTTCCTCACAAACTGCTGACTACAAAGCACTGAAGGACAAGGTGAGCAGCAAGCCCACAGCAAGAGCTGCTCCTGGATGTGTGTTACCTGCCAACACCAAAAAACTAAAACCATTATAATAGAATTTCTCTTTTGTTCCTGCTTGAAAGAAGGTCAGTGAAGCAAACATTTCTCCAACTCACTGGAGATTTGCAGAAGCTGGCAACATGTGGAGTCACCAAGTCAAGGGAAAAAGTGTTTATGTTACTTCAATGCCAACAGAATGCTGGGTCATGACTGAACCTTTCAATAAGACAATGACCCAGATCGTACATCTTAATCCACAGATACAGTCCCCTGATTTAAAGAGTCATCCAAATGGAGACTGGAAGTGGTCTCAGATTAATCACTCTGTATTTTAAGATGCGTATGACAAGTTTTGTTATTTTATAACAAAAAATATATGTATTAAAATAATAAACAAATAATTGGCCCTGATAACATGAATACTCAAGCATTTCATGCTTAATGCATCATAGAAAAAAGGCCTAAGTAGTACTTAAACACAGCTCTTTTCTGAGGGGATTTTTTGGAAAAGATTTTTTATATATTAAATGGCAAACAATCAGAAAGAGTGAAAAGCAAGTGCATTTGTTTGACTACAGTCACCACCGGTGAACAACTTTCAGTTTAACCTGAAGGTTTCCTCAGTCACGCATTAAGCCCCACTGTGCTAAGATGGAAACAAACAGCGGTGAGAGCTATTAGCCTTCTACTATGCTTATCTGATTCACATGCAATAGGATATCTATATAAAGGTAAAATAAAGCCCCTCCTCGAACCGCCACCTTATCGTGGTGGAGGGGTTTGCATGTCCCAATGATCCTGGGAGCTATGTTGTCCGGGGCTTTATGCCCCTGGTAGGGTCACCCAAGGCAAACAGGTCCTAGGAGAGGGAAGAGACAAAGAGCGGTTCAGACCTCTTATGATGAGAAAGATTTTTGGACAACGCTTTCCCTCGCCCGGACGTGGGTCACCGGGGCCTCCCTCTGGAGCCAGGCCTGGAGGTGGGGCCCGATGGCGAGCGCCTGGTGGTCGGGCTTTCACCCATGGGGCCCGGCCGGGCACAGCCCGAAGAGGCAACGTGGGTCCCCCTTCCAATGGGCTCACCACCTGTAGGAGGGGCCAAAGAGGTCGGGTGCAGTGTGAGCTGGGCGGTGGCCGAAGACGGGAGCCTTGGTGATCCAATCCTCGGCTGCAGAAGCTGGCTATAGGGACGTGGAACGTCACCTCTCTGGTGGGGAAGGAGCCTGAGCTAGTGCGCGAGGTTGAGAAGTTCCGGCTAGATATAGTTGGACTCACCTCGACGCACAGCTTGGACTCTGGAACCAGTCTCCTTGAGAGGGGCTGGACTCTCTTCTACTCTGGAGTTGCCACCGGTGAGAGGCGCCGAGCAGGTGTGGGCATACTTATTGCCCCCCGGCTCGGGGCCTGTACATTGGGGTTTACCCCGGTGGATGAGAGGGTGGCCTCCCTCCGCCTTCGGGTTGGGGGACGGGTCCTTAGTGTTGTTTGCGCTTATGCGCCAAACAGCAGTCTGGACTACCCACCCTTTCTGGGGTCTCTGGAGGGGGCGCTTGAGAGCGTCCCTGCTGGGGACTCCATCGTTCTGCTGGGGGACTTCAATGCTCACGTGGGCAATGACAGTGAGACCTGGAAGGGCGTGATTGGGATGAATGGCCCCCCCGATCTGAACCAGAGTGGTGTTTTGTTATTGGACTTTTGTGCTCGTCACGGATTGTCCATAACGAACACCATGTTCAGGCATAAGGATGTCCACATGTGCACCTGGCACCAGGACACCCTAGGTCGCAGTTCGATGATCGACTTTGTAGTCGTGTCATCGGACTTGCGGCCACATGTCTTGGACACTCGGGTGAAGAGAGGGGCGGAGCTGTCAACTGATCATCACCTGGTGGTGAGTTGGCTTCGTTGGTGGGGGAGGATGCCGGTCAGGCCTGGTAGACCCAAACGTATTGTGAGGGTCTGCTGGGAACGTCTGGCAGAGTCCCCTGTCAGGACGAGCTTCAACTCCCACCTCCGGCAAAGCTTTAACCACATCCTGGGGGAGGTGGGGGACATTGAGTCCGAATGGGCTATGTTCTGTGCCTCCATTGTCGAGGCGGCTGACCGGAGCTGTGGTCGTAAGGTGGTCGGTGCCTGTCACGGTGGCAACCCGAGAACCCGTTGGTGGACACCGGGGGTGAGGGAGGCCATCAAGCTGAAGAAGGAGTCCTACCGGGCCTTTTTGGCCAGTGGGGCTCTGGAGGCAGCTGATAGGTACCGGCAGGCCAAGCGGAATGCAGCTTTGGTGATTGCTGAGGCAAAAACTCGGGCGTGGGAGGAGTTTGGTGAGGCCATGGAGAAAGACTTCCAGACGGCTTCGAGGAGATTCTGGTCCACCATCCGGCGTCTCAGAAGGGGAAAGCAGTGCACGGTCAACACAGTGTATGGTGGGGATGGTGTGCTGCTGACCTCGACTCGGGACGTTGTGAGTCGGTGGGGGGAATACTTCGAAGACCTCCTTAATTCCACCAACATGCCTTCTGATGAGGAAGCAGAGCCTGGAGACATAGAGGTGGACTCTTCCATCTCTGGGGCTGAGGTTGCCGAGGTGGTCAAAAAGCTCCTCGGTGGCAGGGCTCCGGGAGTGGATGAGATCCACCCAGAGTTCCTCAAGGCTCTGGATGTTGTAGGACTGTCATGGCTGACACGCTTCTGCAACATCGCATGGACATCGGGGACGGTGCCTCTGGATTGGCAAACCGGGGTGGTGATCCCCCTCTTTAAAAAAGGGGACCGGAGGGTGTGTTCCAACTATAGAGGGATCACACTTCTCAGCCTCCCGGGGAAAGTCTATTCAGGGGTCCTGGAAAGGAGGGTCCGTCGGATAGTCGAACCTCGGATTCAGGAGGAGCAGTGTGGTTTTTGTCCAGGTCGCTGAACAGTGGACCAGCTCTACACCCTTGGCAGGGTCCGGGAGGGTGCATGGGAGTTTGCCCAACCAGTCTACATGTGCTTTGTGGACTTGGAGAAGGCATTTGACCGTGTCCCTCGGGGGCTCCTGTGGGGGGTACTCCGAGAGTATGGGGTATCGGATTCCCTGTTAAGGGCTGTCCGGTCCCTGTACAACCGGTGTCAGAGCTTGGTCCGCATTGCCGGCAGTAAGTCGAACCTGTTTCCGGTGAGAGTTGGACTCCGCCAGGGCTGCCCTTTGTCACCGATCCTGTTCATAACTTTTATGGACAGGATTTCTAGGCGCAGCCAGGGCGTTGAGGGGGTCCGTTTGGTGGGCTCAGGATTGGGTCTCTGCTTTTTGCAGATGACGTTGTCCTGTTGGCCTCATCAGGTCGCAATCTTCAGCTCTCACTGGATCGGTTCGCAGCCGAGTGTGAAGCGGCTGGGATGAGAATCAGCACCTCCAAATCTGTGGCCATGGTCCTCAGCCGGAAAAGGGTGGAGTGCCCTCTCAGGGTTGGGAGTGAGACCTTGCCCCAAGTGGAGGAGTTTAAGTATCTTGGGATCTTGTTCACGAGTGAGGGTAGAATGGAGCGGGAGGCCGACAGGCGGATCGGGGCAGCATCCGCAGTGATGCGGGCTCTGCATCGGTCCGTCATGGTGAAGAAGGAGCTGAGCCAAAAGGCAAAGCTCTCAATTTACCGGTCGATCTACGTTCCCACCCTCACCTATGGTCACGAGCTGTGGGTAGTGACCGAAAGAACGAGATCGCGAGTACAAGCGGCCGAAATGAGTTTCCTCCGCAGGGTGTCTGGACTCTCCCTTAGAGATAGGGTGAGAAGCTCAGTCATCCGGGAGGGGCTCAAAGTAGAGCCGCTGCTCCTCCGCATCGAGAGGAGTCAGATGAGGGGGCTCGGGCATCTGATTAGGATGTCCCCTGGACGCCTCCCTGGTGAGGTGTTCCGGGCACGTCCCACCGGAAAGAGACCCCGGGGAAGACCCAGGACACGCTGGAGAGACTATGTCTTTCGGCTGGCCTGGGAACGCCTTGGGATCCGCCCGGAGGAGCTGGAAGAAGTGGCCGGAAAGAGGGAAGTCTGGGCATCCCTGCTGAAGCTGCTGCCCCCGCGACCCAACCTCGGATAAGCGGAGGAGAATGGATGGATGGATGGATGGTAAAATAAAGCATTTAAATAATTTGCCGAGTCCTGAATTAAATTAATGCTGAATCCTGAATCTCTTAGATTTGCTGTTTTTAAAAAAAATACAAATTAAACAAGTTGTGCAGTTTGCTAAAAATATTAACTAGAAATGTCTGTGTACACCCTCCACATCCCAAAGCAATGCCATGAATGAAGGCCTGACTAAGTTATCACATGACCAAAGTGTCATCTTTCAGACTGAAGTATGTAATGGATGTGACCCCTGACCATCCTGAAACATCAGTGCAACTCACTGTGTGTGTGTGTGTGTGTGTGTGTGTGTGTGCATGTGTGTCTGTGTGTGTGTGCGCAATGCAGAGTATGAGAGAAAGAAATAAAGGTTCTCCAGCAAAAGCAGAATCTCATCTTTCCATATTCGTGTTAAAAGTGTCAGGATGGACGTCAGACAAATTTCCACAATAAAAAAAGAGCGCTGATGGATTTTCCAGTGGCTGGGTGCAGAGATTTTGCAGCAATTTCAAAGTCTCTTAAAGACACAGGTTTCCATCTCACCAAAAAAAATAGGTTCACAATAGACTAATCCAAACAAGGCATCAGCTCATTTGCTACTTTAAGGGTTCAGCCGATGTCTGTGCTGAAGGTCATCCAGATATTATTTTCCCCCAAGCAAAAGTGGAAAATTAGTTCTTCTCTGCAAAGTGTCAGCTTGAAAGGCATTTTCCAAAGCTTAGCAGTGAATTTGTAATGGAGTAACTGGCAGCAGCACAGAATTCTGCCACAGAAACAATTCCATGGCAACACCCATTTGTGTTACATAAAAGGACAAGATTTTTTGTCATGGTCAAAATAAAACTGCTATTTGAAAATAAAACAAAAATATATAAATATCTTTGAGGATTACGCATCAAAGTGCAAAAATATGGCTTGAGACACAAAACACAGAAAGGAGATGTCAGATAAGACTCAAAGCACATACTTTCCCTAAAGGCCACTGGCAATGTGTGCAAAATGCAACCTAGTTAGGGATACTGAGCCTTTTACTTTCAAAGCTTCACACATCTCCTCCAGCCATCAGTGACATACTTATCCTGTAATCGCTCTGTTTATATAGTATCATTCTTAATATAGCACCCGGCTGCTTGTTTGCCAAGGGCACCCACTTCCTCCCTACATGGACACCAGTGTGAGTGTCTTGTCCAATCTCATCCTCTTCACATATGGCATCAATATCACTGCTGTTCAGTTACAGTGGCCCGGCTCTAGCATGGAGCAGGAGGAGCAGGAGGCTGTGCTGAGAGCTAATGAAGAACGATGCAGTCTCGTTTGCCTGTTGTTATTGCCTGCTTCCTGTATAATTTCATTAGAATCTGGCAGACTAGCTCACAGCAGCCTGTTGCTAACTGTTGATAGAAGACTAAATATAAGATCATAAAATTTTTTTGCTTTATATAGTTGAAGAGGGGGGCAGCGGTGGCCTGGTGGTTAGGGTGTTGGCCACATGGTCGGCAGATCGGGGGTTCGGACCCCTTCCCGATGGGTTTCCCTGAGGTGCCCTAGATCAAGGTGCCGTCCCCGTCCCGCTCCTCCCTGCGATGGGCTGGCGACTTGTCTAGGGTGCGTCCCCCGTCCTCGCCCTGTGTGCGCTGGGTTGGACACCAGCACTCCCCCGCGACCCCGTTTGGGACAAGCGGCAGATAATGGATGGATAGTTGAAGAGGTTCTTTTCAAAACTCTGCGTAACCATATGACATTTCTGTATACAAAACATTTCTGACCATTTTTCCCACTAATATCAGTATGGCTGTCACTAAAGATTATATAACTAATCAAATCATCTAGCAGTTACTTTAACTACTTCTAATCGAGTAAGTATACACAATTTACAAAAGCAAATGTTTAACTGTTCTTCATAAACATGAAAATTGTAACTATAAATCTTCTCACATTCATGAGATCCTGCTAGTTTAGCATTTGTCTCCTTTAGGGACGCTTATAAAAGCAATTTGAGTGCTTGAACAACCCCCCCACCCACCACCCCAGAAAATTCAGACTTAATGGCCAGTAAATACAATTAATAACAAAGTAATAAAACACTTATTATTGGGCAATTAAGATAAACATAAATTTAGTGCATTAAAAATAATAAGGTAGGATAGAAATGTTTTCAAATTAAAACACAAAATATCACAAATGTAATCTCCCATTTATGGGCAACGAATGCAGATACTTTTTGCAGATACTTTCCAAAATACTTTTTTGGATGAAAAACTGTGCACCCTAAAGAAAATGCTTTTTAATCAGACAACAAAATAAAAAAGAGAATATGCAGCAAACAAATTGCATTAAAAGGGGTAAATCACACTCGATTTCTAACTGTAAGAAAGGGCAGTAGGAAAATCCATTTTATATTGATCACAGCTAATTCAAGAAGGTTTGTTTCAATCAATAGTTATATGGCACAAAGAAACATCTGTTTTCAATTTGAGCATACCAAAATCCAAACATAATCATGCAGATGAACTTAAAAAAGGTCTATTGATTCACTTCATTTCACAGAATTACCAAAAAGCAATTAAAAACTCAAGCCTACTGGATCTCTTGGACAGTTAGCTCTAAAAATGATCCCTTTGCAATAATATAAGACCGGTTGGTCCTCTGAGGGCTTGCAGAGCACCTCCAGGTGTCCTTTATTCATCCCACAGGACAAAGCAGGTTTAAAAATAGAGTAGACACCCAAGCTCCACTCATCCATAATGAATGGATTCAGCTATCTAATCAGCAGGCGTCTCCAGCTCCCCTGCATGTTCTTTAATCATGCTGCAAGAAGCTAATGGGGCTATAGTATTGCATAGCTACAGGGCTAAAGTCAGAAACAGAATTGCAACACATCAGCAATAAAACAATGAAACCAGATAGGGGTCAGACAATGATGGGTACTGTTTTATTCTGCACTCTGTTCTGCACTCAGTTCACTCTGTAAAGGTTTTAGTATAGGCCTCTAAAGGACGATGCTGTGTTGTAAAAACTGTGAATAAAAAAAAACTTTTTTATTGAATGTTGAAAAAGCTAACAGTGGTAGCCTAATGGTCCCCAACACTGCTCACCAGGTGCTATATATTGCTGCCCACTGCTCCACTGTAAGTGTATTGGTTAAATGCAGAGAGGCATTTTGTGGTGGTTCAGTGTGTGCTCACAGTGGCAAATAGTCACTTTCACTTTACCTTTATATGAACATTGTATTAAACCTTGCAATTTATTGGGATTTTATGGCTTTCGTCTTTTTGGACCTCATTAAATTAAATGAACAGCCGACCAATTTACCATCAAATGAGGTTACATATGATATATTTTATTAGGCATAGTTGAGGCCAAGAGAACAATCTTGGTATTTAACTGTCCTTGACGGCATATTGCTGGGAATAACTGCTCCTTAAATTTCCATACTGTCAGGGAGCGCTCACAGAGGTATCAGGTGTCCGACAGCATGCGCATGCACAGGCTCATAGTTAAAGTGAAGCATGGCTGGACTTCAGCTTTGGATACTAGAACTCCATCTGAGGAGGTAACTGAAACTAGCAGCAGGTTCTTTGATATGTGTTACAGTAAACACTAAGACAGATGAACAGACAACACATGAACAGAGACACTCCCCTTCCATTAATGGGAGGGACATGTATGTAAAAAAATTCCTGATCTGCAGATCTGCCTCAATGGCAGCTACACTGCCGTTGGCTATTAAAGGCTGTTAATTGAACTGCAACACATGCATATTGATTTTATCACATGGTCAAGTCCCGACTGTCAGTACCATAAACTGCATATTTGTCAGGACAGCAGACACACCACTGTTCATTTCCCGACAGCACATAGGTGTGATCGTTTCACAGCATTTGGTGCAACTAGACGCAAGAGTAACTGTAGAGTATCTGATATAAACCATTCAGTGTTAATGCTGTGATCTCTCAATATGGGTGCATTTAAGTCTATGCCAATTGAATATGGGCAAAACTCTGTAAAGGTCTGTAAACACACCCACATATTTATTAGGCATGAATCTATCCTTTCCTCATATTTAGGGAATTAGCGTCACACACAAGTTAAAAAAAGGAAGAAAAATCGAAGCTATAGTCCCTTTAATTAACTCCGGCCAAAAAATGTCATATCTAAAACTGATGTGAAGCTCAGTTGGATGGATTGCACTAATGTTAATGTGAATTCAGTTTAAAAGGCCTCAAGAGTTCCTCTGTACACACTTTTGTATTCAAAATTTGGGAGTTTGTTCCCCTTGTGCTGTAGCCTTAACACTAGAGGATGAATCACTAGTGAAGTTTGAACTACTTTTAGCTACAAGAGTGGGTGCAGCAGGTATTGATGTTTACTCATCAATACCTGCTGCACCTCATCAACTCATCACAAAAAGCACTGAAGAACTTTTGCAAAATCCCTCTAGTGAATGCAGATTAAAGATGCAGGCCTTTCTAGTCCTGTGTGTGAGCCTTTACATTGGGCATGGAGTGGTAGGCTCATGTTTGGCTGTCTCATTGTACCGGCAATGCTTTTCTATGGAGATGCTCCAACCTGTTTGCAGAACCGGCTGCTGAGAAATGCTGAAATGCTTGCACCTCAGTAGAAGAGTTTTAACACTTTTGTAAAATATGTTTTTCTGTGTATTAAAAGCCATCTATCTAAAATGTTGACACAAAGACACAAAGCTTCACTAAACTGAACTCAAATGGACAGGTTCCTGTCTTTCAGGTGACCATGTTCAATGGCTAATCAACTTACTGACTGAACGTTAAAGTAAAAGCACCACAGCACACAGGTGAGCACATGAAAAACACAAGGTATCAATTGAGAAACTTCCCAGGGTTACAGGAGTGAGGCGTCACATGAAGGTCATGCACTGTGATTGGAGAGAACATTACTGTGAGCTCATCCTTATGAGTAGGCCATTCCTTGACCTCCATTCTTTTTACTAGACCATACTACTGCTGACCCCAAAAACAATTCCAGAAGGATCAAATAAGAGCTGCAAGCTCAGTATTAGGCTTCCTTGGATTCAAACCAGTGTGATCTCCCATCTGAGTTGAATTTCTTATTACTGGCAGGTAATCTGCAAAAAGACGTCTTAATGATCTAAGTTTCCACTTCACCGTTTCCTGAAATCTCCAAGATGAAGTAATGTAATCTCAAAGTGAAGCAGACGGTTTGGTATAATGGCATAATTGTTTCAGCAGAGGGTTTCATTTTCCACTCTTACCTGATTCCAACATACACACACACACACACACAAGTTTAACCCCAGTGACAAATACAGCTAAAGTCCATACCGAGGTCTGCAGCTGGTGACTGGGACAATGATGAAGAGATGAGTTTATGAAACACATTTGGGACACATTTCCCTTGATTTACCTCCCCTTTGTTCCTTGGTGTAAAATTTTAAATCTAACAATTCAGACATGATTGAATTGCACATTCCAGACTTGTGTACAATTCAGTTCAATCATGTAGAAATTACAACACTCTTTCTACATAGTTGCCCTCTTTTCAGGGCATCATAATATCTGGGCCAAACCGCTCATGTTTAGTACTTTGCTGCATATCCCTTGCATGCAATGGCTGCTTGAAGTCTGCGATTCATAGACATAACTAAGTGCTGAGTATTTGCTCTGGTGATGCTCTGCAAAGCCTGCACTGCAGACACCTTCAACTCCTGCTTGTTCCCGGGGCTTCTCCCCTTATGTCTGTTTCTTCATCAGCATACGGAAGGCATGCTCATTTGGATTTAAATCAATTGGCTAGCTTGGCCAATCGTGAAATGTCAATTTTTTAGATTTGAGAAACTCCCAAATTGATGTAAGATGTTTCTATAAAACTCATTATTCATTGTGCAACTGCTGTCAGCAGTTACATCACTGACGCGACCCAGTATCTGGGACACCCATACATGCCCAAGCCACAACACCCCCGCCACCATGTTTAACAGATGAGCTGGTAGCTTTGGGTCTTTGCATTTACATTTGCGGCATTCAGCAGACACTCTTATCCAGAGCGACTTCCGTTTCCTAATTACAGGGACAGTCCCCTCCCCCTCGCTCAGGATCCCAATGGTGGGGTGCTGGAGGTGGGACTCGAACCTGCGACCTCATGATCCATTGGTCCGTAGGCAAGTACCACTAGACCACCTCTACCCCTTTGGAAGTTCCTTTTTGTCTCCACACTTTCCTCTCGCTCTAGTCGTCCATGACGCATTTTGGGATTTTTGTTTACCATACTAAGGAGAGTGAAGATCTTTCTTGACCTACCAGTCCCTTTGTGATTACAGAGCTCACTAGTGCATTCTTTTTCCTTAATGATACTCCAAACAGTTGATTTTGGTAATCCTAAGTATTGACAAATGTGTCATATGGTTCTACTCTTGTTTTTCCTCCTCATAATAGCTTCCATGACTTTCAGTTTTTCTCCTCATGTTGAACAATAACTTTAACAATAACTTTTACAAAAACATTTTTATAAAATTAATGTCTGAAATGTGCACCTTAAACATGTCAGAATTGTATGAACTGTAGGATTTTATGTATACATATATCTATTTATATATATTTAAGTTGGAAAAGAAACAAATAAACCTATGGTGTCAAATATTAATTACTATGAATGAAATTGTATATTTATATACGTGTATATGCAAATATTTATAGCAGGTGTATACAGCACTGTGCAAAAGTTTTAGGCAGGTGTCAAAAAATGCTGTAAACAAAGAATGCTTTCAGAAATAGAAATAATGATTGTTCATTTTTATCAATTTACAAAATGCAAAGTGAGTGACCAAAAGAAAAATCAAATCAATATTTGGTGTTACTACCTTTTGCCTTCAAACCAGCATCAGTTCTTCTAGGTACACTTGCACAAAGTCAGGGATTCTGTAGGATTATAGTCGGTGTATGATCAACCAGTTTTACCAAACAGGTACTGATGATCATCAATGTCACACGGAGGTTGAAACACAGTCATGTTTGGAACAACCTACCAGCCGAGTTCCTTCAAAAACTGTGTGCAAGTGTACCTAGAAGAACTGATGCTGTTTTGAAGGCAAAGGGTGGTCACACCAAATATTGATTTGATTTAGATTCTCTTTTGTTCATTCACTGCATTTTGTTGATTGATGAAAATAAATGATGAACACTTCCATTTCTGAAAGCGTTCTTTGTTTACAGCATTTTTTCACACCTGCCTAAAACCTTTGCACAGTTCTGTATATACTACCATAAATTCAAGTAAACTGAAAAATGTACTGCTGGTAAATAAATAAGCAACTTGCTGACTGAGCATGAATCGCAAACACACTGTAACATAATGTGGCAGATTTGATCATAATGATAATAAATATTGTGAGTTTACGCACTTTCATCCATCACAACATTATTTAACCAGCAGAGCGTAACTACATGAATCACGCAATGTGATTTACTTTCAGCCCTTTAGGTGTAACTCTGAGGGACGGTTTCCTGAACGTGGTTTAGGTCGAGATCGGGGCCAAATTACAGGCCAGTGATGAATCCTCGCTAGAGATTTAGGGAAAGTGGCTCTATTGAATGCTAAAAACCCAGCACAATCAGTAGTGCATGGTATATTCTTTTAAAAATATTGTTATATCCTCTAAACTGGACGGCCCATGTGATGGATGTAAATCTGAAAAGCTAACTCGGTCCACATGTTTTGAGAGCGTCCTGAAAGGACAAACTTCTGTTTGATATTTTGTCCGGTGGTGGACATGAAAGCAAAAGCGAAAGTGACTGTTTTAGCACTGTGCAGCACAGCACAGCACACAGAGAGACTCACCCAGGGAGCAGTGATGGGGACGGTACCTTGCTCAAGGGGACCTCAGGGCAACCTACAGGTCTGGGATTTGAACCCACAAGCTTAGACCCTAACCTATTTTGGGCTTTTTTTGGAGACAATATTGGAAGGAATGAAAGGAAAGATGCTTTGGTTTTTGGTTCACTATTGAAAGAGAAGAATTCGGATTAAACTGGAAATGTTCTGTTTTTCTCTCACACTAAAGAAGACCAAGCTCACTCTTAGAGGGAAATAAAAGGGAAATAAATGTTTCTCGTACAGTTTGTGGCCCAAAAATGGAACCAAGACCTGGACACCCTCTAAACTGAAGTGAATGTGAACAGATCAGCCCACACGAGCAGATTAAACCCCGGACTGTGCAGATTAAACCCGGACTGTGCAGATTAAACCCCGGACTGTGCATATTAAACCCGGACTGTGCAGATTAAACCCCGGACTGTGCAGATTAAACCCGGACTGTGCGGATTAAACCCGGACTGTGTGGATTAAACCCAGACTGTCTAGATTAAACCCAGACTGTGCAGATTAAACCCGGACTGTGCAGATTAAACCCGGTCTGTGTGGATTAAACCCGGACTGTGCGGATTAAACCCGGACTGTGCAGATTAAACCCCGGACTGTGCAGATTAAACCCCGGACTGTGCAGATTAAACTCCGGACTGTGCAGATTAAACCCGGACTGTGCAGATTAAACCCGGACTGTGCGGATTTCGCGGCTGATTTGATGCGTTAAATGGAGGAAACGGCCTGTTTTGGTTTTGTGCTTTAAATTCTCACGTGTTCTCCTGAGAAAATGAAAACAATAACACAACAAAAGAGTGGTTTTAGTGAAATGCTTCCTGTAAACCCCGTCCCTGGCGGTGTTACAGGCTCCTGCGCTCTTTAATCCGAGCTGCTCGGGTCTCCACACACGCTCCGGACAGCCGGCAGGTGCAAAAGCCCCATTTTTGTCTGGTAAAAACTGACAGAAAAACTCGAAACAACTTCACTTTAAACGACGGAACCTGATAGTCAGCAGGGTAAACGGTGTAAATGTGACTCTTTTTAACCCCCGGCAGCTCCTGAGCCGCTGTTTTCTCCCAGCTGGGCTCCGTTACCGTGTCGTCCCGCACTTCGCGCTCAAAGTGTGTAAAAAGTTACTCTGCGCTTCAAAAGAATTTGGCGAAATGAATTCCGCTGGCAGAAATGAAGGCATAAATAAATGAAGGTTCTCACCACGAGCACGGAGCTCCTCACCACCTCGGAGACGCTCTGGCGCAGCTCGGCCGCGGTGCCCGGTTTGCTGAGCCCGCGGGTGAACCTCCGGGTCTCGGGCTGAGCCGCCGAAGCCATCGCTGCAAGGAAGAGGAGTCAGCTGAGAGGGCGCATTTCTAACGCAGGCACACACAGACGAGCCTCCTTCACCGGCGGACGCCAGCACGCATCCCGGCTCCGGTGGTGCAGCGCGGTTTCCTCGCCGTAGAAAGTGACCCAGCCGAGCGGAGCCGAGCCGCGCCGCCCAAACGAGTCGGTCAGACCGCCGTTACTCAGCCGGACAGTCCAAACGACTCCCGGGAGAAGAGCTACAACGCCCTGGCGCGCACATCCCCTCACTCCGCTCACGGTGCCACTCGGATCCAGATGTGGAGTCCGGGTTAGACGCCAGAGCAAGCCCCTCCGTCCATCTGACCCGAAATCCAGTCCATAGTTTCACTCCTACCCTCCTCGTAGTCCGGTCCTCACCGCGAGTTTCAGCGGCGTTCATGAGGATCGAGCCAAAACGTGGAACCCAGATCTGGATCGGGAGTCAGGTCAACTCGTTTAGTCGACACGTTCTGGTTTATTTATTTAAAGCGCTGTGTAACCCATGACAAGTGTCACTCTGACACTCTGACTATGAGTTTTCTTGGCTGTGTTGACTGCCTTTAAACCATATTGAACGATCTGGTAATAGATGATCACTGTTCCACTTTACTACGCTGCTGAAACGCGCTCGGAAACCCCGCGCCACTGTGACCCCCCCCTTGAGAGGGGCCCACTAGTGGCCATATAGTGGTACTGCAACTACTAAAGTTCATTCGTTTCGCTCGACGGTGCTAAGACCGAATCTATCTATCTATCTATCAGAATTTGAGAATTTGACATGAACGAGTGTCATCCTAATCATTCTGAATGAGATCAAAGTTTATGATGTCATAATGTATGACATCACATTAAGTAATGCAAACCCACAGCAATTTCTCTCAAGAATTTAGAAGCTGGTTGTCCAGTGTAACCCGTGAAGATGGACGGGTGGCTGCAGGTTTCCGTTCTCATGATCAACTGTTCAATCAACAGCTGGTTAAAGGGTGGAATCAGGTGCTGCTCCCACTTGTTTGGAATAAATGGCACGCTGGCCCTTTCTGGTTAGGAATGGAAATCATATTTTAGACACACGCTCATAGTTTTTTTTTCTATATTTGACTTTTTAAAAATAATTTAAGATTAATAGTGACAAGTGCTACTGAGGATTCTTTGTCTGTATTGTCATACTCATAATATATTTTGTGATATCAAAAAAGGCAAAAATATATGGCAATAAGTAAAAAGAGAACTGCAAATCCCAACATAGTCACCAAGTCTTCAGCAGCCAGTTCTGGTTAAAGTGACAAAGAGTATTTTTGCTTGGCCTACTTTATACTAGCCTTTAAGCTACAGCAACCGAAATAACCTGTTTTAATGAACAAATTAAGGAGGAATTAAAGAGAGGTTAGAAAGTTTCCCATAAAAAGACTGCTTTCAGGGGACCTCAGGGAAGATAAATATATGTATACGTGCATATTATGCAAAAGAGAAATGATCCAATTGCAAAGCATTATTTATTAAAATGCTCCTAGTAACAATACAGGTTTGCAATCCGTTTACAAATCACAAATACCAAGGTGAACAACCACACAGCATTCCCATGACCTGGCAGAGGGGGGAGCTGGAATGATTAACCAGAACGAACACTCCACTTTATAGCAGACCTACATAGAGGAATAAAACAGACTTATTTCAATGCATGGAAATAGAGGGAGTGGCCAGGTCAAAATGATCTTGTCTTGTGCTCTTGAAAAAAATGCATTTAATACATGCGACAGTCGGCCAAGAGAAGAAAAGTTGGGAACATCAATAAAGGTCAACAGTATTGATTACAGTTTGGCTATGCTGTAATAGTTTTGATTCAAAAGCGTAATTGAGTTACGTGAGAGCTGCTTTGAGTTTCTATGCACACATACCGTAATTGCAGACGGAGAACTTTGTGTGCCAAACCAGACCATTCAGAGCCTAGTGTTTAAACCTCTTCAGCTTTGGCCGTTTCATGTGGCCTGTAGACCATACAATACTCACACACATGTACACAAGCACACACAGACACATGTAACTCAAAAACATTCACACACTACACAAAAAGACACATGAATACCTGACCACAAACTAGTGGCATTGCCAGAATTTTAGGTTGGTGGAGCTTTATGTCTCATTGAAATCCACTAACTAGCCTACATCATGGTAGCCAACCTAACCAGAGAGATCAAAAATAAAACACATGCTTGCTGACCTCCGCTGGACAGCCTTGGCTGCACTCATAATTGCAGGTACTGGCTGATTAATCTATACCATTAACAGCAGTTTGAGAATTTCTTTTTGTATGTTGTGTATTCTTGACATAATCAACTTTGCTACATACCTAGCTTGCTATCTAGTAGAGCTAGTTGTGATGGATGTAAAATGTGATGCTCAAAAAAGCTGTTAGATATCACAATGACAGGATGAGAGATTGATGTAATTGAGTAATTCAACTGAAGGACAAGTTTGAACCTTTTGTTTTAAATCTGTGTTCAGAGAAGTGCTCTAATCTTCTTGCCAGTCTAATTGTGTCACTGTGATAGAGTGTGTGTGTGCTGTAATTTACAACCAACCATAAAAATAAAATTGGATTTATCATGAAGCACAGCTAGCTACGTAAGTAGCAGAGGAATTAGATCAGATCACCTTAACAGGTTAATGATTGTTTTTACACACTATGTAAAAGTGTGGGGACGAAAAAAAAGAGTGCGTCAATGCCACCAAAACTAGATATAATTAAAGTCTTGTCGGCTATTTATCGAAGGTGGAAAACGCACAGGGATGAAAACTGAGCAAATCACATTTTACAACTTTTCAATTAGCTTTTTTTGATCATTCATATGTCTATGGTCTCTGGATTCCACTTGAGAGGACCTAGGGTCCCCCATAGCCTAGGCCCTGAATAGGGCACACATACAAACACAGACAGACAAACACACACACACACACACGCACGCACTCATAACACCTAAGCAGGTTCTTATCATGTAATCAAACAGACTATCAGGATCAAGAGCATTTGATACAGTGCAAATCTGGGTCATTAAACATACAAAGCATACAAATTAGCACACAGGTCATCCAGTGCACAGAAAAAAGAGTGAACTGTGATTGATGTTCAGCACCTGCTGGTTTCTCAGCATTGTCTCATTGCGGTCTCAGGTACAAGAGGACTTGTTGGATTGCTCCCGATTCGGCCCCCCTGACTTCAGTTAGACCTCAGAAAAAAAATGGCAGCAGAGATTGTCACCCATGACGTTTTCTGTGCATTCAACCAAATTAGATCATTTACATAACATTGATGCAGTTATGATTCAAAACAAGTTCATAGCTCAGTTTATGTCATATTGTCATATTTATAGCTTTAGTGAAGTAGAAGAGTTAGTTTGTGACTCAAGAACTGACAGACCTCTCCATCTCAGCGAACAGAACAAGTGCTGTTAAATGAAAATTTAGGCTTTCACTGTCAACACATAAAGCTTTGCCACCTTGTCTTTCAGACAAGCTTGTGTGTTTTATATCATGATGTGCTTTTATATTAGTTAATTAGAATAAAGTATTTTTAACATTAGGGTCAAAAGATTTATGATTCCTATATTTAAAAGTGCACAAAAAGGAACATAAAAGATTTCAAGCAAGAATGTTATAGAAGAAAAAATAGGATGCAAAACCAAAAGACTGATACAAAGGTGTGCTCACTCATAATGATTGCTCTCTTCAGTAAACACTTGATTTAACTTAAACCCCTTGTATTTCCATAAAAGCCAGTCGAGTGGGCCTTGCAGCTGAGAATGGACATCGGTATCTTGGGTTGCATCCAGACACTCAGTGGTATCCTGGAATGCTAATACATTGAAACCCTGTCACAGGAGTGCATCTGAGTCCAAGCAGAATGAAGATTCAGAAGTTGCAGTCACTTGGGTCAGAGGTGAAGCTGGAGCCCAAGCCCCCATGGCCACCCAGATAGACATTTGGGGCTGATTTGGGTCTGCTGGTGCCAGCCTGGTTCTGACCTCCGGTGCTGTTGTTGTTCACTTCAGCATCCAGTGTGTCTGTGGTAATGACCCAAGTAGCGGGACGCAGCTTCTTCAGGGCGTACGGTGTCTTCACTCGTTTTCTGATCTTGTCTCCTGAACCCTCTTGCCCATCACAGTGCGACTGGCCTCCTGCAATGCAGAGTGGACAAGAAATATTTGATCAAGCAATCAGCTAAAAATCACGTAACAGATCTGACAGCTGCCTGGGTGTAATACTAATATTTTGATGAGCAGCCCTGCTCCACAGAGCTACCCATGACATAGACTATACCCTCCATGTCCAACAAAAAGCTTCTGATTCACTTTGCTTGTAAGTGCACTCTTCATTTTCCTAATTAAACCTTAAAGGACTAATTACGTGATGATAGCTGTTAAAAGAGTTATACATTCATTAACCTTTCTAATATTAAGAATACTTTTAAGACCTGTATACAGCCAAATGCTGCGGTACACAGAAGGTCATATTTCACTTGTTTTGCTCAGCACATTTTCTGTCAGAGGCATAATCTTCTGGTGGAAACAGTCATTGTGCCAACACTGCACTGGCTGTAAACCCAGCCTCTCTACAATAGGGGGCCCATGTGAGGAGGCTAAGCATATGGAGGTTTTGTGATAAGACATACTGCAGCACTGTGTCATAGTGTGTGTCAGTGTCTGGGCACCAGAGTAAACGTGAGTAGCATGCAATTGTGGCCATGCCTCAGGAAGCATGTGTGTGTTTATGTGTGTATGTTTGTGTGTGTGAGAGAGAGAGAAAGAGAGAGAGAGAGCACAAGAGCAAGGACAAATTATACTGTGACAACTCCAGGTGAGACTGCAGAATGTGCATTCAGCAGTCTTTCTTTGTTTATTTGCTTAAAATTTCAAGCTGAACAGCTAAATATGTGAACTAAAGATAAATAGCTAAAAATAAATAACATATAGGAGAAAATGGAGTATAAAAATATAGATATAAAATATAGATACTATTTACTATATATACACTATATAAAAAGTTTTCTTGATGGTTTACAGTTCATTCAGGATGAAGCCCATTGACTCCTCCACTGTATGTACAGTTTTAGGGTACAGCAAAAGTACCAAATATCCCTGCTAATATGTTGGCACCATCTGCAAACTTTTTTTGTAAATTTCAGAGAAAAAGTCACAGATTATTCAACACCTGTATACTGTGTAAAGCCAGGTATACAAGGAATTGCAAAGCATAATATATATATAGTCATTTTAAAAAGTTTAAATGGAGTATCAGCGCTCTCTTCTGACAGCCATCAAAGTGTAAGTTAAAATCATTTAAACATACTCACCCAATAAGGGAAGAGTAGTGATGGATAAATCCAGTGAGTTTGGTCTTTCGGGTCTGCGGACTCGGTTCTGCCGCAGGAGGGTTTCTCCCGGAGGAGCATCCTTTGGTCGGGCCTGGGTCTTTGCCTGGGCATTAGGCTCTATCTGAGGGAACATCATGTCAGGAGCAGGGCATGGAAGGGGCACTCCAGTTGGCTCTGTTGCTGTTGAGGATTGTGGGTCCCCAGCAGGCCCAGCACTCTCACCATTTTCACCTCCTTCCCCTCCCTCACCATTGCCGTCACCATCCCCTTCTCCAGCGTTGTTATTGCTGTTGTTGTTGTTGGCATTGTCTGGCTGTGCCTCTCTACGGAGAAGGGGTTCCTGCTCATCTGGACTAGTGGTCAGGAGGCCAAAGGTTAAGTCGTCCAAGCTTGTGTCCCCTTTACCCTGAGATGCAGTGCTGTTAATGGCACCTTCTGGTGGTACCTGGGTAGAACCTGTGTTTAAATCATTCCCCATGATTGGGTTTTGAACTCCTGTATTATTTGTAGCAAGAATAACTGGATGTGGTTCAGTCCCAGCTGCTTTTATTCTTGCCACACCTCCATCACTCTTCTTTACATTGCTCTTGTTCAGTTTGCTGAACTTTAGCCTCAGGGATGATGATGATGAGGAAGAGGCCAGTTTCCCAGTAGGCCTTGTGTGGAGACTCAAGCTGCTAGGCCTCTTAGGTAGGTTCTGCTGCTTGGGCAAGATAGCCATAGGGGCATCACCATGGCGAGCTTGTGATCCAGTGACATCAGAGGCCATTTTGAGGAGCGGGTAGAAAGGGCTTTGTGGGTTTACCATTTCAGGGGAGCAAAACTGTTTCTGTGAGTGCTCCATCAGGCTCTCATCAGAGCTCTCGCGCAGGTTCCGTTGTACCTCACTTGGATCCAGCTTAAGAGTCTCCAGGTCCTCCTGGGTGAGCTGAGTACAAGGTGGCACACTACTGCTCCCTGCAGGTTGTTGGCTAGTAGGACAAGACTCAGACAGAGGCGTGGGAGTGATGCTGTCCATCCCAAGCTGCCGTGACTGGGCCTGCTGACGCTCATAGTTGATGCAGTTTCTGTTCTTTTCCACAGTCACACCTTCTAGAATATTAACTCCTCCTACGGAGATGGGCTCCGTAGAGGTATCTATGTGAGGGGGTTTGATTGCACCCTCTCTGTTTTCAGCAGTGGCTGAGGAGGACAATTCTGGGTAGGTGCCCGTCTTTGGAGTTTGGCGTCCATGTGACAAGTTCCTTATTTAAATCATAAAAAGTAATTAGTTCTTTACTATAACATAAAACATAAACATGGCATGGCTTAGACTGTACTCCAAAGATAAAATGCTTTATAAAATTTATAAAATTTTTATAAAATCTTTATAAAATGCTTGGGGATTCATTATTGTTTATTGATTACCTGTGATTGTGCAGTGCAGTGCTGCAGTTCAGAGCAGGGCTCATGGATTTGTCACGCTCCCAGAGGAGGAGCAGCTCCGTCAGCCGTTCCTCTGCGCACTGGGCTGTAAGCCGAGCCTCAGCATCCTGATCCCAGCAGTCCTCCATAGTCTCCTTCAGTGATCGAACAGCCTGAGGGCAGACACATTAACTATGAGGACTCTAAAAATACTGTAACATAGTAATAATAACTACAAAGAACCAATTTTTTTTTGTCATTAAAAAAAATCTTAAGCACTTATGTCTGCTCTTTTCCCTAAACAAAACTATTTATATGGTTGAGTACAAACATTTGGATTAAATTACAGATGCTTTGCAGGTTACATTAACTTTGCCACCTACGAATTCAACAAAACATGTAATTTGACCATGGGTTCCCAAACGATTTTATATAACTGTACACAACAAAATGCACACGAAACAACTCATATCTAATGAACAATATATTATATAACTGAACATTACATAACACAACTGTTTATTTAAATCTTTTTTACCAGACTGTTCTCTTTCCATGCCTCAGGGAACTTGGGTCTCTGTTTATTGCGGGACACCAGTGCCTGCATGTCCTCAATGGTCGGGTGATTCCCCACCTCAGCTTGGAAGGCGAGCTGGAATGGTGGCAGTGATTCACCTGAGACAAGTCCTGGGACAGAAAGGTGCGTGAAGAAAGAGTATTATAGCATACCATTTTATAATATGTCTCTGATTTATCTGGTATTTGGTGGGACATCCACTAAAAAATTCACTTTAGATCAAGCTGGAGCCACCTGGAGGCAAGCATAAGTGGATCTGTATGTACATGAGTGTGTGTAGTACCTGGAAAGAGATCAGCACAGCGCATGAAACTTTCCCAGTAAAGCAGACCCAAAGCATACACGTCCACCTGCTTCAAAGCTGCCTCGCAGTCTCGCAGATTTACTGCTCCTTCCAACACCTCTGGGGCCATGTAACGCACTGTGCCCACCTGCAAAACAAAAAGGAAAAAGAACATATTCATACACTGAACTTATACTGAATACATTAAATCCATTATTTTACGCCTTCCGTAATTTGTATCTTTGTTGTCTCAAATTGCAAGTGAGCATTTTATCTTTCTGCTACAAATGTTTTATTAGCAATTGGCTTATCTAATTGTGAGGTTTGAAAAGAGAGTGAGACAAGATGCAACTGCAAGTGAAAAATGGTGACATCACATGGTTCATTTTCATTTCTTGAGCAAGTAGGACTGAAATTTGGCTCAGGACTAGCGTTTTGAGCGCATGGCAATTTGGAGGTATAACTGAATGTAGCTTAACTTCTTCATTAAACTGACTGGAGGCATCAAAATCAATTGCACTCAGTCTTCTAAAATTAAACTCGGAACAACAAACCTAAATGCATAAAAAAACTATTTATTTTGCTCTCCTGCAAGCCTTTGGCATTCCATATAACTGTCTCAAGCATTCTTCATCCACTAGCAGAATAGTAAATAAATACAATGTTTGGTTGTCAGAGGTGGTCTGGAGTGAATGATTGTGGAATGAGCAATCCTGACCTCGCTGATGGCCGCGTTGTCCTCCTCTGCATGGCCCGACTGTTTCTTTCCCGTGAGAGTCATAGAGAGGCCAAAATCACTGATTACACAGCAGCCGTCTGCCTTCACCAGCACATTTCTACTGTTGAGGTCCCTGTGAGAGACGGCAGGCTTATACGCATCTAAGAGAAACCAAGAGAAAAAAAGAGCTGTGAAGAAAAAAGAGCTGTGTGCTTTATTTTTAATCCCTCAACCCGTTCTCTCTGTGGTGATGATTAATAATCTTATAAATAACACCTCTATTGTTCAGCTTCTATTCTAAATTTGCAAGTACAAGGTGAGTGTTTCAGTGAATTCCCAAGTTCTAAGAAAAAAAAAAATTAATAAAAACTACTTCAGGATTTATCTTCAGCACAGCATAAAGTCTTGTAAGTTGTGTGGTGGGGCCTCCAATGACCAGATTAGTTTTTCCAGCACATCCCATGCTGAGATGCTCAATTGAGATCTGGGGAATTCGGAGGGCAAGTCAACAGTTTGAACTCTTCCTGAACAATTTCTGCTCTGGGTAAGGCACACAATCCTGCTGATGGAAGCCGCTGCCATTAGAGAATACCGCAGAGTAGTACTTGGCATAAGACCATGTTTAGGTAAGTGAAATGAGGCAAATTAACATCCACAAGCGTTGCCAGGAACCAAGGTTCGCCGCGAGAACATCACTCTGCCTCTGTTGGCACTTTGTTGGAAACACCATTCTAACAGAGCCAACAATAACTTTTCAACAACTTTTGGTTTATATTTGCTCTTCTGTGAGACTGGACTAGATGGTCTGGCCTTCACCCCCTTTACGCATTAAACAATGCCCGGATTTGAGCCTTGGATTTTGCCACCGCCTAATGGGAACACCTCACAAGACCAACTGTTTTGGAGAAGCTATAAACCAGTCAATCAGTCACCAGAGTTTGGTCCTTGGTCCCAAAGATTTTTACACTTCCCCATTTTTGCAGCTTTAAACACATCAGTGTCAAGAACAGACCATTCACATTCTGCCTAACACATGCACCCTTTGACATGTGCCACCTTTTTAGAGATTAACTTAATGTATCAACAGTTATACTGCTGTGGTCTGTAGTGTATCTATTCTTAATAACTGTTTCTTCTGTCCTCTGTAGGCTAATATTTATATCTCCCAAACTGGATATTTAAGGCCACACAACATGGACTGGTCTGCAATGAATACCCCTTGTAAGGAAATTACCATCTTTTGTTCAATACAAACTCCCAGTGGTCTGCCATGTGCCTTTTAGTGAGGAATGACTCTGTCTGTCCACATCCCCTATAAAAGCCTATTAGTGGAGTGCTGAACAGCTGAAATGGTTGTTCTTTTTTTTTTTGTTTGTTTCCCCATCTGCACAAAGGAACTCTGGAGGTTATAATGAATACGGGGCTCTTGGTTAACTGTCTGACCAACGCCCTTCCTCCCAGATTGCTTTTTGTGATTGACCTAGGAAGACTGCTTGCCGTTCCAAAACCTTACAGCTAATGACGGAGGCTGTCGTACTCACGGGCACTTTCAAAGCTGCAGAACTCTTCTTATATTTCTCGGGATGTGTTTCTTGACACAGTCCTGTCTAATTCATGACTTGGTTTGGTTTGGGTTAGAAAGAGAGAGAGTGAAAGAGAGAGAGAGAGAGGATCTGCCAGATCAGTGCCTCAGAGATGCTGAGACACTACTGCAGATACACTGCAATGAGGAACAAACAACAAACTCTCCTCTATCTACAACGCTCCCCATCTATTCTTCATTTTTCACTTTTTTCTTCCCTCTTTGTTCATCTGTCTATCTATCTAGCCCTCTCTTGCTTTCCTTCCCTCTCTGAAGTCCTCTCACCAGATCTCACCACTTTGATATTAGTCCTCATTGCAGCATCTCTAAATAACACACACACACACACACACACACACACACACACACAGATCCAAGCACACTGTTTAAACCACACAGAGATCTATGTGTTGCCTGTATCATGCTTGTTATGGTGACATGTGAGACTCCATAGAGATCAGATATGAATAGTTGACATACAGACACATAAATCTTTTGTTTTGTTTTGTGTGTGTGTTTGTGTGTGTGTGTTATGATATAACACACCTCCTCTCAGCAGCTCAGTGTGCAGGTAAGCCAAGCCTCTAGTGACAGAGAGAACAAGGCGGCAGCAGCTCAACCAGTCAACAACCCTCGTGCTCAGATACGTGCACAGAGAACCCTGGAGAAAGAGTGAGAGAAAGAGAGAGATACAGTTAATGCATTAGGTAACAATGTAATCCAAATGATGCAAATCAAATGTCTGAACACCTTTGCACTAAGGGCACCAATTAACAACCAAGTACAGAAGAATTGTATAATGTGCCACACTTCTCCTGCCTCCCAGCTCTAGCATTTTGCTTTTTTTTATTTACTTGCATTAGCTGCCACTTACACTGTGTGACCATTTAATGTTGAATGAAAAAATCAAAACAGATCAAAAACCTGGTTACACTTAACCAACATTAGAACCTGAATTTAGCTCCAAATTAGCAACTGACAAATTTTATTTTACCTTTTATGTTCTCAAAAAAAACTTGATACTTGCAGCTTGATAACAGAATGTGATTATCAAGCTGTGCTGTTGTCTGTAGAAAGGTAACCCACACAAGCAGCTTTTCACAAAAATTTGCATCTGTTTGAAGTTATTGATTTCTTGTATATAAAGTATAAAGTGTGTGTATAAATAGCTTGTATTTGGTTGCTATACTAATGTCAAAATATCTGAGGCTACTTGATAAGAAATACAATTTATAGTGACAGCCCAGCACAATTATGCATGACATTCTTCTCTTCCTATTTCTTCTTAGTCTTTCTGTCTGTTTCTCTCTCTCTCCTTCTCGCTCTCCCTTTTCAGTAACGCGCTCTCGTTGTTGGCGTTTTTTTTTTTTTTTCCTCTCGAGTTTAAAGTGCTAACTTGGCCTGTTAAACTACAACTAACGTAATTTATTTTGCACCTGTATCTAACAAATTATTAATGCTAGTGTGTGTCCATTGCACAGAGCTATGTGTTATTAAAACAGCTAAAAGAAAAATTGACCATCTTCCTGAAAAGCTATCAAAATTAAAGCCCTGAATTAATGACTGGTGCTCCCCTTCTATGGTTGCTATTTTGAAGCTACAAGGTACTTTCTGCCCCCTCTTCCTCTCTTGATGGGGACAGGATGGCACTCAGCACCAGCTGTTGCCGTGGTGACAAAATTCGAGGTATGTCCCAGTAAGCAGAGGAAGGCCCAGCAGGGAACCCACAGGTATAAATAATTTAAAATCTCACAGCTGAGTCAATAATCTCCCATTTTCCCCATAATAATTTTGGTGTGTGTAAGTGTGTGTGTCTTTATGTGTTGGGGGGTTGTGATTAGACTGGGAAGAAGAGGCTGCACAACACACTGATTTATATTTCCACCATAAAAAGAGAGGGGATGAAATGTTGTGGAGACAGAACTTCCGCAGAATAGAGAGGAGAGTAGAGAAAGAGTAATAAAAGAGACATTTTCCTTCGTTAGTGTATGGGAATGTGAGTCGAAATACAAACTAGGCTACACTTCCTTTTCAGGAAGCAGCTCTGTGGAAAGATCAAATATGACACCAGATCCCTCAGATACTCTGAAAGCTCCAAATATAACCATGTTTAAACCTCACGTTGAAATCATACTCAGGGAGAAAACAAAAGCAAAGTAGAGACGCAAGAAACACAAGCAAGGCCCGTGGTACAAGGCCCATAGTCTATATTTTCTCGCTCTTTATTATTCCCCTGAAGGGAAATAAAGTGTGCTTGAATTTATGTCCCTAAACCTGTCACAATTCATTTTTACATAACCGTTTTCCATTCTCTAAATTTATATCTTTTGTTAATGTTGCTTTAAAATTGATGAAGTAAGTTGATCAGCTGACATGATTATGTTAAGTTGAGAGTGAAATCTCAGGGGAAATTGGAAAATGAACACAGGCTGCAGGATTATGGGTGCAAAATTGAAACCAGAACCTTTACAGCATCCGTAGCTTTGAGACAAAATCCAACCAGCCCACCTGATACTGGAAACACTTGAATATGACCCAGTCCAAGATGTCTTACTACACATATGGTTTTAAAAATGTTTTTACTTTTAAGTTTCTGTATCTGAACCTTTATATCTCTTTATATGAGATATTTTATTGCATAGGTTTGACATAAAAGCTGATAAAGAGAATCCAATGAAGCCGTTTAGACAAAAATGTATAAGTGATAATGTATTTATTAAGTAAAGTCATCCAATATTATGTATTTATGAATGACAAAAGGGTCTGGTGTGACCTCCTGTAGGAACAACAACTGCAGCTCAGTGTTTCAAGTTACTATCGAATAACTTTATTTTCCTCAAAAACAAAAAGGGTAAAAATAATGGTTTTGAATTCTTTATCTGGGTTCCTGTTATCTACTTTTAAAATGATGATGTTTTATGTTTGTGCAGAATTATTGTGCAGAAATAAAGAAAATTCTTAAGGACTCTTACAAGCACCATTTTTGAGTGAGCGTAAATGTTCTGCTGGAATAAATTGATATTTCCTCACATTGTTGCTCAAAGTACCCTGCAAAAAAAGTGCCCACTATCCAAATTCATTCCACACTAACGTTCTCCTAGTTACTACTCCTACTGGCAGAAAGGCTGAGTACACTTGGGAGGAACTTAACAAACAAGGGGAAAGATCCACTGTGACCTTTTCATCAAACCAACACCTCCCAACAGACATGGTTTCACTGAGAGCCACATTCAGCCACTGCTCAAACTTTAGAGGTAATCCACACACAGCTAACGGCGCAAGACAGACTGTCTGTGAGGCAGGGGGAAAGAGAGAAAGAGAGAGAGAGAGAGAGAGAGAGAGAGAGAGAGAGAGAGAGAGAGAGAGAGAGAGTGTGTGTGTGTGTGTGCAAAATCAACATTAAAAAAATTGAGGAAAAAAAACCTAAGCCTGACCCGAGTCAGATGTTTACTGGTTTGCCAAAATCTTATTAGGCCCTCTAGGGTAGCAGACGTCTGGATCCTTTGGAAGGCTGTAAAGATCCCAATAACTACAGACTAAAATCTGAAATAAAAACACTCACAATCACCATAGATGGGTTGTGTACAGGTGGGCTGAACTGCTCCAAGTTAATTGGGGCTTGGGGGTCATAATTGTGTTTTTTATTTCTACATCGCAAAGATAATGAATTCAAAAATTCTATTGATGCTTTCTAATATGGATTGGGGAATAAAAGGTTTAGAGTTATAAAATGGCTTACATGTGGGTAGAATTCCAGCAGCAACAGGTACTCAGTCCGGCCGTCTGCTCCGATTCGTTCCTCGCTCTCGAGGAAGCGGGCTATGTTGTCATGGTCCATTAGAAGGCGGTAGATAGAGCGTTCGTTAACAAAAGGCTGGCGGTTTGCATTGGAGAAAACTTTAACTGCCAAAGAACGCTCATCCAGACTGCCACGGTACACTGCGCCATATCGGCCACGGCCAATCAGCTACCAGAAAGAGAGAGAGAGAGGGAGAGAAGGAGAGAACATACTACATCAGCCATCACATTTAAACCACCTGTCAATGGAGGGCATTAATAATTGCTTTAAATACATAAAGAACATGTGATGTTTAGACAACTCAGAGCAGAGCATCCTTCATAAGAGTCAGAGCATCCTTATAACGACTTGGGTTGTGGGGAGGTTCTCCAAGACTGCAGTGGTTAGTAACTACCTTTAGGGTTCCAAGAAAGAACAATCTGTGTTAAAAAGGATATTGCTGGCCATGATGATAAAGATATTTGTGTAACTTTTCTATTACATGTGCATGGTTGTATTGCTGCTGTTGCCTACTTGGGAAAGAGATGATACCAGAACACCCCTTGGGAAGAAAACAAGCCAGCAGAGGCAGCTTAATGCTCTGAGTGATGATCAGATGGGTAAACATTTATGCAGACCAGGAACACCCTTTCATGTCACACAGCAAAAACTGTTCAGGAAGGGTCTGAGGAACATGACAAAAGGTGCTGGCCTCTACATTCTTCAGATCTCAATCTGATTTACAATCTGTGGGATGTATAGGGCAAACTACGCTGTTCACAACTTTGGTTGGAACTTTTGATCATCAATCTCCGAGCTGAAGCAGAGCCTCAAATTCCATGACACACAAACAGCAGCTGCAGAGCTTAAGATAGTTTAAGAAATATTTTTTTTAAGTGAATGGTTTGTTTGTTGCTACTTTGAGTAGCTAAATTCTTCTTTTCCTATAAATATGTAATAAACAGTTTACAAGGGCAGAAGTTTCTGCCCATTTAAAATCGAATCAGTGGTTTTTATTGATAGATATCAAATCATGCCAGACTTTAGCATATCACCAGAGACTGTGTTTTATCCATTTATGTGTAGCAAATTGGCTACTCTGACAAGAAATGAACTCATACACAAGGACCTCCTTTGTGTAGTACATGTACACACATATTTTTGGGCATCATACCTCAAGCAGTTTGAGGTTGTCCAAGTCCAGTGAAGGGGCAGACAAAGCTGCTTCCAGCATATTCAAGTTGCGAAGACTCTGTTTACCATGTCCTGCACAACAAGCACACACACACACACACACACATGCACGCATGAATAAAATAGGACAGTAAGGCTTTGAATGTGTCGCTAGAAAAAAACACTATCTTAACTCACCCCTGAGTACACGGTAGATGAAAAACAACAGCACAATCAGAACGGCAACCACAGAGACAGTTGCCAGGGCGATTAAGATGGTCTCCTCTCCATAGAGCTGCTGAGTATCTGTTCATGAGTCAAAGGGCAGGTTCAGCAAGACACAAAAACAAGTAGTAATTAGTACTGGCAACACTTATAAGTGGCCCTGCAAAAAGCAAAGCCATGATACAGAGCTCCAATAAACTCTTGAATTTGGTAAACGTCTACTAGCAAAGTATGTGAGAAGGTTATTTTTAGTGAGTGATCATTTCAAGCTACTGATGATCTCTGACACTTCTCTGGGACTGATCTGGGAGCCTCAAGGCTGAATAAGCGCAAGGCTCGGCTCGCTCTGACCAGGCTCTGACCAGGCTCCTCAAGCCCTTCGCTTCTAGTGTGCTCACTTCCCCTCCATCCTGCTGCTGCTGCGTTCAACAGGGAGGCGTTGAGAGAAACGGACAGGAAAGAAATTTGAGGAGAGTGTTCTGTATGAATCCCTTTATACTTCCTCTCATATTAAATTTTCTCAGTGCATCCTGTAGACTTCAGATAAAATAATGGAAACATTGGCTGTCATATTAAATTTCCCTCCTACAGTCCATACAAAGCCTAGATGAATTAATGGAAAACCCATGTATTAATCCTTCCTACATCTTGTTCATGACATAGACAAAATAATGGAATGGAAATGCTATAAAATAATTGGGTGTGATTGAGTTGGTCTGCCTTTTGTTCTGAGGGTGGCTTCAACCCTTCCTGTTTTGCATGTTGTGAGGTACAATGGGCCTACTTTGGGACACTGCAGCAGAAGTGTGTATGAGGGCATTTGCAGTGTAAAATAAAGCTTCTATACAATCCATCAGCACAATGAAATCACTGGCAAGGTTCAGACTAAACAAAGTGAGAATGAAGTAGTGGTGTTGATAAATTATTTCCCAGAATTCTACATTGTTGTAATTCAACTCCAAGAAAATACAGTTTTGTGAAGAATAACACCGACCATTTCCTGTCCTGCATCTTCTCACACATGTATATCTGACACTAAATTTTATTTAGGTGGAAAGCATTTTTCCAGCACGTGTTCATCACTTTTCCCTGATATATTTGACAAATATCTGATATTTGTATAACTGAACACCCAAATGGTTGCATTCTCAAGTAATAAAAAGTTCTAATGTGCAACTGATGAAAATACAATGAGCTTGTGTATATGAAACGTTTTCTTCTGAGCTTGTCCATCCCTTTAGAGGATGTCGTTCTGAGAAAAAGGTCAAATACACCCCCCAAACATAATATATTCACATATCCACACAAACACTCACGGATTGGCTTTGCAGTGGAGGGTTGGGGTGTTGGGAAGTCCTCAGTAAAGTTGAGGTTGCACATATCTCTGCTACAGCAGCAAAAACGGTAGCTGCCATTTTGGATTTGGGAAGGAGGGTTTGTTACCTGGCAATGGTCATCATGGCACTCCTGTTGGTCAACCATATAGGCCCAGCAGCCTGTGTTGTAGAGGGGAGGCAAAGAGAAAGCATGCTTGTCATTATATATTACCACAGCGGATCATCAGTTTCTATTTCCTCCGGTCCTCTGCATCTTCCTCCTTCAAACCAACCACCTGCATGTTACTATTTTATATAAATATCAATATTATTTCAAATGGCTCATAAGTTTTGACAACTGAGCCTATCATAATAGGATTTAATAATTACATTTTAGAACGCCCAACTGATCTCAGATTATTATTTAGGAACGAACACATTTGTGGCCAGAGTATGGATGAATTATAATGATAATTTTATAATGATTTTATTATTATAATGATATTATAATGAAATTATAATGATAATTTTCACACAGCAGTTGATACCTAATCAGATGGAGTACAGGAAGCACAGAGGTGGCTTGTGGTATCCCACAATGTTTTCCACAGAAACTGGCTGAGCTGAGTCATTAAGGGTCTAAGAGCACTTGATGGAGAACACACACAACACATTAGTGGTTGCATGACTAAGTGGACACCTGGCAAAGACTTTACTCCAAGGACATAGTACGTTATCTCTAATGTCCAACACGTCCCCTGGGGGAGAATCCATATTCTTTGGCCTTCTTTGCAATCAGCCTGTCCTGTTTGGTCACACCTCTGCTTCATAGGCAGCATGTTATCCAGTGCCAAACACAGAAGACTGCATTGACGGCCAGTTTTTCATGGAGTTAATTGCTGGTTTAATACATTGACGAGTGTCTACCTTGCTTGACCAGGCGAACTCCATTCTGTTTCTTTTCCCACAGTCCATAGCAGCGGCCACCTTGGCTGCAGCGGATGGTGGAGTTCTCCAGAAAGACACGCCCCTCTCCTCCTCGGCCGATGCGCTCAGCCTGCTGCTGCTCTGCGTATGCACACTCCCTCTCCTCAGTCTGAGCAGCTACACAGATAGAAAGAGAATTTACAGTGGTCAGAATTTTAGTGCATCCCCAATTTAAACAAAACTTTAAATGAGCCTACAATAAATGGTAAAAATTTTAAACTTTAAATGTTTTTAAATTCTTTAAATGTTCCTTGATCATCAACTTCAAACTCTATTTTAAATGTAAATAATTTAACAAATCACATGGTGCATAATGAACTATCTGTATTGTCAGGTTTTAAATAAAGGCAATATGATGGGCAATGTGATGATATTTAACATTATCGCCATAAATTACTTTCTCCATTGTTTTTTAGAGCATGCCATCATACATCAGTAAAGAAAATCAGTTGATCAGTTGCATGGATAATTATAAACTGAGCAAAGCTGGTCCAGTTTAGCAGTATTTAGTGCACTGCATTCTGGAAAATGTTGAATAAAAAACTATTATACTAGTATTTTTAAATACTACAGGCTCTGTTTTCCCAAGTCTCTTAAAATAATACATGAGACACTGTGTATCATGAAATGTACTGTTATATTATATTTTTGTCATTAATCACATAATAACCATTACATTTACATGCAAGATGACAGATTTCCCACACAAATTCACAATGGAACAGGATATAAACACACTCACTTTCATAAACACAAACACTCAAGCCTGCATGAACATACAATGATACTTCTGCTTAATTCCGCTGAACTTGTAAGAGGCACGTATTAGTCATTCCATCACTCTTAGCAAGGCCCTCTCAAGGCTGAGTACTTTCATGGGCCCTTATAGTGGAAGGGAATGTAAGCACTGATAATACTTCACCTCTGCCTTTCAGCTGATGAGCTACCATCTCATCAGCACAGCTACGGTGGCACTGACCCTGAGAGTTAAAACACACGCACGCATGCGCACACGCACGCACGCATGCATGCACGCACGCACGCACTCTCTCTCAGCCACAATGGCGCTGATAAACTAGATATTAGTGTAGTGCCAATAGTGACAGCAAATACTGGATGGAAAAACAAGGATTAAAGTAATCCATCCTAGCAGGGATGAGCCATATGGGAAAATATAATATCCCAATCCATCAAGAAATATTCACGATTCAAGATATGTCACGATTTTTTTTGTCTGTAAATATGTAAAAACAGATCAAAGAACCAGTAGCGCAACAAAATATAACTATAATGTTTTTCATCGACATTCCAAACAGTGTTATACACTAAATTTAGTTAAGCACTCATACTCATCATGCCATTTCGCTAAAGAAACAGTTGGTCAGTGTTTTTTAATCACTGACAATATCCAAATTTGCTCAAAATAAGAATACTTTAATGTAATTTATTATAATAGAGATAAATTTTTCATTGTGAAACAGCACAATGTGAACCACAATGAAATGCAGTCTCTGCATTTAAGCCATACACTTCTAGCGCCTGAGGAGCAGTGATGGGGACGGTACATACTGCAACATACTGGTCCAAGATTCAAACCCTAGGATTTAGCCTCCTAAACACTAAGACACCACTGCCCCTATTCAGATATGTGTCTTTAGTAAAGAGCTAGTCCTAAAGAGACGCCTGGTCTGTTTTGAACCATCAACAAAAGCCCATCAGTCGTAGCAGAGAAAACTGATAAAATGCAATAGATCTTAAGACTATCCATGTTCAAAGGACAACATTGTCTCAAAAGCTACATTGGCTCATTAAAATCACACACACTTTCATTGGATTTCAGTTTGTTCAGCGTGTATTTGAATGAGCTAATAAAATCCCATTTTACTACATCAGTGTCACTGCTTTAGATCCAGTGCCATTATATGATTCTACACGCGATATGTTACACACGCTACAATCCTGATTGTGGCTGCTAGCCAAACGAGGTCTCCTCCATTAGAGGTGAGCCTCTCTGGCACACTCTGATAGTGGCTGACACATCAAACTAACAAGGGGGGGGGTGCTCTGATATAAGCTGATATATCAGAATAATGAATATCTGATGCTCTGAATGATCGCCCAGCAAATGCATGTGTGCACTACGTATATATGTTTGCGTGAGAATCCTGGCGGGTGAGTGTTTTTGACAGAGTGAGCAGAGGATGAGTCATTTGATGTGGCATTGGCATTCTCCGATAGAGAGAAACAGGAGCGAAGGAAGAAAAGTGACTCATCATAAAAAAACATGTCTAAAAGTAGAAAAGGCCAATAGAGCACTCAGCCCTGCCCAGGCAGTGAGTGATCTCCAAAAGCTATAGGCTTACATAAAGTATACATTAATGTCATGTTTCATTGTTGCAGGCTTAATAGAATAATAACATCCATTAATTTTTTTTTCTCATTTTTTAGACATGCCAGCTGCCCTTAACATCGTGTGGACATTTTATTACGCATAGATTTTTTTTCAACCCAAAATAAAGGCTTTTGTATATACAAGAAAGTATATACAAGAAATGGATAATATATTGTCTGTTAATAGTTATTACAATATTTATCTGCAATATTAATCTCACAAAAGACAAATGAGCCCCCAACCAATCACAGGGTGACCAATCCCAGCTTCTGTTACTGTTTTGATCTGTTTATGCCTTTGTCAGTCTGGTACTTTATCTTTAGTATACTACACTGTATACTGCAGTTCATTTAAAGCACAGGACCGAGACTAATATATATATATATATATATATATATATATATATATTAATTAATTAACCAATATTATATATATATATATATAATGTATATATATATATATATATATACATACACACACACACACAATACTGTGCAAAAGTTTTAGGCAGGTGTGAAAAAATGCTGAAAAAATTTTGTTGATTGATATAAAAATAAACAATCATTATTTCTATTTCTGAAAGCATTCTTTGTTTACAGCATTTTTTCACACTTGCCTTAAACTTTTGCACAGTACTGTAGATATAGTTTTATAGGTTTAATCATCATCTTCTTCTTCTTCTTCAGGTGCTCCCGTTTAGGGGTCACCACAGCAGATCAACCGTCTCCATTTCTTCCTGTCCTCTACATGACAAAATCTATGATTTTGAAGAAATTCTTATGAATATTATGCAGTTTTTGAACCAGCTTTAATACTGAACACGCAGAATTTATGCTCTTCTGCTGAGAGGAAGCAGAGAGAACAGCACATTCTGGCAAATGAAAATAATATCTGCTATCAGTTCCAAAGCCCAGGACAAGGTATTTGTAGCCTTCCGCTAAAGGATCTCTGTGTATAATCTAAACGGCTCCGACAACTAAATAGGATCTACTGCTGAAATAAATCATTTAATGTCATTCCTGTATTTAGACAGCAACAGAGCATGGACGACCTAAATTCACAGTCAGCGAGTCAGTGCCTCCAGCCAGCAATCCCTCCTCTTCCTTTAATCTGTCCATCCATCCATACTTTCACCCATCTGCTCCACTCATGCAAGAGCTCCAGCCCTTTCAGAACACAAGGATATGCAGCGTGTGAGTGTGATTTTGGATTCATCTCCTGTAAAACTCTTCTCCACAAAGCAAAGAAGATCAAGGCTTCATGACTTAAAGTCTGCTGAAGTTTCTATGGCAACGCAACACATACTGACATATTCAACAGATAAATAGTCTTGTGTGATAAAGACACACACACACACACACACACACACACAGCGTATGGTCTACAAGTGAGATTTAAGCTGCAAACAAAATCCCACTTTGAAATCAATGCTTTTTCCAATCTCACAAAAACCAAAGCATTGCAAAAGTTCATTTGTTATAAAGTTTAAACAGGTTTTTTAGTCAATCTTGCTTTTTTAAGGAGGCACAAAAAGTCATACAATCGTTTTTAATGTACAGTATCAAAAACGGCCAGTTTAACCTCAGTGGATACAGCAAAATTGTAGAAAATATGCAGAGAAGTAAGAATAGTGCACAAGATTAGGAACTAGTATATTAGAGGGACAGCTCATGTTGGATGATTTGGAGACAAAGTCAGAGAAGCGACATTGCGTTGGTTTGGACATGTCTAGAGGATAGACGAGGATTACACTGGGAGACAGATGTTGAGGATGGAGCTGCCAGCCAATAAAGAAAAGAGGATGACTGAAGTGGAGATTTATAGATGTGGTGATGTAGGCTTTTGGTTTGATGGAGGAAGACGCAGAGGACTAGTAGAAATGGAGATGGAAGATCTGCTGTTGCAACCACAAATGGGAGCCACCAAAAGGAGAAGACTAGAATTACAGAAGTGTTCAAATAAATTACTGTTTCTGTTACATAAATATCATGAATCTCAGAGCAAAAAAAACGAAGAAAATAGAAGCCCTTTATAATATATAATATAAAAATACAGTCCCGATCAAAAGTTTAAGACCTTAACATGTGTTGCATGGTTGGATCTGTTTTACAGCTGATCAAAATCTTAGGACCACATGCCTTTAAAGGCCAAATCTGTGCAAAAATGTGGATTCATTGCCATTTTCTGTCAGGTAGTCACACCGTCATGACGTTCTGATGGCAAAGGCAAAAAAACTCCCTTTTTGATCGTGGTCGGGTTGTTGGAACTGCATAAGCAGGGTCTCTCGCAGTGCGCCATTGCTGCTGAGGTGGGACGCAGTAAGACGCAGTAATTTCTTAAATGATCCTGAGGGTTATGGAACAAAAAAGTCAAGTGGAAGACCCAAAAGAATTTCACCAGCACTAAACCGAGGATCAAATTGGCTGTCCGTCGAGACACTGGACGATCCTTGACCCAAATTAAGGCCGTTACTGGTAGTGACTGCAGCCCCATAACCATCAGACGGCATCTGAGACTGAAGGGCTTCAGAAACAAAAAACCTCTTCAAAGGCCTCGTCTCCTTGAACCCCACAGCACTGACTGTTTGGACTTTGCAAGAGAGCACCAAACATGGGACATTGAAAAAAAATTTAACCTTGATGGTCCTGATGGTTTCCAACATTGCTGGCATGACAAGCAGATCCCACCTGAAATGTTTTCTACGCACCACAGTGGAGGGGCGCCATAATGGTCTGAGGTGCTTTTTCCTTCAGTGGAACAATGGAGCTTCAGGAGCGCAGGGGCGTTAAACGGCCGCTGGCCATGTCCAGATGTTGCAGAGAGCATCCCTTGCATGAGGGCCCTCGTCTGTGTGGTAACGACTGGGTTTTTCAACAGGTCAAAGCTACAGTACACAATGCCAGCAGGACAAGGGACTTCTTCCAGGAGAATAACATCACTCTTTTGGACCATCCTGCATGTTCCCCTGATCTAAATCCAATTGAGAACCTTTGGGGATGGATGGATTTGCAGCCGTCTTCACCACTGAGAAATGTTCCCACTCACCTCATGGAAACGCTTGCATCAAGCATGCCGCAACGAATTTTTGAAGTGATCAACAATAACGGTGGAGCTACTCATTACTGAGTTCATGTGTGGTCCTTAGGTGTTGTCCTAAACTTTTGATCAGTTGTAAAACAGCCTGTTTCAGTTTAAGCGTTGTTTTCAATAAATTGTATTCTAAAAGAAATGTTTTGTCTCACTCCCATTTCTTCTTGTAGCATGTTGAAGCTCTACTTGGAACCTTGTTAAGATCCAACCATGCAACATATGATTTTTTGCCATTTGTCAAGTGGTCTTAAACTTTTGATCGGGACTGTATTAAGAATTAAATATTAAGAACTGGTTTTGTTTAGGGCTGCATGTCATCTCACATCAGAATTTAAAGAGCGTACCACTTTCCACACTACCACTGACACTAAAAGAGCTGCGAGCCTGAAATCAGTGAGGGAGCACTTGAAATGACTGGACAAGAAGAAAAATGCTAAATTTAAAATAAGAGGTTGGACTAAATTTTCATTTTAAATAAGAGGTTGGACTAAAGCAATGAGGTGGGTGGTGTTGCACTATCATATTTTATTTATGCAATACATTACAACACAATTACAATACAATACTTTGACATTTGGGACATTTGAGTTTGAACAGATAAAACAGAGCAAGTGGTACCACGATTAAAAATTACTAGGATTGAATTTTTTCACAAAACTGCATCACTTCAACAAAGCTAAATAAAAGTAAACAATGCCCTCTTTATAATACAAGATAAAACTGGACAGGGTTATTGAACTACAGGAAACACCACAACATGCTCTGAAACTCATACTGTGACAAACTGTTCTAACACCGGGAACCTAAAGTCTTACAGTCTGTTGAGTAAGTTCTAGCAGTGGGGGGAATCTGACTGCTGCAGTCCTTCTGCCGGTAATTAAAATTCTGATGGTGGTAAATCCATCCATCCATCCATCCATTATCTGAGCCACTTATCTTAAATTGGGTTCCAAGGTGTGCTGGATCCTTTCCCAGAGTTCATAGTGTGAAAGGCAGGGAATCACCCTGTATAGTTTGCCAGTCTATCAATGGGCATGTGCTAAATGATAGTTCTAATTCACTAAGGTGACATCCTTCCCACTTCTCACACTTCTTACCACTTCTGCTCACAAAAGAAGAAATTAAGAGATACAATGTCAGCTTCTATAGCAACATGCTGCATGCCAGCAGAGACTACTAATACAATGTTACCACTTACTGTACACTGTGTGCACAATTATTAGGCAAGCGAGGATAAATTTCAACCTTGAACAAATACAGTGCTATCAGTCAATCCAAAATGTTAATATCCCTGAAATGTAAAGGGAATACTTGTGTGCACAATTATTAGGCAACTATTCTTTTTCTTTAGGCTGCTCCTGTTTAGGGGTCACCTCAGCAGATCATCCATCATTTCCATTTCTGAATGTCCTCTGCACCTTCCTCCTTCAAACCAACTGCTTGCATGTCCTCTCTCACCGCATCCATCAACTTCCTCTTTGGTCTTCTTCTTTTCCACTTTCCTGTCAGCTCCATCTTCAGGATCCTTCTTCTAAAATGCTCCTCATCTCTCCTCTGGACATATCCACACCAACACAACCTTGCTTCTCTAACTCAGTCTCCAAAACATCCGACCTGAACGGTCCCTCTAATATACTAATACATTTCTAATCCTGTCCATCCTCGTCACATCCAATGAAAACCTCAGCATCTTTAACTCTGACACCTCCAGCTCTGCTGCTTGTCTTTTTGTCAGCGCCACCGTATAGCATAGGTGGTTTCACTACCGTCCTGTAAACTTTCCCTTTCACTCTTGCTGGTACCCGTCTATCACAGAACACTCCTGTCACTCTTCTCCACCCATTCCAACCTGCCTGCACTCTCTTCTTCACCTCTCTTCCACACTCGCCATGACTCTGAACTGTTGATCTCAAGTATTTAAATTCCTTTACCTTTGCCACCTCTACTCCCTGCAAACTAACCACTCTGCTTTCCTCCCTTTTGTTCACACTCCTAAATTCTGTCTTTGTCCAGCATACTACTGCCATCTCTCTTAAAAACCTCCATTCTCCAAAGACCTTATCCTTAGCCTTTCTCCACTGTTTTCTTCACCCTGCACGTCATCTCCTTGTACTCCTGTCTACTTTCTTCATCACTCTGGCTATCCAACTTCTTCTTCTTCACCTGCATCCTTTTCTGTATACACTCCTGGACTTCTGGGTTCCACTATCAGGTTTCCTAATCCTACTTCTTCCTTCCAGATGCCACACCAAGTACCTTTCTAACAACCTCCCTTACCAATTTTGCAGTAGTTGCCCAGTAATCTGGCAACTCTTCACTACCTCCCAGTGCACACGTTAACCCCTGCCTGAATTTCACCTTGCAGTCCTCCTTCAGCTCCTTCAGCCTCCACCATTTGATCCTCGACTCTGCCCTCACGTTCCTCCTCTTCTTGACCTTCAACGTCATCTTACAGACCACGTCCCTATGCTGTTTAACTACCCTTTCAGTACTTTGCAGCATCCTTCAGACTGACCCTCCTGCAAAGGATATCATTCACCGTTGTGCATCTTCCTCCACTCTTATGCGTCACCCTGTGCTCCGCCCTCTTCTTAAAATAATTTACATTTACATCATTTAGCAGACACTCTTATCCAGAGCGACTTTCATGTCCTAATTACAGGGACAGTCCCCCTGAAGCAACTCGGGGTTAAGAGTCTTGCTCAGGGACCCAGTGGTGGTAGTACGAAAGGTGGGATTTGAACCTGGGACATCTTGAGGCCTGGGGCCATAGGCAAGTACCCTACCACTAGACCACCACCACCCCAAAAATTATTCACAACAGTCATTTCCATCCTTTCAGCAAAATCTACAACCATCTGTCCTTCAGGATTCCTCTCCTTGACACCATACCAACCCATCACCTCCTCATCACCTCTTCACTCGTTCACTTCACCAACATGACCATTAAAGTCCACAATCACCACTCTCTATCCCTTGGGTACACTCTTTATTGTTTCATCTAACTCACTCCAGAATTCTTCTTTCTCCACCATCACACAACAAACTTGTGGGGCATAACCACTAATAACAATCATTATCAAACCTTAAACTTCCAGCTTCAAACTCATCACCCTATCTGACACCCTCTTCACCTCCAAAACACTCTTCACATACTCTTCCTTCAGGATAACACCTACCCCATTCCTCCTTCCATCCATACAATGGCAAAACAATTTAAACCCTCCTCCAAAACACCTGGCCTTACTGCCCTTCCATCTAGTCTCTTGTAGAAACAAATATCAACCTTTTTTCTCTCCATCATATCAGTTATTCTCTACCTTTACCAGTCATGCTGCCAACATTCAAAGTTCCTACTCTCACTCCACTCTCCTACCCTACTCCTCCTGCCTTCAGACATGCCTTCCTTCTAATTTCAGTCATGTTAACCCATTGACCGATCCGGGATGAAAATCTCTTTAGTTATCCGCATATTTGATTTGGCAAAAGTTTTACACCGGATGCCTTTCCTAACCCAATTTATCCAGGCTTGGGACCGGCACAAAGAAATACACTGGCTTGTGCACTCCTAGTGGCTGGGTTAATTATTAGATAACTATTAGTGTGCAGAATTATTAAATTAAATGAAGCTAAATAAAAAAAATAAAATTTTCCCATCTCACTTGATTATTTTCATCTGTTAAAGTGAGAATATTAAACAAACAATTCAAAATGTACAAAATGTAGTTTTTTTAAATTTTTTTTTATTGTGAATTATTTATTTTGCTTTTGTAAAACAAATATCCAAAGCCTGTAAAATGCTACTTGGGCTGGGTAAACCATCCTGTTTTTAAGCCCATAATAAACACCTAGGAGCCTAGAGAGGGAAATATTTCAGGATTTCAATCTGTCTTTGCATTGGAAGAGTTAAGCTGAAACTTAGGAAGCCTAAAGGGCCAAAAAGAAGGTAAGAAGGTTTAAATTTTTGCCTATTTTCTCTTCCATTTAGTCTTCTCCAATTTCCACCCAATAGGCAAGCTTCCTCTATTCACACAATGCCACAAGCTTGAAGGATGAAAACCAGCCTGTGCCTCCTTCAAGACACAGCAAGACATTTTTTTCAAATAATCACAAGTGTTACATTATCGCACTGATGTCACCTTACAGTTAGGTAGCATTGGGCTAGATGATGAGGCGTGGGACATCTTACCCAATAATGAGGCCAAATGTGCTCTCATGTTACAGAACGGGAGAATGTTGTTTCTGAATCTTGATCATTTTCAAACAAAAAAACTCACTGTAACCCTAAAGAAGAAAACTTCAGGCCACACCTACTTTCAGCTCAAATATAAATAGACACAGATATTTTAAGAGCATTCCAGTGCTGCACTATTGCTGATTAATTACATAAAATCTTTTAAAGGCAAAATGACATTGTTGATTGTTGATGATACTCTCATCATCATTATTTCATTCATTGATGAGCTTGAATGTGTTCACTTTATTCCAACACTAACTTCATGGCCACCTATAGCGCTTGTGACTGGATGAACATAAACTCTGGTTGTTGGTCATGGTGAAATTAAAGCTGAGCACAAACTCAACAAACTCAACACACGTCTGACCATGTGTATATGAAAATCAGTCTCAGAGGTGAGTATACAGCGTACTTCTATAGGTGCCATAATGTTGTATGAACGTGTGATAGGGTGGTGGTAGGGCACTTGCCCATGGATTCAGAGGTTCCCGGTTCGAATCCCACCTCTAGCACTACCACCATTGGGTCCTTGAGCAAGACCCTTAACCCTGAGTTGCTCCAGGGGGACTGTCCCTGTAATTAGGACATGTGTGAAGATACACGTGTAAATTTACAAATGTGTGAAGATACACACATAGCAAATATTTCTAAACATCAGCAAGAAGGGAGTCACGGCAGGCACGCACACATCATGCAGCGGAAACATGCTCAGTTTTTCAGGTTGAGCTCCTTTCATCTGTTTTTGACTAGCTTGTGATTATCTAAGACGAATCGGGCCACATGTCAGGGCTTTCACCAGAGACTTCCTTCCTCTGCTGTCCACTACAGCTCTGGACGCAGGCCAGTGGGACAGTACAGGCCCCTGAGCAGCAAGAAACCTTTCACTGTCCTGTTTACTGAGCAGATCTCCATCTTACTATTTCTGTCCCACTGCCACTCCCTCCTACTTTCTGCCAATTTTTCGACTTGTCTCGAGTGCCCACACCCCCTGGCTCTCGTAGTTTCTCTCTCACGCACACACATTCATTTCTTCCTGTCCACATGAGAGGTCACTGTGCATTCCCTCCGACATGGAGCAGACATCATTTGCATCTGGAACAATGCATGGCCTTCCTGCACCTCCTCCTGGAAGTGTAAGTGGTTTCTGGAGCTATGCAAGTGTGTGAGAACACAGCTCATAATTATGAACTAGGCTGAGGCAGGGAGTCACGAAATAGGGCGATAAAACACATGCTCACACACATACGCACGGTAAGCAGGGATGTGGGGGAGGAGAAGAGAGTGGCTAGGCCTTATCTTATCTCAGAATTGTACAGTAGCCCCATTTCACCTCTGGGGATGGTGCTAGAGACCAGAGACCTCGCACACAAAGCTAATATGGGCCAAAGTGGGCAATCACTCACTCTCTCTCATGGGCCTAGGGTAATAGTCTGGCTATTACACATATACCAACATAAAGGTTGATTAGGCTGTGAAACCACCATTTAACATTACTGATGCCTCAAAGGGCACATATCTCACATCTGGGCCTGTATTATACATTTTTACTGAACTCCACTTCTGACGTTTGAGTGTTTTGTGCACATTTCTTGTTGCAGTTTGTATTGACATGACCGTTGTCCAGCCTCTTTTAATCCCCACTAACTAAATAGCTCTTGAATGTTTGGGACGTGTTCTGGTGGAGACACCTTGGAGCAAAATTGGCAAATCATTTTCTTACTTTTTAATGGCATGTCCATATATTGAATCCCATGGATGTACAATTAATAGTTAAGGATAAGGTTGCATGATATGGACACCACAGACGCAATGCACACACTGCTACATATTATGACTGCAATGCTTTGATCTACAGCGTAAAGGGCATATCATTTACCTTTCGGGGATTTAAAAAAAAAACTGTAAAAGTGTGTGGATGTAATTGCCCCGCTGTAGAATCGAGCCATCCCTTTCTTTATATTTTTCTAGAGAATCTTCCAACAACGTCTGAACAGCAAGATAATGTAAGCTAAAAATCTGATGTGATCATGCGTGAGGATTTCATTAGAAACAAGAGAGGAAGAAACAGCCCGAAGCTTTATCATTTCTACCCATTACACTCTGTGATATAATAAAAAGTTAAATTCAATTAATGATTATCTCATCCACTTATCCTGAGTGGGATTCTGGGTGGTGCGGGAGCCCATCCCACTCTGTGGAGAGACACCCTGGAAAGGTCAGTAGTTCATCACAGCATCTGGAGGAAACCCACGCAGACACTGGGAGAACAGGCAAACTCCACACAGGAAGGATCCGGGCCGTCCCGCCTGGGAATCGAACCCAGGAGCTTCCCACTGCATCCCTGAGATCATGCATATAAAGTATAAAAACTGACAGAAGGAAAAGAGCTTGATGACTGACTGTCCGCCTCATTCAGACGCAGCCAAGCCTGTAGTTTCAGCTCGAGTGGGCGGAGCTAAACACCTGGGCAGGTGGAGGTGTTGTTGCCCTGCTGGCTTGAAACTTACTTTCACAACTGGACCGTTGGGACTGAGGAGTGAATGAAAATACTACATAAAACATATTAGATTAGAAGATCCATCAGCCCTTCACATGGGCAGTTTGATTCATCTTTCCACTGGACTTACCAGCAACAGGACCGAGCAGGACCAGGGCGAACAGTCCAATATCCAAGACTGTGATCCGGCTGTCCACAGCCATGTCTCTGTCCCTCCGATAATAACAAGCCTGTTCACTTCCAGCTCCTTTTCCTGCAGGACCCCCGAGAGTCAGAGCTCAGAAACGCGTGTCTCTGCGCGCAGTGGAGGACACATGTCTCAGAGAGTCCTTCTGCAGAGTCCATGGCAAAAGACCAGAAGCAGTCAATAAGACTGAGCTTAAACACACAACTCTCCTGAAGGCCTGAGTCCGAACAGGAGCGACAGAGGAGGACAAAATCCTCCTTCACTTCTTTCTTTCTCCGCGCAGGAGCCGAGGAGCCGCGTCTGTGTTGTGAAGTTGAATGAAGTGAATCTAAAAGCCAACTTTGTCGTTTGTTTTTCGTCTCGTCTGCGAACTTCTCCCTCGAGCCCTCGTTAGAGCTCCCGTGAGAAGACCTGGCTCCGACCGAGACATCGTCCAACATTTCCTTCGTGCCGAAAGGCCATTTCTGCGTGTCTGTCGCTCACTCGCTCATCGTCACGCTGACCGCATAGCGCATATTTCCTTCTTCGTCTGTGGAGATGTCTGTTTTCCAGCCGGGTTAGCCGGAGAGACAGCATGGCTGGCGTGCCATTCTTCCCCGGCGGCGCCTCAACAACAGGAACGGTGATGGAAGTGAGGTCTGGTCTGGAAACGCCTCGCCTTCCGTCCGTCTCGCTGCTCCGCTCCCCTCACTGGAGATGCTGATCCACCAAGCGAGCTCCGACTCCTGAACGAGTCGCCCTTTTTAAACGGGTCCTGTCGATGATTCATTCGAACCGATTCACAGTTCCAAATGAATCAATCCGCGTTCCTCCTCCACCTTCTTCTTCCTGTTATTATTATTATTATTAGTGGTAGCAGCAGCAGTAGTAGTAGTAGTTATCGTATTATTATTAATATTATTTAAATATCATATTGTTGCTGTTGTTTAAAAGTCATATTTCACTAATAAACCTTATATAATTGTAAAATGGAATCACATTGTGACCGTCTAAGGACAACATCTTCAAAGGCGCTTAGATTATTAGTATTCACACGGTAGCGCCTTCCTCTTGGTGCCTTCTGAATCTTTATCCATTACTTATAACAGCTTATAGTAGCTTCAACATGAGTAAGCAACATCGGACTCACTCACTGAACCGAATCTCATTGTGTTGCTAAGTTGAACTAGACTTTTGAATCAATGAACTTTGACTCCAACGCGTAACATTTAATGAGACAGCTCAAAAGAATCGGTTCAAAAACTGAGTCAAAATTCCAGACGGAGCCAGTGGAGCGAGCGCCCCTCGCGGCTGAACGGAATAATTGACCCGGTGTTGAGAAAACGGGTGGGAACTTAATGAAGATACTGAGAAAATTGCTAAAATAATTGAAGTAAAAAATCAAAAGGCAGGAGCAATTAAATGTGTCATTTTTAAGACAAAAAACGCTTTGTGGGATATTTTATAGAGTTCGTTAGAATTTCAGATATAAGGCCAGTATGTTGGAGCAGAAATAAAAAAATAAATAAAAAATATATACATTTATACGTTTGTAAATGAAAAGCTATTGGGCAGCGTTGCAGCGCCACCAAGTGGAATAAATGCGGCACTGCAACCATCAATAGCGTAAACAGCCGCACACGCCTTTGCAGCAACATCTTCATAATCCTCTGATCACACACACACACACGCACACACACAAACACACACACACATACACACACATACACACACACACACACACACACACACACACTTTTTACGCAGCGTCAGCCCAAAGACAGCAGCCTTTGTTTTATCACAGCGGCTGTCCGACAAGCCCCGCCTCCTGCGCTCAGATTGGCTCGAGGTTCTTAGTTGACCAATGGCAGCCCGCTTCCAGAATAATGTATTAACAAACGGTTCAGCGGCTCCTGAACGAGGGTTGATAATTTTCACTTCGGTAATAATCGATCCATCGATTCCAGGTGATCGATACAACTGATAGATCGTGATATTGAATAGCGGAGTGTGTGAGGGATTTATCGACAGGCCAGTCCCAGCGCTGGATGAGATACAGGTACAGAAAAAACAACACCTCCAACGACCAGCAGCGCAGCAACGCCCATAGCAACCATCCTGTATCCTCCATCTCTCTCTCTCTCTCTCTCTCTCTCTCTCCCTCCCTCTCTCTCCCTCCCTCTCTCTCTACCCGCCCTGTTGTTGTTGATCTGAGTGTTTTGGCTGCTTCAGCACAGGGTAAGACCTACACATTCATCATCGCAGCCATTTCTGCTCTTCTTTTCGATTAATTCATGCATTTATTATAATCGCCAATATCATAATTTATTTCCTGAGTGTGCATGAATCGTCTGTGGGAATGGACCGTGCTGGCGGCTCCGGTTGGGTGCGGTGCTACAGGAATCTGGCGCTTTCGCTCCCGAATTGTCCGTTCCACCTTAAAGGTGCAGCGGCTCCGATCGTGCGCCTGTGTTCCACCAATGCGACTGCCGCAACATTTAAGGTGGAACGGACAATTGGGAAGGCCGACCGTGTAAACAACCAGCCTCCATTGCCGTGTCAGCCGCGATGAAAACGCACATTAACCCAGCCCGATTCGGCATTAATGGCTGCAGAAAATTCTCCGCTTTTTCTTGATGCTGAGCAGCAGCATCAGCAGTGTGATCTGCATCTCAGGCGGTCGCCCCCAGATACCGGTTGCCATGGCGAACAGCACGGATGGCATCAAAGAATAAGCAACAGGGGAGACTACACGTCTCTGTTATGGCTGATCAGGGGGTCTGATTCCTTCTGATAGCAGACAGACTGGCTTTCACAGTCACTCTCAGTGTATTTGTTTCAGTGTGTATGAGAGTAAAGTGAGTCAAAGCAGAGCGTAGTGGGAGTGACTCATGTCATAAGGAGTGTGTGTGTGTATGTGTGTGTGTGTGTGTGAGTAGCATTCAAATCACAACAAGTCAATGGTGCTGAAAAGAGCTGACATTATGATCAGAGACTAGGTACATAGGTCAGCAGAAAAACATCATCATCATCATCATCATCATCATACACAGAGGGGGATTTAAATCCCACAAGATATAAAATGGTCCCAAAGGTCCAATTTTGTGCCTTCATTGAAGGTCATTCATTTGCTCAGTAAAAAGATGCATAAATCTGTCTTTCCTTAACCTTTTAGAAAAAAAAATATATGTATGTAACTGCAGCAGAAGTATGTTGTGGTCCTGTTCTCTACTAAGTGGAATGAAGATAACAAAGTCACTGACTCCACCTTACTGGACTGCATGGAAGTTAAATGCTTAAAGTTCCTACAACAATTTTTTTCTTGAGTTCAGCAGGATATTACATAACCTCCCATCTACTGATCTGTTCTTGTGTCATCTGTAAACAAGGCCACTTTTCATTCTCCGCAGACAAAATGTGCACTTGAGCAACTGATGCAAAGGGTCTCCAGAGTGCACGACTAGAGCAAAGGCAGCTCAGAATAGTATGAAATCTGATCAGATGTTCAGCTTGTGCACTTTTGTTCATTGCAAGTAATGCATTGTGGTTTGGGGGAACCTTTGTCTTAAACAAATTTATTTGATGCTTTATGCACCTTATATGATTTATATACATAAAATTAGGGCTGATGCATTAAGTTGCATCTCATTTTAAAATAGGACTTCATTAAAATGATTTTAAATGTCCATTCTCTAGTAATCAGCTTTAGTGATTAGTCTGCAGTCTGAATGATAATCAGGGAAACTGCGGTTCATCATAAAGCTGTTCTCAAAGTCTGTACAGCTCTCTAGTTGCGTTTGAGCATTCAGATCAGATATGCTTTATATCAGTATTTGAGATTAGCACAAAATGTCAATGTTTTAAAGTCTTTAAAAAGACTGCTTCATTGTGTGGCACTGTTTTTCAGTTTATAGGGATATTCTGTGAAAAGCTGATAGCGGGCCTGTTATCTTTTCGTTTCTTTTTGACTCTCAGCTCCTAAGATACACCGACAAAACGGGTGAAAGAGGCGGCACTCAGCGTTTTCACACTAAGTCTCTTTCAGCACTGAAAACTACAGCAATTGGCCGGTTCTGTTTGTATCATCATTATCCCAAAAACATCCCTTGCTGCATGGGAATTATACAGGAAATTGTTTTTAATGTTCTTTTGCATTTCCCCCCAATTTTCTCACCACATCAGTGATGTCAAAAGCCACCCATTAACTCATAATCTATCCAATCACAGTAGACTAGGTGAGTGAAGACTAGCATGACTAGCCTTCTAACCAAACACAACATCTTTGGACTCAGCATGCTTGGCAGAGAGCATTAACTCCCAGTTTTCTTAAGAAATGCCTGTACTGTCTAGCGCTGTACTGCGTGATTATTCCACCTACCCAGAGGCCCGTTGTTCTATCCTGGATTTTCTGGGATTGACCATTTGATCTCTCAGTGATAGACTACACACTAAGACCTAGCACTACTTGGGAGCAAAGCACAGTGATCTTTATAGTTGTCAAGTTGTCAGGTCAATGTTTTGCAATGCTGAACATCATTGGTTGATGTATTTAGTTTGTTTTGCATCTCTGTTCTTTAGAGGAATTCTTTTTTATTAGATATTTTCATTTCATTTCATAACTCTGGCATTTCATAATTGCAGTATTTGTTACGATTTAAGTGCGAACGTACCTTCACTCCTGAGTCTTGTGCTCCTAGCTATGTTGATCTCTATCACTTGATTTTGTTTCCATCCCAAGGTGGTGCCCTCTCACCTTTAAAATACAATGAAAGTGTCATTTTTATGATTTTATGCAAAATAGTTTGTTTAAACTATTGCTGAGTAAGCGTTCCATCCTGAACTCAGAATTCTGGGAAGTTTAAAGGGTCAGACGGAACAAAACATCCACTTCATTGACACAATAATCAGTATATTATGATATTCACTATAGGATCGTGGTTGGCAAGTAGTAAGTAGTTTTGCCTGCGACATAAGCTTATCATACTTTGCAATACGGTTTATTATTTTAATAAATATACATTAGTGGCCTTTGTCGTGTATGTAGGCTAAAAAACCCTGTACTATGATCATCTCTGCAAACACCGAAATGAGGTCTGCATTGAATTTATGTAATAATGCATTATGTTTATATATTTACTTGATAATTCTGATAAAAAGAACTTTTCCCCCAGCTAAAGTTATGTTCATTAAAAAAATTCCTGCAGATCATTGATGCTGAGCAATCAGAGAATTCACTTTTCCACTCTCCCTCTTTTTTTTTAGCCACAACCTATTATAGTCCTGCGTCCACCTGAAATCTGAGGCCACACCCTCACCTGGATTCACTCCCATCAGGGAACTGGCAGCTGCACGTGAGCTCCACCCACTCCACCCTCTCAATGAGGGACAAAGCCACACAGGTAGGTTATGGGATATGGTGTCTTCATGGCACTGATACTGTGTTTTTATGTCTAGTCAAACTCATTGCAAACAGCTGTATGAGCTAATTCTCATTCAGATTTTAACTATGCTTCTCTCTCTCTCTCTCTCTCTCTCTCTCTCTCACTCTCTCTCACTCTCTCACTCTCTCTCTCTCTCTCTTTCTTTTCCAGACCCCCAGGGCCTGGGTAGATGAGCGGAGGAGAGGTTCGCATAAGCGCTCTGCATCCTGTGGCAGCACAGACCAGCTCAAAGAGGTCAATTAAGGCAACATAATATAAATGATTGCTATTAAAAATGTAGGCTTTCTAACCTTATGCGTGCAGGTATTTTAGCAAAAATATTAAGGACATTTTGCTTATGAAGTATAATAAGAATATTTTGAAGCAGAAGAATATTTTGAATGGAATGACAGGATAGGAGTGGCCCCTAAACCAGCATTATAGTCAACAGATTTAACTGGTTATGTTCACAGTTGAAGCTGTGACGAAAGTGAGTATGATAAAATCTCAGAATAAGGGAAGACTGTGACCAATTTTTTTATATTATTTAAAATATATGTTTTAATTCCATTTTATTTGTTATATTTTACATGATATAGTAGTAGTATTAAATAAAAGTCATTATTAAATAATGATAATGAAAGTGATAAATTATTATTATATTATATTATTTTGAGTTTATTTACCAAATCACACACGCATCGGATGATTTGCTTTCTGGAAGTAGCTTTAAATAACTGAGCTTCCAAAGACTGAAAAAAAAATTTTTAACCTTCATTCTCCTGCTTCATTTTTCTCCTGCTCTTCATTGTCCTTGCTTTTTTGCTGTTCTCAGATTGCAAAACTGCGGCAGCAGCTCCAGCGCAGCAAGCGCAGCAGTCGCCACCGGAGGGACAAAGACCGCAAATCTCCTTTCAATGGCAACCATGCTATTATCCAATCACAGGTAAGCAGTGGGGCTGCCGTCCAGTCATAAGGCTGTGTTTGGTGTGTGCCTGTGTGAGAGAGACTGTATTAGTGCCCCCACAGCCTAACCTTTTCAAACCTGGCGGACTGAAGTAGGCCTGATGTCAGGAGAGTTGTAGAGTGCCCTACTTTTCTATGAAATCGTCCCAGTTATTAGACTCCATGAGTTCAAAGAAAGACTGCGACTGGAGGATGTTCCCATGGGATCACAGCCTGGTTTATAATAGGCTCGACGATCTCAAAAGGCATCAACACATCCGTCATGCTACCAGTCCTACAGAGAGAAAGGCAATGTGTGCATACATGCTTAAGCATTAACATTAATTTATCATCATCATATTCCACATATAAACTAATGAGCAGACTGGGCCTCATAACTCATACATGCATAGTCAGTGCTGTGGTGGGGGAATTAACACATTGATGGAAAGAAAAAACTGGATACTTGCAAAATAAGTATTATAAATTTAAAAAAAAAAACTTTTTTTAATCATTATTGCCATTTTGTTACAATAGAGAGGCAGGAGTTTTTATTTGTTTCAAACGTCACTTAACACAAGAATAAAAATCTCAGTCAATTTGTGGCAGAGAGAGCACAAGTGTTGCTTTAAATGAAACCTTGAATGACCCTTATATCTTATATTTATCATCTAATATAGATTTCATCTTTGCTTTTTATTTTTTTATAGAATATTATAACAGTTGGTTGATGTTTTCATTGTTCCAACATTTCATGATGACCAGACCGATAGAGATGGTCTATTAAGACTGCATTTCATTGTGGTTCACAGTGGGATGTGCTCGAAATGACAACAATTTCCTTTATTTTATAGCACAAGGTTTATATACCCTAGGGTTATTTTACAGTTTTGCATGGGATTAAAGTAACCAGGGATTATTTTTGCACTTTTGTTTTAAAGGTGCTGGATTCTTTATGGACCTGGCAGTTTCAGAAAGCCTTAAAATCGGTGAAGCAGTAGTTTTTATATTACCCACCTCTCTATGTGGATAATTCTGTAGAGTGATACAGAGATAGCCTGCCTTTTTGGTTGGATGCATTCTGCAAAGGTTTCCTGTGCAGATTTGCAGCAGGAGCCTTTCGATTTGCATTGGAAATAATCCCAACACCATTTCTCCTTGAAGGGCAGCACGAGAAGGAGGTTTGAGCTCTGAGGTTTGCAGTTTGCTGTAAAGTTTGTTTAGTTTTTACTGGAAGTTGTTTCATTTTTATTGGAAGCTAGTGTACAAAAGCCAGTAGCTTGATAAAAACTGCTGGTACCTGGAAGTCACTTTTCTCAGTTTTCTGATAGTATGGTTATATTGCTCTTTGTCCACAATGTCCACAAAGCTGATAGTTTGGTTGTATTGTTCTTTTGCTTCATTCCTCCCTTTGTCTCTTCTGTGTCCTCTCGTGCAGTCTCAGATGCCTAAAACCATCCTGATCCCTATCCCCATCTCGAAGTCCACACCCCCTCGCTTCCGCAACAGCATAGAGGGCCTCAACCAGGAGATTGAGCGAATCATCATACGAGACACCACAGAGCGAGACGAGGTTATCATTGTGAGTCCTTAAGCCTTTATCTCACTGGCATATTGTTGGCATTACATTCAAAGGATCTGTCCCCTTTAAGTCATTAAAACGAGTCGTTATGACTGCAGCTGGTTTCTGCACAAAATGTTGCGCCACTGATACCTTGACTTTGATGCTGATTCCTGAATGTTTCCTTTTTCTGATTTATGATTCTTTTTTCTGATTGGTAATTACAGATTTAAAGTGAGTGTGCCTTCAAACTAAGGAAGTGGGAGAGGGTGTATTTTAGGACTGCTGGAGGTCCTGCCGGAACAATATCCCAATATTACAAGTTAAATAACAATATTAATATAAATTTTGATATACAGAGCCCCAAGCATTGAAGTTTTTATTATTAACATTTTAATGTGCATTAAACCCATTGTTAGTGACTAATGAATTACCTAATTGCATTACTGTCTTAATCAGCAAACTAATACAAATGTTAAAAAAAAAAAAAAAAACATAAAATGAATTGCTTTTATTGTCACGATCAATATCTGTAATATCTGAATTCTATGTTGATTCATTTAAAAATGATTACTTTTTGTACAGGCATACTTTTACATAGGAAGGTGAGGAAGTGTATTTCACAGATGTTTTAAAATTGAGAGAGTACAAGTGAGTGGTTGCTTAAATCCTTAAATCCTCAAATCCTCATCCTATTTTCCTTTCTTTCTTTTTTTTTTACATAACATTATAATGGCTGATGTTTATGCCAAAAAGTTATGATGTAAAGTTTGCACTAAAACCTTTTTTTACATTAAAACCTTGTGAAATGCTCATACATTGTAGTATAATAGACTAATCAATATTAAACGATAGACATCAAGCACAAATTTAGTAACTAATTAATTACCAGACTGCATTACTGTCTTAATCAGCAAGATGGCTAAAGGCCACTAAATTGTCACGCAGTCCTGATAAATTAAAGCACAAAAAGAATGAAATTATATTTATATATATTTATATTTTCTATTTTGTTGTAACATTTACATTGAAACAGATGCAACAACGGTTGTGAGAGAAAAGTAATCTTGTCCTTAGTGAGACCCATGTTACATGTTTGCATCATTTATATATTACGGGACAGTGGCGGGGCCCTAGTGGTTAAGGAGTTGCCCCCATGGTTAGAAGATGATGCCATGAGGTACTCTTGGCAAGGTACCGTCCCCATCACAGCTCCCTGGGTGTTGCCATCCCCTGCTGCACGTGTGTATGGATTAAATGCAGAGGCTGCATTTTGTTGTGGTCCACTGTGTGTAGTGCTGTTTCAAAATGATAAGTTGCCATTTACACTTTAAAAATCTTTGGTTTCTATTTCGTAGATGAAAGCTGTTCTCACTCAGAAAGTGATCAGTTGATTAGATATATGAGAAAATACCAGGGTATTGGATAGGTCATCATAATCAATTTATGTGTAATCAGTTCATATAAACTGTTTATGTGTCACTACTTTAGTATGTATGTATATGGTCAAAGGAAGTCAAAGGGTATATATAATACTCACAGACATCAGTAATGTCATGCTGTGTGAGGTTATGCAACACTAAACTACAGCCTACAGCAGTTTAACAAACTTGATGCTGGATCACATAATACTGAATCATCCTGCACAATGGCTTGAAGGTATTCTGGATTTTTGAAAACCAGCTGATCTGTTATGTAGTATTTTGTTGCACACTTCAGTTCACTTGTTTGTATTGCTTTTGCATCTTCTTCCATCAAAATCATTCACTACAATACCCAGTATGCACTATACCAATACTTTATCGTATCACGATCACGAATCCCTGTGGTCCTGAAATGAACTATAATCTTACCTATCAGCTAATGGATGTGAATTCTAATTTATATATGTTTATCCATCCATCCATTATCTGCCGCTTGTCCCAAACGGGGTCGCGGGGGAGTGCTGGCGTCCAACCCAGCGCACACAGGGCGAGGACGGGGGACGCACCCTGGACAGGTCGCCAGCCCATCGCAGGGAGGAGCGGGACGGGGACGGCACCTTGCTCAAGGGTACCTCAGGGCAACCCATTGGGAAGGGGTTCGAACCCCCGATCCTCCGATCATGTGGCTGACGCCCTAACCACTAGGCCACCACTGCCCCCTATATATGTTTATATTTTTGTCAAATGTATTTATTCATCTATTCATACCCTGTAAAACTGCTTGACACACTAAAATCAGATCATCGCTACCATGAGAGCAAAGAACACAATGCCATGCACAACAGTCTGAATGCACATCACTAGTTTGTGCAGTTTAGTCTCTTATTGCGGCCTCGTCTTGACGATCGTAAGTGTATCTGCATGTTTGTGTTTTAGCCGCAAGACGTTCCTGACGGACACCGCGCCCCCCCGCCCCTCCCCCAGCGGAGCAGCAGCACCCGTAGTATCGACACCCAGACACCCTCAGGCGGGGGACTAGGCGGTAACCGTAGCAACAGCAGCAGTCGGGCCGACTCGGTGTCACCCTCATACCTCAGCATTCTGAATGACACGGTGGTGAACAGCCCATTGCCCAACGAGGACACACTCAGCGAGAGCAGGGAAAAAGGTGAGACAAACAAACACACACATTTTCAACATCTGTGAATAAGAAATCAACCTGCATTTGTTCATTTTATTACAACAGCTCTCTGTCCAAATTTGTGTCCAAATTTCATCATGACTAGAGCAATGAAAATTGTCCAAAATGGCAAAATCTTTTTACCTAAATGTTTTTCTTTCTGCACCTGTAAAGTTATTTGGTTGCAAAAGGCTTTGTTGCAGGGCATTTTGTGACCCACCACTTCTTCTCTATTCATAGAGCTTGGGCCCTACTCCCCCTTGCCAAAATATGCCTCCTCCCCTAAACCCAACAACAGCTACATGTTCAAGCGAGAGCCTCCAGAGGGCTGTGAGAAAGTCAAAGTCTTCGAGGACAATCAGTAAGTTGCACCTTTCACTGTATATGAAAATGTTAAGCAATCTAGGAAAGAGTCCATTTAAGGTTACTTTGCAGCTTGACGCGTTTTAAATGAAGTGTGTGATGATTTAGGATTGCAGTTTGTATAGTGCTAATTTGAGGGCTTTCGTTCCTTGTTAGCTACATCAGCCTCCAGTGTAAGACTAAAAGAAATCTTTGGTCACCAAACATGTCTTTATCTCTGATGTAAAGAAAAGGACAATTAATTCATTCATTCATTCATTTATTGGTGAACTATCACCAAATGAGCAAAAATTACATATTCCATTTCTCCCCTCTTCAGGCCAAGGCCTCTTCAGGAGATTCCACCATATCTCTGTCCCGACAGGAACAAGGTCAACTTTATCCCGAAAAGTGGATCTGCTTTCTGCTTGGTGAGTATCCTGAAGCCCCTGCTGCCCACCCAGGAGCTGAGCTTCCGTGGGCCAGTGGGCTACCGGAGCCTCTCACCATCCCTGGTCCCCATGGGCGGAGTCAGTGTGCGCAGCCTGTCACCCTCGCTTGGACCTGTTCTGTCCCGCGGCCGCCAGTCCCCCTGCCTCCCACGACACCTGGAGGAGCCGGAGGGTTAAACCCTCTAGTCGCCCAAACAGAGGAACTGCATCCACATTTCAACCAATCAGAGGAACCTCATAATTTTCCAGCAGGACATACCTTGACTGCATCATCCCAAAAACAGGCTTCATCCTTGATTTAATTGAACATCTCAAAGCTGTGACTGCATCAGGGCTCGATTTATTTATCCAGATGATCCAAATCGTTTACCTGAATCTTGAATGTGAGAACAGTGATGTAATGGCATTGGGATGGGATTAAAGGAACACTCAAGCATTTTTCAACATAATCTGCTGCATCTGTAGCATAGAATCAGTCACCCGAGCCCCAAAACTTACTTAGGAAAGTTTTTTGGCTCAAAGTAAGCACTTGTCATTTGACTTCTATGATGAAAACATTTGGGTCAAAAGCTTTCTTGCCTTTAACTAAGAGCAGAGAAGGGTCAAAATGATGATGATGGTTACTATGATTGTTATTATTATTATTATTATTATTATTATTATTAATCACTTGTTACAGATGCAGCATGTAGAGATTAGGGGGGAAAACATGGGATTACTCCTTAAAGAGATCTTGATTCGTGCGTATGTAAAATAAGTAGAGAGCATTTTCTGGCATTGCACTGCTTTTTACATTCGCAATGTTTGATCGCATTGTACCATCAAAGCCTTCTGAGAGCCACGTTTCATTATGTAAATATGTCTCCTTTAACGTGAGTGTAAATGACTTTTTAGACTGTCGGCATGGAGAACATGGGACACAGCTGTGCCTACTCTTAGCTGAAGTGGTGTGAGTGCATTGTGTATAGTAACATGCAAAGAGGAACAATGTAGCGAATGGGACAGACTAACTAAACGTGCCTGACGCCCATAAACCGTCTGTAGCAAACCTCGCCCTCTTCCATCCTGGACTTTACCCGTATGTGTACAGAACCCTATCCTTTTCCCGTAATTTACATGCGATTCATTTAAAACGCTGGTCAGACGGGGGATTTGGTGCTATGTTATTTATACTGTTATCGCTGTGGGTGGGTGAGGGGCATTAGAGTGGTTTGTGATATGAAGTTGCCATGTTCAAGCTCAAATATAGCCTAGGAAATGACAAATATACATTACAGGCCAAAAGTATGGAAGCAAATATGACAGTATAGCAACTTTTAACTGAAGGCCAGTGTTAGTGAGGCTACACAACTGTTCAAAAAGATGCAGCGGGGATTCTTAGGTCTTGGCACACCGAACTAAAAGGTTATTTGGTTAAACTGGAGGGTGGGGAAATTGTGCGAAATGGACATATGTGTCAAAAGAATATAATTATTAATGATAATGATCATAATTCAGCTTTTTCTTAAACAGTTGAATGAGCATCATCAGATGAATGTATCATGACATCGGTGATATGTTTGTAACCTATGAGATTATTTTTACAAAAATTTTGAATTTGTAGTACTTTTACTGTAACATGTGGATAAAATCCTTTGCAAATCTGGTTGAACTCTAATTGACAACCTTATTGAGATCATCAGGCCTTCAGGAGTGTCTCAGTGATGGTGGATCAGAGTTGCAATAAAAGTCAGTAGGAGCTAAATACAGGATCATTGAGTTTTAAGTGCACATAGGAAATGGAAGTTGCTCTGGAGAAGCATCTGCAAAAATGCCATAAATATAATTTATCTGCATGTCTGCTGCTGCATCTTCTAAAAGACATTGTTGCTTTCAAACATTTGGCCTGTAAAACAATGGAATAGACAGATCTGTGGATGAAAAAGAAGAGAATTAAGAGGGTCAGATAGGGGAGGGATAGGAGAAAGAGAAGAAAACAAATGCTGGTTCTTGGGACATGGATTAAGCCAAGATCCAGGCTGAGGCGCTTCAATGAAAAATTGTATTTCAGTCCAAGCCGACGCCTAATCCGTGCCTGAACAACTGTGTACTGATAGGAACTGTAGCATCTTTTAACTGTAAAATATTCCATGAATCATACTGTGAAGCTTACATCTCTTCCTTTAAAAAAGCGACTGGGCTGACAGAAAAAAATAAAAGTAATGCAGGCAAGTGTGAGAAGGGGTCCGTGCGCATTGCCTTAAAACCTTTATCCTTATTCAAGGAGGAGCCAAATTTCCCTAGCGCTTAGTGTATAACGTTGCTGTGTACTGTTCCTTTTAAAGTGACTGTAAAATGGGCATTTTAAAGCCTTCCATCACGTCCACACTTCTCTGATGATGTAAAGCAGATGAAAAAAATAAATAAAAAAGACAAGCACACAGCCCTGGCCAAATAAAAAGTTTTATTTACTGTCTGGACAGTCATCACATCAGCTCAGTCACTGTAAAGGTCTCATTTGTCCAGTTTTCACCCACGAAATGATCCCAATGTTAGTTTAACTGAAAACAAAGGCATAATTGCATAAAATAAAAGGGATAAAATCAGCCATTAATGGTGCAGTGTACATTCTTTATATTTATTTATGAAGGAGTAAAAAAGACTTTTACTGTCACGTCAACGCGCACACGCGCACACACACACAACAGAAACATCTTTTCGAAAAAGGAGAATATGCATTCAGGCAGGAATGGTGTGTGTAAAGCTGACATTAATGTTTGCATAAGTCCAGTAAAGGAGCATCCCGTCTCCCTCTAGAACTGATGAGGAATGTCCTGAAGCCATCCATCATCTACCATCTTCTAGAACAATCTTGATCTACTGGAGAACGTTCTTCTTATCAACATTGGTACAATACCAGCGTCTTTGTGCATTAAAAATCTCAGGCTGGTGAACAGATCTGATGGATCACATTGGCTTTGTTAGTGTTTACAGCACAAAATAAAGAAGCCTAGTTCCAAAAACTGAGTAAGCAGAATTCATAAATAGTTATTCATTCTGATATAATAATATTTAAGAATAAATATTAGATATTTTTCCAGGCATACAACTTGCTTAAACTCTGACAATTATATTAACACTCTTTCATGGACTGTAGTTTGAGAAGTATTTGTCCCAACACTCTTTCATGGACTGTAGTTTGAGAAGTCTTACAGTCTTTTCATTTTTTTTTTATACTTAACCATAACCAGAGATTTTACTTCTATTTTATTTACACCAAATGCACCCAGTGAACACAAAAAAAAGCAACTTTTGATGCTTTGCATGCCATGTACATGAAAAAAGACACACATTAAAACAAACCATTTCAGGCTTTAAAATGATGATGTTCTTTATATCCTTGGCTGTGGAGGCTCAACCAGCACATGTTCCGAAATCTCTGATTATGGCTTTTTATTTGACAAATTTCTCATTTTTTTGTGCTGTTGTTCAGTGGGTTCAGTTTTTAGATGGGCAGTTGCTTCTAAGAACATCTCGACTTCATCGATCTATCAATCATCATTTAGCTTAACTGTATTTCTTACCTAAGTTCCTGGAGCCTATTGCAGCGCTCAGAATTTGAAAGGCAGAGGAAAACCCTCAAAGCCAGTAATGCATCCATCTCTTTATTTTTCAATTTCACCTACTAGCAAGATCTCATGTGCTTCCACCTAGTCATGTGAAGCCAGCCACATGCTTCTTACAAACTCTTAAAACAGTGACACTCGACATAAATGTGCTTGGAGGAAAGCATTGTCTATCAGTTCTGTTAAATCCCTTAACAGACAACCAGGCAAGCAAGCATCATGTTGAATGAAAAGGAGAGAGGGGGGGTCTTCCTACCATTCCAGAGAAAGCAAGGTAGGTGCATTGGACTGAATTTAACATCACCTCATAAGACCAATGTTTGTGAAATCCTTCACCTGTATTTTATTATTATTATTATTGTTGTTGTTGTTGTTATTATTATTATTAATAATAGCAATAATAATACATTTAACATTTTTCTGCAGATTTCATAAATTTATGTAAAAAAACATTTTGGAAACATCCTTAACCTGCAGTATGTGTAATTACTTCTAAATATATGCTACTATTCTAAAAACTAACCAGACCAACTGATTTCAATGCATAGGCCAGGAAACCCTTTAATGAAAATAGACTGATATATCCCTTCAAACTAATAATATTAGAGTTGTCCCTAAAATAAATATCTTTGATTGATACAGTCCCCGTTTAGGACATCCAGAGTTGACTAAAATACACACTACTGTAACCCTGTTTCTGGACTGTTCAAGACTGCAAGCTCATAATACAGACATAGAACGTTATTTACAGACTCATGAAGATTACAGCAAACTCCCACATAGAAGAGTGCAGCTATACAGTGCAGAAGGTCCCTTACGAGGGAAGTCAAAATTTGACTTAATTTGCCACATGTGCTCTTCAAACAGCTGTAACAGGTTAAGATAATTAGCAAAATGAGATTGATAGAGTGTATAGTGCAGTAATTTTCTCCAAATCCTTGTTGCCCCTAAAGAATGTACAGTAAATCAGCACAAACACTCACACAGAAAAAGAGTGATATACGCAACGGTAAAGAAACTACAGATCCCACAGGTCTAAAACTTGGGAGTTGGGATCCAGGTTCTGGATCCATCCTTGGCTCAGTGGGAATCAATTTTGGTAGAGGAGACACGTAGCTCTTGCTTTTCTTCATGTACAGCGATGGAGCAGTGAGTTCTCAAGAGATATCACTAGATCGCTTTACAAAAAGAGAGAAGAACAGATTAGACGATGCAACAAGATTCTCTGCCACAAGAATGCTTAACTCTATAGGTAGGTTTCAAGGCTTTAGACAAAGAAAATTCGATATATCCTAATTAGTGTTAATAGAGCATTTAAGTTTAGTAGCTATTGATCTTAAAGTATAAAACAAAGACTGAATAAAACCATGAACTTAGAAACAGAAATCTGAAAAAATCATTTTGATAATAAACTATTTACAACTAATTTAAAACTAAAACACAGCCCCAAAGTCACTACTGGTTCATTGCAGAAAATTTGATTTCAATACAAAAAAAAACAACAACAAAAAAAAAACAAAAAACTACAAACATTACTGACAGAAGATTTGTTCTGTGTTATCATCAGCAGCAATACTGTTAAGCTGTACTGCGGCCCCCTTTTTAATTGCTCTTCTTCAGGAGGTAAAATGATTGTTAAACTGGGGTAAGATCTGATGATTGGCTTGGCCAGTTGAAAACTTTCCACTTTTCCCTCAGATGAAGGCCCTTGTTAACTTGGCAGTATGTTTCAGATCACTGTTATGTTGCCTGTTAAAATTTCTATTCATTTAGTTAGGATGCATTTGGCTGTAAATCGTTTCTCAAGGTTGAATAATTTATTCTGCTGCATTTTTAGTTACATCAATAATTCCTGAGCCCATTCCTGAGGCAGCAATGCAAGCCAAAGCCATGACAACGCCGCCGCTGCACTTGATGAGGTAGCAAGTTTTGTGAAATTAGCATATTCTTTAATTCTCCAAGCTTTGGTACAGACTAATCTTTGTCTCATGACTGTATTTTCCCCATTCGGAATGCATTGCGATATCCCTCTGCCCTGCGATTGTCCATCAGCTCAATTCTGACTCTTGTTCAGACTGTTGTTTTGGGGCTGTCCAAATCCACTCTCACACGTTACCTGTCAGCAGGTGTTGCTGTTTTCCTTGACTGATCAATGTCTGTGTCAGTATCCTAGTGTCCTCCATCTTTTTCAGAACTTTCAAATACCTGTACTTCCTATGTCTAATGTGTGTGAAAAGCTGACTGATTTTTCTTTCTCAGTATGAAAATGGCATATATTTGCCCCATTCACAATTCTGGTCTTCATGTTGGTTTTCCCTTTTAACAACAAGTGTGGCCTTCACAGGTGAATTTCCAAGCTTCAGCTGAGAGTAAAGTAGATCTCAAAAAGAATGTATAGTTAAGCAATAAGTCAAGCAGAACACACCTGTCAGCCTTTCATTTTCAAATATTTTGCTCTATTAATAAAAAAATCTGACCTCTCTTCTCATATTTATTTAATTTTTTTATCTAAACACTAAATGTTCTCAGTGCACAGTAAAAATATATGAATTGGCCTTGCTGTTATAGTAATTTTGGAGGGGACAGTATGTGCCCAAGAACAGGCACAGATAATCTATATTAGGGTCATGAAGAATCATCATGATTGAGCTCAGCATTGTCATCCCCTCCAGCACCCAAAGACAGGCAAAACAGTATGTCTTTGCTTTAATTGGTTAAGCCCAGCAGCTGTTATGTTTATAAAAAAAAAAAAAAAAAAAAAAAAAAGATCTTAGCTGAGCATATAAATTAGGAACTCTGAAATTGGATGGTAGAAAGGGTACAACAAAAGTAGCAGACAATAATGGAACATGAACCTTATGCATTAAGGAGTTCCTCATCAGTTCGTCCAATAGCATCTGGATTGGAGAGTGGGTCCAGATCAGCAAAGAGATTAAACCAAGCGGACATGTCCCTGCTGCCACTTTTAGCAGCTACAGAGAGAGAAAAAATTTAAAATGATACTCCAATTAAAAGATGCAACAAAAAAGGAAAAATGAGGCAATTAAATATTAATGTTCTGACTCTGAATTTAAATAATTGGGTCTATATACATGCTTGCGTACCGCTAGCTGATATCCTAGGGCTGTTCTGGGCAGCTGGGATCTGTCCACCAGTCGGGGGAGGTTGAAGAGGAGGAGCTTGAAACATGGGTGGAGTCATCCAACCTGCATAACAAAAAGAGTTTGGGTGCTTGCTTTTTTATGAACTAACTCATGGCAGCGGTGGCCTAGTGGTTAGGGAGTTGCCCCGGATCGGAAGATTGTGAGCTCAATTCCCTCACTGGTAGGTTGCCCTGAGGTCCACTTGAGCAAGGTACCGTCCCCGTCACTGCTCCTCAGGTGCTTTCAATAGCTACCCCCTGCTGCATGTGTGTGTATGGGTTAAACGCAGAGGTTGAATTTCGTTGTGTTGTGCTGCGTTTCACAATAACAAGGGTAGTCACTTTCACTTTTCCCCCACTTTCACAAAGTATAAAATCTTAAGGAATCATGGGGCTTTTAATATGTTAACTTCCAAATAAAAAATGTAAAAAAAGGACCATTCAAAGGCTAAACAGTACCCAGGAACTATTATGAAATAGTCCGTTATAATGCATCCTCTGCAAGTCATGTAGAGGGCCAAGCAAGCAGAACATTCATGCTTTAATATTTTCAAGCATCTGACTCAAAATGTGCCCAGTTTACAATTGTTTACATGGATTTTTTTCAGTCACATTGCTTGTTTATGCAACTAAATGCTGAGGGAATGTAAGTTAACGAAAAAAATGCAGAAAGGGACAGAAAGAATATGTAATTTTGGGAAAAAGTAAAGCAGATCCAGTTGACACAGAAGACACTGCAGTATGTGCTTACCACCAGGGGGTGGCAGTGTAGGAGAGGAAGGAGAATGTATATGAGGCATATTCTGACCTGTGGTGCTGAGGCTGTGGTCGAGGAGCTGTGAGGGCAGGAAGCCAGTAGGGCTCGGGGGCTGGGATGGGGAGCGGGGGGCCGCGGGGTTACTTGGCACAGGGTTGAGTGTTGTAGTGACAGTGGCTGAGGGGGGCTCAAAACAGCCAAAAGCATCCTGCCATGCCTTGCTGAAATCATCAGGCCCACCAGAGGCTCCAGGGCTCAGCAAGTCCTGTAGAAAGGACAGGTCACCTCTCTCTCCACCTTCATCCTCAGCTCCAGACAGCGCTGTTAGATCAGAGAACAAGTCCCTGCCAACTGGAGTGAGAGAGTAATCATTTCAAACCAAATGTAAACCTCCTAGAACTATATAAAAAAAAAACACACACACAAACGATATCCCTAAATTACCATTCTTGTTCTAGCTTCAGTGCTTTAACTATACTTTGACTGTGTCCAAATGCAACTGTGTCCTAATAAAGCTTTGGCAAATTTAACTGAAAATTAAGAGACAGAATGTCAACAGTATATTGTCCCTCCTGCATATATCTGTCTGAAGAATTTAACCTAATTACTTAAAATTAGAAGAGAAACAAACTGTATATTATATAGGTAGAGAAAACAGAAACATTGAACTGCAAAAAGAATTAGGGTGGGGGAAGTCTGAGTCCAAAGTTCAGAATCAGCAGATACAGAAAGGAAACAAAAAGCTTCTAAACATATCTAAACACTCCAGCCAATCTCAGAAACTGTGAAAGGAAGGGCAGGTGTAGGTTAGTTAGTCAAAAACGACGACTGGCTATTTCCCTCATACCCCAAATGCAGTCAGTTGATAAACAAGTTTGGTGTTCAATGTTGGCTTCTTTAGTTTTTCCTAAATCTAATGTAGACCAGACTCACTGGAAACATATAGATCTCCTTTGAGTTCCTCTTGTCCCAACATAAGTGTGTTAGCTCTATACAAACTGATTGTCTAATTTTATGAAATGCAATCTTCTAATACTTGTTAGTTTCTTTAGCTTCAATGCACCCATGCAAAACTAAAGAAGCCACAATACAGTGTGTGCAAAATTATTAGGCAGGTGAGTATTTTGACCATATAATTGGGGCAGCGGTGGCCTAGCAGTTAGGGTGTTAGCCGCATGATCGGAGGATCGGGGGTTCAAACCCCTTCCCAATAGGTTGCCCTGAGGTACCCTTGAGCAAGGTACCGTCCCCATCACTGCTCCCCGGGCGCTTTCAATAGCTTGTTGTTCAGAGGGATGCAGCACTCTTGAAATTGCTAAGATATCGGGGCGTGATCACAGAACCATCAATGGTTGCAAATATTCAACAGGGTTGCATGCAAGAAACGTGTTGGATACGAAAAAAGATACGAAATTAACTGCCATAGATTTGAGAAGAATCAATCGTGAAGCTACAAGGAATCCATGATCCTCCAGTGCTGTCATATTCCAGAACTGAACCTAGGGTTAGGGTTAGGGTTAGGGACACAAGGTGTTCAGTACTCGGAGACCAAGGTGAGGAAAGCTGAAACCTGACCGACACACAGAAGCTGAAACATCAAGACGGGATCAAGAAATATCTCAAGAGATGATAGTGACTCTTAGCAGACCAGATAGATGGACCTGTGGCTGAATCAGTAAGGGGGACAGAGCTCCACTTCCACTCAGACACCAGCAAGGTGGAGGTGGGGTACTGGTTTGGACTGGTATTATTAAAGATAAGCTGGTGGGACCTTTTCGAGTTGAAGATGGACTCAAAATCAACTCACAAACCCACTGCCAGTGTTTAGAAGACACTTTATTCAAGCACTGGTTCAGGAAAAAGTCTGCATCTTTCAAGAAGACCATGATTTTTTTCTGCAGGACAATGCTCGATCACATGCATGGAAGTTCTCCACTGTGTGGCCAGTAAAGGCCTTAAAGATGAAAGAATCATAACTTGGCACCCTTCCTCACCTGACCTAAACCCTACTGAGAACTTGTGGACCTTCTTAAACAGGAGATCATGGGGAAGGAAAACAGTCCACCTCTCTGTCTGGGAGGCTGTGGTGCTGCTGCACAAAAAGTTGATGGTTAGATCAAGAAACTGACAAACTCCATGATTGGAAGGATTATGACCCTTATTGAAAAGAAGAAGGGTGGCTATGTTGGTCACAATTTAAATTTTTTATTAATTTATTTGTAAATTTTGAGTTAATTTATTTATTATTCTATTCTACTATTGTTCTGTTTCATTTGGTATACATTAACAAATGAAAATAAACAAATGAGAAGGAAAAATATTTTATCTTCATTTAGTTAGTAATAAATGTTGCACACATGTAAAACCCCTTTCACAGGAGATACACATTTCCTTTGTAAAATATTCAGGTTTCAGGGTTATTAACTTGGATTGACTGAGAACACTGTATTTGTTCCAGATTAAAATTAATCCTCAAAAAATTCACTTGCCTAATAATCATGCATGCAGTGTATTTCAGTTGCACTTGGGGAGTGAAAAAAAAATATTGGTGTTTATGGATTACACTCACAAAAGCCATGAAGAGATATTCTACGATATCTGTCCTTTAAGGAGAATTGTATATGGTGTATCAGCACAGAGATAAATGATCTTAATTTGGTGCTTAACACAGAAGAAAAGGATTAAAGGTTAGGAAAGCTCAGCAAAAAGCACAGCAAAAGGATGTAGTGGGGACTGGCATTATACCCTTCTGAGGCAGGGACATGCTGGGGAAGGCCTCAGGATTTTGTCCTTGGGAAACACTGCAGTCTCTCTTGACAAGAGGGGACAGTGTGTCCTCTGAACAGCTCTTGGACTGAGAGACAGTTGGGGTCGTGGCCGGGGTCAGGGTCGGGGCAGGATCAGGGGTCATGAGTAAGAGGTCATCATCTGTGCTGACTCCACTAATATGGCCTGAGGGCTCAAGTGATGCTGCACAGATGTGGTAAAATAACATGAACAAAAGTGCAATTATATTTATCATATACCTTTAACATTAAAGGAATAGTTTGGCGAAAAATCAAATCCCTTTCCTCAAATCATTCTAAACTGCTGATGTAAAAAACCTGTGATTTATATCACTGCATTACAAATTATTATCTATAAAACTGGATACTACCCAGCTACGAGCAGTAGCTGGAGTCTTTTGGGAGCCTGAATGCCATTTATATTTTTATACGTTATAGATACACAGGGTTCCCAAACATTAAAAACAAAAAACAAAAAATTTGCTTTCTGGAACCTCAATATAAAATAATACTATGCTTCAAGGCTGCACAATCCTAGTTTATGCTATCTGCTATTCAGCCCTTTACCAGTGCTCAGTCTCTCACCACAGGTTCTTTGATGGCTGGGGATTCTTAATGGAAGGAACCTTGATTCAGTCTCAAAAAGTGTTTTTAAGATCACTTGAGAAAGAGATAATTAAGGCATGCAGGCATGCAACAGACACAGCACCAATCTGATACCAGGTATCAAAGTACAATTCTGGATCAGATTTCAGAGACCAGACCGATCCAATCACAAATCAAGCCTGAACCATCACACACTCAAATATAAACATCCTGTTATTATCTGTGTATTCTGCTTTGAGGAGAAGTAGTCTGAGCAGGTTAGCCATCTCAAACGCACTAGCTAAATGAAGTCTTGAATTAAAGCGAAGTAGCTTTAAAAAGGAAAAATACTCGATTGGTACTGTTGTGTGAAGGAAAAAAAAGTGTTAATAAAAAAAAAAAAAATGTTAATATACCATGTCTAGTTTGAAATATAAGGTTATAACCTACATTTACATTCACAGCATTTAGCTGTGACTTACATCAGTGCTTTATAACCACACTGATCACCAGTAGGTTGCCCTGAGGTACCATTGAGCAGGGTAGCGTCCCTGTCATTGCTCCCCGGGCACTAGCCCCCTGCTGCACGTGTGTGTTTGCGTGAAACGCAGAGGTTGAATTTTGTTGTGTTGTGCTGTGCTGCGTTTCACAATAACAATAGTCACTTTCATCATCTGTAGCATCTGATCTTCAGTACCTACAGCAGCAGTATAGCTACAATGTAAAACTTTAAAAGCCAAGAGACATTTTTAAACATGTTGATCATCTAAATTTGGGATATGAGGAAAATTCTGATTTTTCGCCAGACCTTTTCTCTGCTGATCAAAGCTGGCAGGTGAAAAAAAAAATGCTGGAAAATAAGCGCATTACAGAATGATATCAGACCCTTTTCCTAGGTTGCCCTACAAGCTTACCCGAGTCCAGGCTGGCACATAATGAGCTGTCCGAGTCTCTGATCTGACCATCAACATCAGGGTTAGAAACTGCAGGAAAAGCACAAAAGCGTTAGCCTCTGCAAGGACTTCAGAATTAGAGGAGATGCATTTTGACTGACACATACCAGCTTCTGAGGCCGACTCCCCTGACTTATCCTCCTCCAGGGACACAAGGCTGAAAAACAAACATCCATTACCAACATCAAAGACAACTTGTATACAGACGCTAAAAGCACACACACGAAGATGGTGTCAATATGTTTCTTTACTGTGTGGGTGTCTGGAAGGATCTGCTACTGTACAGAAGACATTTCACCATGCAACAGAAGCTAATCTACTGATTCACTTCCTTCTGTGGCAGGACGACAGTTAAGTTTGGGCTTTCCTACCTAGAGGCTAGCAGTTACACACACCAGAAGCTCACTGAAAAGAGTTGTTATAGTGAATTTGCTGAAGTTTGCGGGTTATATGAAAAAAGAAGACCCCTTTACAGGTTCGAAACACACAAGTGGAGTTTTAAAAATAATGGAAAAATGCTTTGGTTCATTTTGTTCAATAAGATTTCTAACCAATAAATGGTTTTGTGCAAATTATTGTCAATAACATTTTGTTAAAGGTTTTTGATGAATTTAAAGATATTTCCCCCTCATTTCCCACCCTCTTTCCTGCCTCATTTTCAGTCTGAGGCCTTAATAATGTTTCTTCATGGCCTTGTTAAACCACAGGATTTACAACACAAACATGGCCTGATGAAAATTATGATTTAAATAAAACATTTTATATCAGTAATTTGTAATGAGGCATTGTACATAAAAAGTTTCTTCAATCAGATAAGTTTATCAGTTTTGTATTAGCAGCCCAAGACTTATATACTAGGTGACAATGGATGTCCTTTAGACACAAAAAGAAAGAGGGTCAAGCCATTATTCACTAAAAACTGCACAAACCAGTGAAACAGTCAGCAGAGGCAGTCAGCTAACTATTTCCAGCCATTTCAACTTTCAAATAATATTGAAAGCTTTCTTCCTATATGGCATAGCCCTAACACATACGCAGTTCCACTCACAGTTCAGTGAGCAGAGCCTTCAGAGAGGCCTCCCGCCTAAACAGACCACTTCTGAGAGAAGAGGAAGGAAATGATAGAATGAAAGAATGAGAGGATGATGATGAACATAAAACACAAATGTTTATAGGAATACAAGCCTCTGGAAGATAAGGGTTAGGAAGCACAAGATGGAAAAAATACCCTTTTTACAATACTAATTTTTAACAAATTGTGATGTTCATCTGGTAAAACCCTTGTGTTCTTAAACAGCTTCCAGATTAGATAATCATGAAATTAAGGTTGGGATTAATTTGAGCATAGAATGAGGGGGAAAGGAAAGGAAAGGAAAGGAAAGGAAAGGAAATTTAATGTGAATTCAGTTTTATGTTTGTCACTGGGGACAGTGGTGGCCTAGTGATTAAGCACTCAACCTCATGAAGGGAGGACTGTAGATTCAATCCCGGACCAGTAGGTTCCGTGCACTGGATATATGGCTGACCACTGTTTACAGCATTTAGTCGACGTTCTTATCCAGAGTAACATCCACTTCCTTTAAACAAGGACAGTCTCCCTGGAGCAACTTGGGGTTGAGGATTTTGTTTAGGAACCTAATGATGGTGGTGCAATTCGAAGAGTGAATCAAACCTACGACCTTGTGGTCCATAGGCAGGTATCCTACCACCAAACTGCCACCAGCCCACAAGCTTTAAAAAGCATCCTCAAAGCATCTTGTGGTAACAGGATTGTATAGGTTACATGCTCACTTGTCTGCTACTTTAAGTTGTTTTCCTTTCTCCTTTCTGTCCTCCTCTGACTGACCATCTGAAAGGTGATCCAGTGGGTCCCTTAGCTCCTAAACAACAACAACAACAACAGGTCATGATATAAAGATCATAGAATAGCAAAAACAATTTTGTCTGTACCTGATGTGTAAACCTGTATAATGTAGAAACTAGATACAAACTCTGTCTTAACATTATAGAAAATGTGTTTTTGTAAAAATAAATACATAAATAATTTTTCAAATAAAAAATAAAATGCTGATATTTTCACAGCAGCCTTCCAGATCAGTCAAATTTGTGTTCAAATTCTGATGTTTATTAATAATAAATTATTTAATGAGCACTTCATTTTACAGTGCTATGTTTTGCTAGTATTTCATAAAAGCAATAACCAACTTAACACTGTCTAAGAAAACCCTTTAGAGATGGTAAATGACTTTCCTTTATATCACATCCTTATAACAATCTCTCTCAAATACACACCTTGAGGGTGGTGAACTGATAGGGCACGTATCCCTTGAAGGCCTCATGGATGCCAGACATGATGTGTGCCGTTTTCTCCCAGAACTGTAGCAGCGTAGTCTAGAAGGGACAGACATATGCACACAGAGAAAAAAAAAAATCTCACTTGGCACAAATACTTCTACCTACTGGGAGAAAGGGCTCTGAATAAAAGTCATAGAAAGTGACAGATGGAGAGAAAAGATTGGGACAGCAGATGGAGGGCAGAGAGAGAGAGAGAGAGGGAGAGAGAATAAAAGAATGACTGAATGGGGAGAGTACCTGATAAGTGCAGAGGGAGTGGGAAAGCATGTTGCAGCGACTGGCCCCCAGCATGTCCACTTTCTGACACACGTCATTCTTCAGCTTATCAAAGTGCACTTTCGTCCCTCTCACCTGCGCTTGCACCTGCAGAAGCACACAGCCAACCTGATTGGTATTCAAACTCTCGTGCACCATAAAAAAAAAAAAATTAGTCCAATCAACTTAAGCACCACAACTCCAAAAACATCTGCTGACTGTACTTTTTTTGCACAAAAATTTGTACAGCCACATTAAGTGAAACGAAAACTGTCATCTTTGCTAAAAATGACACTCTTTAAGAATCCCAGTAGTTTCATGCTTTACAGAAAATGATGGTCATCTATAAGAAATCAGTTCTGAACCTCTGCTATCTCTCTCGTTCTTGCTTGCCTTTTCAAAGTCAGACAGATAAGTGGCTCTTTGATTTGACCCAGACAAAGCTCTAATGTGTCTGTGTCACTGAATGTGAGTGTGGGAGAGACGGGCCCCTGGTCTCGGTAACAGTAGCTTTTGTATGCCTGCAGATCAGCGAGGAAACCCGAGAGCAGCCAGGTCCTCTCCAATCCCACACAGCCTGTAAGCATGACTGACATTTTACACCAGGAGTAACCATGCCTACTGCTTTCCCTTTTTTCCTTCTCTCTCATTCAGTCATACTCTCTCATCAGGGCTGTAGCCTGGGTATGAATGGTAAAGAGGTTCAGGGCATCAGTAGTGCAGGTGGTGGGGGTGAGGGGTAGAGGCGAGGGGTGATGTTGCAATTTCACATGAATGTGAATTTGGTGGTTCGTCATCCGTGGCGGATCTTCAAATTTTCTTCTTCTTTCTAGCCCTTAGAAAAATGCAGCGGTCAAGACCTTGGTGATCTCATAGCTGGCTTTATAATGTCTTTACGATGTCTCCACGCTTCCACATGAATCCAGTCAGCACTACTAATTTCAGTCTTTTGCTCTCACTCTAGTCAAAATACTAAACCATGCATTAAAACCTTGTCTTTGAGGACTTAAATCTTTGCGCTCACAACAACTTAGTTCTAATTCTCAGGAAAACCTTCACTTATTAAACTGGACTGTTTTGGCACATGTAGCCTTTAAGTATGCAGTGAATAAAAAAATTAAAAAATGTACTGGAGAATGGATTTTCACACAGTACTGGATTATAGACAATAAATCCTACACACTGATAACTGACATTTAACTCATTGTGATCCTTTAAAATATTCCAAAATGAATTCAGTCAAATGAAATGATTAAAATGCATCAGTGCACTTTTAAACCCCTTGTTTCAGCACCTCTCTTTGGTGATAGAGAAAGACAGTCTGTGTGCTGACCTTGCGGAACTTCTCCAGCTGTTTGTAGGTGTCGGGGTCGAGCTCCTGGGAGACGTCCTTCATCCAGAGTAGCGCTCCACGATACTCTGTGCGGGCCTTCTCCATGCGGCCCACCGTCAGCAGTGTGTCGGCTATGGCCCGCCGCCGAAATGTCTCCACTTCCTGCTCCATCCGCTGCAGTGGAGGACAGAGAGCCAGCCTGCACACAAGAAGGAGGTCAATAATAATCAGGCTGCTTGTGTGTGTGTGTGTGTGTGTGTGTATGTAATTATATATATAATAATAATAATAATAATAATAATAATAATAATAAGTACATGATAATGAAATTTAAATGGTAAGTAATTGCTTATACATAAATTCAGGTGAGGATTTGTGTGTATGAACAAAAGAGTGAGTAAATTAACAGCCACTTGTGTTTGCCGAATGCCAGTGTTTTGATTTTGTTTAGTATATGGACCAAAGATAGAGAGAGATTTGGTCACACCTGTTAAACGCTTTGTTGATTCGTAAAAATACGTTTATATCCCCTGTGTAATATCTATATTATTTATGCTACCCTTCAAAAGTTGGGCCACACCTAGATGAACATGAATTTTTCATAAACCTCTGTTTTCATAATAAAGAATTATGCTTAAATGCAGATTAAATTTGTCTGAAATTGATCTCCACACACAAAACTGATATGATTCTAAAACATAAATGTTTACATTAAGAAAAGAGAAAAGTTGTTGAAAAAGTTGTTAATGGAATGGTTTTTCCATTACCACTCAGCAAGCGGATTTTCCAATAAAACAGATGAAAAAAAAAAGCAAAGGATTTCAGTGTCTCTAAGTAGCTCTCTAAGAATCATCAAAAGTGTGTAAACCTACATCGAGGCAAGTGTACTGTTCCGTTCATTTCTTTTTTCTACTTTATCAGTTCTTCATATGAACTTATTAAACTACTGTTATAGTTTCACAACATTTCCTTTGTGCTAAAAGATAGGTTTGGGTTTTACATGTTTTTTTTGTCAATTGAATCATGATAGTGTTGTGTATTCATATACTAGTTCACTCTGTTTCGGGGTGTAATGTTGTTAAACTGGGATTGTTAAACTGGTGTTTGACTGGCGATGCACCATCTCACTGATGTCATTATCTACCCAGATATATTATTTACTTTGTTAGAGACAATCAGAGTGGCTGTGTGTGTGCACATAATGCCTGTAATTGTGAATCAGGATGGGAGACACATGTGTGTGTGTGTGTGTGTGTGTGTGTGTGTGTGTGTATATATACACACACCTCTGCTTGGCTGAGCTGCACAAGGCTTTGCTGGTGGCCTCCATCATGCTCCCTGCTTTGGTTTTGTCGTGTTCTGCCTGGAAGCGCAGGAACAGGCCCAACTCATTCTCCTCCTGAGACAGGTCTACAACCAGAGGGAAGAAAGTTCAAAACTAGGGTAAATTAGAAACTTCTATTAGTCTGAGTACAAGTCCAGAGAACGTACTACCACTAAATAATAACTTCAGACTTGAACAAACACTAAAGGGTGCTCTCAAGAGAAAGAATACAATGAACAGGTTCATGCAGAGCTTTTAGGCAAAACTTAAATAAATAGAAAATTGCACTGAAAGATGGAGCAAATTTTTTATATTGCCTTTCTTAACTTTACTAAACAGGGTATCTTGCACAGACTTCATGATTTATACTGGTTTATTTCATTTTAAATCCCTGCAACAAGAAACATATATAGGACAACAAAACTACAAGGAAAAAATCCATTTGTAGCCTTTTCTCTCCATTCACTGCTTTGCACTTACGACCGGACGCCCATTTTTATAGTGATAAGGAAACACAGGAAGTGGTCTGGCTCCCCTTAAACGGTCTCTGGCTGAGTAATTCTACTCCCTGTAATAACCCACTTATTAAATATACGTAAAAATAAATAAGTATAATTATGAAGTTGTTTATAACTGTAAATCCAACTTTTGCAACTAGGTTGTTAATGCTGGATTGTCGAATGGTGCATGTTTTGCTCTTGTAGAAGTGTCAGTTTTTTAAACAGTCCAAAAGTAAGCGTGTGTGTATGATTCTACTTACATGTGATCCTTTGTTGGTATTTCTCAATCACTTTCAACAGCTCTGTGCATGTGGTCTGTATCGAACGAAAGAACTGTAGAAAAAAAAACAAATAGAAGTAAATGAAGGATCACTCACACACACACACACACACCAAATCGGATTCCCGAATGCTGATTTTTCAATACACTTGACACGTGTGTGGCTTTAAGCCACGACAGGAGCCTCTCGTGAATGCATATACAGTACTGTGCAAAAGGTTTAGGCAGGTATGGGAAAAATGCTGTAAACAAAGAATGCTTTCAGAAATATAAATAATGATTGTTCATTTGAAAGTGAAAGTAATAACCCTTGTCATTGAAAGTGAAAGTGACAACCCTTGACATTGCGAGGTCACAGCACAGCAGACAGTGAACCACAACAAAATTGGACCTCTGCATTTAACCCATGCACACTCAAACACCGTGCAGCAGTGGGCAGCTATTGAAAGCAGTGACGGGGACGGCACCTTGCTCAAGGGTACCTCAGGGAAACCCACTGGGGTGGGAATCGAACCCACAATCTTCCGATCTGGGGCCAACTCCCTAACCACTAGGCCACCGCTGATTTTTATCAATTTACAAAATGCAAAGTGAGCGAACAAAAGAAAAATCTAAATTAAATCAATATTTGGTGTTACTACCTTTTGCCTTCAAACCAGCATCAGTTCTTCTGGCCCCCACAGAGGCGTGATCTGAACATCATCCAGTGTGTCTGGGATTACATGAAGAGACAGAAGGATGTGAGGAAGCCTACATCCACAGAAGATCTGTGGTTAGTTCTCCAAGATGCTTGGAACCAGCCGAGTTCCTTCAAAAACTGTGTGTACCTATAAGAATTGATGCTGTTTCCAAGGCAAAGGGTGGTCACACCAAATACTGATTTGGTTTAGATTTCTCTTTCGTTCATTCACTGCATTTTGTTGATTGATGAAAATAAATGATTAACACTTTCATTTTTGAAAGCACTTTGTTTACAGCATTTTTTTCCCCACACCTGCCTAAAACCTTTACACAGTACTGTACATTTGCACTACACTCCACTGAATTTGAAAGAAAGTGAAAGTGACTATTCTTGTCATTGCGACATCACACAGTGAACCACAACGAAATTGGACCCTGCATTTAACCCATGCAAACACCGTGCAGCAGTGGGCAGCTATGAAAGCGCCTGGGGAGCAGTGACGGGGATGGTACCTTGCTCAAGGGTAATTCAGGACAACCTACTGGTAAGGGGTTTGAACCAACATTCTTCCGATCCTGTGGCCAAACTCCCTAACCACTAGGCTACCGCTGCCCCCTAACCACTAGGCTACCGCTGCCCCCTAACCACTAGGCTACCGCTGCCCCCTAACCACCAGGCTACCGCTGCCCCCTAACCACCAGGCTACCGCTGCCCCCTAACCACTAGGCTACCGCTTTGCATCCATATAAAACAGATGTAACTTGATAATGCTAAAACTCATGGATGTCGTTCAAATTTCAAAAACATATCAGTATCAGTATTGGCTGACATTTACATATCAGATATCACCTCCCCTAAATTCCCACATCAGAGTATCTTTAACAAAGTAAATAACTCACAACATTGAACTCTGTCAAAGAACTCCCTTATAGCGACAATCAAATTTATGCAGTTTTCTATTTTGTAAACTTTGCATTATGTTGTAGCTAAAACAACTTTATCAGACACCCAAATAGCCTCTAAATCAATTTCCTCAATTCACATGTAGCTCTTCTTTAAGATTGTGCAGACTGGTCAAGCTGGTTGACAACTGAACCAATATGACTTTCTGTGAGCTACAAAAAAAAATGTAATAACACTGTACCCCTACAGACCATTTCATTTTTCAGAGCTAGGATTAACAAAGCAGTCATAGATTACAGGACTGTGTTCTAAACCACATCCACAAGTGTGCAATCTTAATAATGACCTGGATGGAGCTGAACATGTCCATGGCTGAAGAAATTCAGAGTAAGTGGAAATGTGTGGAAATTAGATTTTTTTGCACAACCGTTTGTTTTGCTTGTTTTTAAAACTGGATTACATAGCATGAGCAGTATTGCACACTTTCCAATCAAATTGTCCATTGAACTAATACCAGACCAATTTAATGCTTCTCCCTAGGGCTTATACACACACAGCCTTCCTAAAGCTCATACACACCAAGTTACCAGTGTTTGAGTGTCCCTCTCCATACACATCATTCCCCCCTCCAAAAAAGGCCAGATGCATATGAAGACAAAAAAAATACCTTGACTGTTGTCATGGTAACAAACCATTTCAAATCCACTTTGCTTAAGGTAAAGTAAGCACAGGTGCGTGTGTGTGTGTGTATGCGCGCATGTGCCCTACCAAAAGGTGAAATCCAACTCTGAGTAGCACAACTTGTATAAATGAGTCATGAAGCCTGTGCTGCTCTCTTTTAAGTTGTTTACAGACCATCTGCAGCACACAGTAGGAATATTTCTCTAGTAACGCAGAAAAAAAAAGGAAACAGTGGGTAAAAATAGGCCACTTTTCTTCGAAGCACAATCATCCACCTACTCAAATCTCGAGAACACACTGTACCACATTCAGGATGGTTAGAATTAGCATGAAGAAATACTATTCAAATCCGCCTGTTCAATCGGTTATTAAATAAACAGTTCATCTGTCAAGTCTTTTGGTGTCTTAAGTTTGCGTTAAACTTAAGGGTAAATGCGCTACTAGATGTATTTAATTATCCGTTAATAATTAGCATCATGGAAACGCATAAATCTCATGGCATACTTGCCTCAAACTGTTAAGTAATCTCAAATAAACTTGACCATCTGATATTGTAGGACATGGCGGCAAAAGACAGAATTACATAAAAGACTTAAAACAGCAATAGCATTCATCTTAAAGCCTGGATTTTATCAAACTCCCCGGGGCATTTTTAGTTAATATGACCCAAACATCAGACACAAAAACATGTAAATATATTTATGCTGATCAACTAGTCAATTTAACAACTAGACAATTTAATAGTCCCCTGAACCTTTCCCAGCAGGTTCCCAAGGGTGTGTTGGTGTTGGCATGATTCCCAAAGGTGAGTGGTGTGCCCAGGGTACTGATTAACCTTCCCTTGAACACAAACATGAACACACACACACCCTACAAGTGGTGCAGATTAGTCAGTCCTTCATGATTATTAGCGTCTGTCTAGCAATATCTCAGGGAGTAGCAGAACCTTAAGTGTACAATTACAGCTATTCCAGTTTCAGTACTAAATAATATATTGAAAATCTTTGCAAAAACTTCAGGATGTTTACACTGGAGTCATAAGCCAATATTTAAACCAACTGCAGACCAATCAGCTAACAGTTTGAGACATTAGGTACAGTTCATGTGTTTAAATGCAGTAGCATTAGCTCATACAAAGATTTTGGAGGTGTGCTATTACTGGAACCTTCTGCAGTCCAGGTTTTTCCACTTAACAGAAACAGAGGAAATGTGACACAGCTAATGTTGAGGACCGTATCCTCATCATCCACTTTAAATCTTTTTGAAAAAAGCAGATGACTTAAACACTGCATGTGTTGAGAAGGAATGTAACTGCAATGCAGTGCATTAAAAATAAAAAGGTCAACAAAAACGAAGCTTAGCTCTCATGCCTGGTATATACAGCTTGGCTGTGTTTGGGGTTTGTTGTTTCATCGTTTGCGTTATAATGCATTGTAATAATTTTCCACAGACGTGTTACTTGCAACATACTGGTCACTTTTTGCCTTTAATTTTTCTAACTTTTGTTGCCTGGTTGAAGGCAAATAGGGCAGAGGGATACTTAAAGATTCAGCCAGAACGTCGTTATCAGAAGATACTGGAATTCATAGAATGACTCTAAGCCATCGATACTGCAAAGTCAGAAATAACTCTAATATAATGTTAAAGAGATGATATAGGAGGAAATAATATAGTGCAGTTAAAGTGATGTAAATCTCATTTGTAGCCTTTTATATTCCTAATAGCAAGCTTGCATGAAGTATAAAAATAGCAAAGTATTATTATTCAAGGCTCTAGATGTAGAAAGCTGTTAAAGTTTTAGCAATGCAATAAAAATCTATTTACTTTATAGATACCCATTATTGCTTTGAAAAATTGAGTAGCCTAATTACATTCTGGCCTGTAAAAAAAGTCTCCTCTTTTTACAGGTTTTTCAAAAAAAGGCTTCACACAGAACAAATTCATTCACTCAGGAGCAGAGTTCCCTCCTCACTGCATCCATTAAAAAGACAATAAAGCTCCAGCATGAAGAACAGGGAGAGAGGAAAATTGTCAATGAGAAACACAGAGGTTCTTTGTTCTCCTCCAGAATCAAAAGCCCTGCTAACAGACTGCACAGAGCAGCAGAGTCCCCAAAACAGAGCCCAATGAGATCGCCTGGAGCCTTCATTATCGATCACATCCATAGACGTATCTAGCATGAGGAGGGGAGACTCTGGCTCTTTCTCACAGCCACTAGGCCTTTCAGACTGAATGTCCGTGACATAAAAGACAAAGAGCTGAAAAGGAATGAGAGAGCAGAAGAATCAGCCAGAATGATAAGAGCATTTATTTTCCCTCCAGCCGGTGCTCCATTCCTTTCAACCTCTCGCACTCTCTGACCCTGCTTTGACTCAACTGTGCCTTTTCTGTTTGTCTCCCAACTATCTTGGAGAACATCTAAAAAACTCATAAAAAAAATACAAAAAAAATTCACTGGTATCGCCAAACATAAACCACAGCATTCATGCAGCAATGAAACCCAGAATAATAATTGATAAAAACACAGTTTGGGGCCTTGTTACCATCACACTTGCATACGTTTATGTATGTTTAGAATCTCTAAATCAGTTTGAATTGTTGTATAAATTACACTATTCTGTGGAAGATAGTGATGCTGTATGATTAGTTGTGGATCAAGCAATAATAATCCTGCAGGCACTGGATGGAGGTCCACCAAACAGGCGCTTACAGTTCCACAGTCTGATGATGGGGGTTTTATACCCTTGTGGTTGATTATTAATAAATACATTTCTAAATAATTAACACAGCAATAAGTGCACCTTAATGTTGTATTCATTAATAAGATGAGGTGTTTGCATTCCTCTGGACATTAAGTGTGATACAGACCAACACACTAAACATTTTTATTAAAAACATAACGAATGCAAGTCTTTAGTCTTTAACCTCCATCATGCATGTTAGCACTTTCACTCTCATACCTCCAGCTTTGCATCCAGGTCTGCATCCGATGCCACCACATATTCATCCTCCTTCTTTCCCGTGGCCTTGATCAGAACCTGCTTGGTCTTCCAGAACTTCTTCTGCATGCGGGCCATGACTGAGCGGTCCTCACCCAGGACAGCACGTCCACTGAACATATCGCTAGAGAAGCTGGGACATTAAATTAAGGAGGTTCAAGAGACATCAATCAAACAAAAACAGGATTACATTTATTTAAGGTTCATTTGCACCATTTCCTAAAAGGAAAGGAATACATATTTTATCTGTTCAGTATGAATTATTAAGTATGTGTTTAGAAAATGAAGATTAAAAAGGATCTAAAGGAAAAACAACCTACCCATAGCCATCCATACTCTGTCTCCTACACAGTTCTGTAAACAAGGCAAAAAGACTCATTTTATTCAAAATGTATATTAAAGGGAAACCTACATAATCAGGTGAAGAATATAATCAACAGGTTCTTTTCAGTATTCACCGACAGCGTTCAGCAAATACTGAAATAACCGGAGGAAAGAAAACAGGAAAATTATTGCATGAAGAGAATGATTAGTTAATGACAGCTTCATCTGGATATTGTCTTATGTTATTGCCAAAGGGGACCCTTTTCACCCGAAAGCACATAAATTAACCAGCAAATCTTCTCCAAAGCAAACTGATCATCTCAGAAAACACACTACACCTTACCACAGGGGCTAAAGCGTTGAATTGGCTCCAGCATTCACACTTAAGATTTTGTCTTCTTTTCAAAGTGACTACTTTTCATTGTGAAACACAGCACAGCACAGCACACAGTGTAACACATTAAATGCAACCTCTGCGTTTAGCCCATACACCACGTGCAGCAGCAAGCAGCCATATCCAGTGCCCGGGGAGCAATGATGGGGACAGTACCTTGCTCATTGCCACAAATCCAACCCCAGGATCCTGAAGCCTAGTCCCTAAACACGAGGCCACCGCTCGGTCACTACCATCTTTAAGAATGACTACTTTGGCTCCTAATGTGTGTTTCCTCCATTCCTAGTCTTGCAGTCTGGCTGCACAGCAGCTTTATGAGTCCTACTTGAGCCAAATCAGGTGCTTTTATTCATAGGAGTTTCGGGATGGACTGCAGGAACTAGAGGGTGTGTAAAAAAGCCACCATCTCCAAATGTCAGGTGGTCTCTGTGGCCAAAATCTAACAGCTGTTGGCACTGCATCACCTTTTACACAGGACTCAGCCAACATGCAGCATTAGAGGCAGCCAATGGAGCCCATTCAGGCCAGTTTTGAGCCCCTGTAGACATTAAATGCACACGAACAGGGTTTATTTAGGCTGCAAACGGACAGACAAAGTGGTTTAATGTGTTTACACAGGAGAGGACAGTGTGCACACGACTAGCAAACAGCTACAGCTGGTACAGTCATCATCCCTCGATCCCTCCAGGTAAGAAACAGAATCCATCGATGACACACCGCCACTGTTAACTAACAACGCTGACTGACAGTGTTGGACGAGCCCTGAAGTGGAGTTATTTCAGAGTCTCCAGTGGTGAAGAGAGCTGACAGGCACCCTGTCCTGATAAGGAGTCAGACAGGATGAAGACACGTCTCTTTAATCCCTCAACGGAAGCCCAACTCGCCAGCAGCCCCGCTTCAGATGCTAATTCAGACACTACTTTCAAAAATGTGTACGTTTCTTACCCTCTCTTTTCCCCCCTGTTCGAGCAGAGCTCATCCAGAGTCTCCTGTCCGCTCGGCCGAGACGTTATCCTTCTGTTTTATTCCGGTGGCGTTAAGAGCAGGATACGGGGAGCGTTCACGCGCGTCATCGCCGAGGAGGCTGCGCAGAATCTGGAACATCTCAACGGAACATCTCAATGGAACATCCCCCCCCAATGTTTACTAAAATATCAACATAAGATACTACAGTTTTACATTAAATAAATACATCAAATTAATAAGTAAAGAGCTTCCGTTAAACACCAACATTCGTAAATGGTTGTTAAAATCAGTATCAATGGGGAATCAAAATCAATGGGGATTTAAATAAATATTTTTAAAGCATATACAAAAAAGGGAACATGTCGTGAAATAAAAGTCCCCCAGAAAAATGACAATTTACAAAAATAGAACAAATATTTAAACGTAAAAGTCATTTCTGATGTATATGAAGGAAATTATAATATGTGTGTTATATATAATCCTGGATTTTCTGCTAAACATGTACCTTTCATAAAAGTCTTTTTTGCCTTTACGTTTCCTCCTTCTTTGATTAAGCTATATTTACTAATGTGTCCATATTACAGATAAGAAATTTTTAAGTAGTAAATGTTGGTAATCTTGGGGTGAGGTTGCTGTTTTTTGTCGTGTAATATGTAGGCCGAATTATAGAAAGTTAAATTAGTTGGATAAGAATAAAAATGAAAGCATTTATGCTATATATTTGGTTTTAAACCCTGTAAGAAACCGGACATTTTTCAAAAAATAGAAAATAGAACGTGGACAGTAATGCGATCTTCTGTCCGGCAGGTGGCGCTCCTCACTAAGAGTGAACCGAGGAAAAGAGTGGAAACAGGTTCAAAAATGGAGAAAATTCATGCATTTTTTTTTAAGTTGCATGCGCTTGCACATAAATAAATACACTTTTTTTTTTTTTTCCTCTAGCACTTTTATTTATTGCAGTGAGTGCTGATGCTTTTAATGCACATCCTGGTCTTTTTCTATATTCTGCAGCATGAAGTTAGAAAAGCTTTTGTTCTGTTTATTTTATAATGTTAAGTGCTCTATTTAACTAAAAATGGAAACATTAATAAATTGCACGTTTTTATTCTGGTACGGTGGTTGACACTTTTGCCTCACAGTGAGAAGACTCTGGATTCGTTTGTGTCCTGGTTAGGATAAGCAGCTAAAAAAAAATGGACAGATGTGGGACAGCGGTGGCCTAGTGTTTAAGGTCTAGGCCCCAGAATTGGAAGGATGTGGGTTTGAATCCCAAACCAGTAGGCTGACCTGAGGTACCCTTGAGCAAGGTACCGTTCCCTTCACTGCTCCCTGGGTGCATTAAATAAGTGCCCACCCCTGCACGGTGCGTATGGGTTAAAAGCAGAGCTTGCATTGCACTGTGTGCTGCGCTGTGTTTCACAATGACAAATAGTAACTTTCACTTTATTTATATCCACTGCTCTCAGAGAATGAATCAAACTGGGAGACCTTTGTATTTGATATGGTCAGATTAAAAATAACATCAGGATTTCTCTTCTATCCACAACAACACCCCTTCAAACACAATCACCATTTGCCTCTTTATTATTTTCTCTCTTTTTGGCTCTTTGTTAATGACTCTGAATGACATGCTATTTCCCTGTTTCCCCTTTTTGTTATGCTACCTGAATACTTCCCAAGCTTATATATAATATAGATGAGACTGTGGCACACGTCTGGAGGAATTATTAAAAGTAATAATACAGAAATTGCTGAATTGTTTTGCAGAGGCAGCAGGCAGACACTGAACATGAAATCAGGAAATAGTGGTTTCGCTGAGCCGACAGTTACACGCAGTCACCAAAGAGAAAGTGCATTGGAAAATCATATGTGCTCACTGACATCCCACACACAAACACACTCCCCGATTCACCACCACACCCCATGTCTCAAGCGCTCACCTTCAACCACAAGTCCCGACCATCGATTCTCAGTCTAACCTCCAGCCTCATGTCTACTAGCGCCTGTATTTTCTTTCAAACAATGTTTGACAAAGCACTGCAAAGCTATTTCAGTCCTTTTCACAGTCACAGAAAGAATGTCTCCGCACTAATTTGATGACAAAAAGTTTAATTCATTCCATTTTCCTCTTAAGCCAGACACTGTAGATTAGCCAAGACATGTTTTGTGTCAAATGTTTACAACTTTGGTTTAACACTGGAGCTAATGCCTCGACAATTATCGTTGTGCAAACTACAGGTCTAAAAGAACCGCACTTGTCTAAAACAATGTTGAGACGTTAAGTAATCTCAAACAAGCCTATATTTGTGGTTTCTGACATTGTTTGACATACTCTCATCTAAAAAATGGACAAAATTTAAGATAAAATTCTTTTTTTTTAGCTAGGCAGGGTATGTTTTCAGTTTTTTATACACATTTTTATGCTTTCATAGCTAACTGTCATGCTGGTTTAAAAAAACGCAAGTTTGAACAATCAATGATGGTTTGAGGGAAGTGATGTCAAGCATATATTTTGCTATACGTAACCTATATTCAGCTCTAAGCACTAGCACTATAGAAATTATTTCCTGACACCAAACATGTCTTGACTGAGCCTTCATATGGAGTTAGGAGAAAACTGTGTAAATTTAAGATGACAGTGTGTGAACACTCAGGGCAGACACGGCGAGATCTATCAGGCTTTGATTCAATCGTGTCTGGCGCAGACTTTGGGTTGATGGGTGGGGACACATTTAAGCAGAACCCCAAAAAAGCACACCTATCTCTCTCCTTTTCTGTGGTTTTGGATGTCTGAGACTGTCGGCTGGCCTGCCTGTATGTGTGTGTACACGTGTGCACTTGTCTGAAAGTCTTAAACTCTACTGCTGATGCACATATCTAGTTCTTCATACTCCACATAGAAAGATGTGATTATTTCCTTGGTAATCTATTGTCGTTAAAATCCCTTTCCTGGTTCCTCTAAGAATAAAAAAAGTTTTTGCAACATCACTACATTCTGTAATACCCCAACTCATATGTTTCCATGACCTCAAAATAGTGTAGACTGGTATTTTTGGTTCAAGGGTGCAAGAGCAGAGCAAAAAATGAAAAGATAATGGTATCCCACGGGATACCAGTCAGTATCTCCCATTTAAGCTGGCTTCTTTAGTGCACCATTTAGGGATTTCAGTTTTGTGTTTGCAGACACAATGCACGTTACTGTACCACTGAAGCTTCATACTAACCCCTATGAAATTCCCTCTAATTATTGTTTTTATGATGGCGGCATGGGCATGCTTGGGTTTTGAAATCCTTGGCTTGAAATCAATGCCTCTTTGGGGTCACCCAATTTCATCCTGAGCTGGTCAACCTACTTTCTTCCTTCAAAGACAAATGACTGTTCCACTGAATCACACTGTGACTGTTCCTACAGCAAAACTGAACAAACACTTCTTGCTCCAGATCTGGCTCTATAACAATAGCCTTTCTTTGGATATAAAACCCAGCATACCATGCCTGCCTCATCCTTTTCCAGCACATTTATAACTACTCTCTCAGCATCAGGCCATGATATTGTATGTTGGTATGGATCTAAATATGGTCTGTGTTAGCAATGACTTCTGGCAACAAGCCAGAAATTGAAAACATTGATGAAATTTAAGCTAAAATACATCAGTAATGGTGACTTTACAGGTTGTGAGGTTCTCCTCAGATACTCTGTGTGTACTCTTGTATCTACGCTCAATGGCCACTTTATTATGTAGTCCACAGTTGCAATCAGTAACCTGTATGTAGTTCCTCGCACCTAACAAACCATTTCCAGCCTACAGTGGCCCAGTGATCAAATACTCACGATAACACAAAACACACTGTACACAGAAAAAGCTATAATCTGTAGCTGTATTCCTACTAAATGGACCTAAAAAAAATTAATGGTACTAGTAAGTGCCCAAGAACTACACACATTATCAAACATAGTACATAAGTGGTAAAAACACAATTAAAAACTTTCTCAGGGCCTGTCTGATGTGAACAGGGAGAGGCCCTTTCAATTTCACTCACTAGGAGGGGCAGCCTGTCGATGTCTATAAAATAAGGAGTAGCAGCTTTTAAATGACTAAAAGAACCCCAGAATGAGTCAGAGGTCTTTCCTATTCAAAAGTGTACACCATTTCAATATCCATGTGTCTCTCACACCCAGTGCCTTTCGAAAGTTTGAATTCACCTGACATTTTGACGATATATGTTATTTGTTTAAGTAAAATATTACTGAAAAAGGGGTTTAGTTAAAAAAAATTAATATATGATCAATGATAATGAATGGTTATGAAATAAAAATCATCCATTACACTGTGTGAAAGCTTGATGTTGAATGGAACAAAAATACAGAATCACTTTCATTAGTTCATTTTTTGTGCTCCTATAAAGTTTTTTTGGCGGCTCTTTTTGAGCAGCAACACTTTAAAACAATCAGCATCAAAAAAGCACCTCAACATTATGCATTAAGTGCCAAGAAATACCAACAAGTTTTAAGAACTAATTCTAATATGATCAGTGTGTTTATTTATCCACCCATTGCAGTCAGCACATCATATGGTGTTGCATTGAAGAAACATTAGGTTATTTTTTGAATACCACAATGGTACCATCTTATTGTTTTAGTGATTCCTTGCAACTGCTCAGTGATTAATATATACCTTGAGCCGTGTCCAATGCCAAAGAATTGATGGCTTCTCCCCACCTGTAGCATCCCCACTCTGCTTGCTCATGAATATTTTGAATAGCTGTGTCTTGCTTAGCTACACTGCCCCCATGATTTCTGATGGCACTTCTCCTAACGGCCATTTTTGCAAGTTTTTGGAAAGTGAGCACAAATGGACAAAATGAATGCAGTGTGCAAACAGAAGGCTCTGTTCATATACTTATGCTTATTTTAAGTTGAGTATAAATGAGTCTTAATACTGCTTCATGCACTTACACACACAGTCAAAAGAAAGTAGACCACCATTATTTAGAGCAGTTTAGAGGATGTGAAGAGGAAGGTGATTCCATATCAGCTCTCAGATCAGACTGGCAAATCCCTCTATAGTGGCTACCCACCCCAGAAGCATTCTCTTCAGACAAAAGCCAAAAGTCCAAACAGAGAGAGAGAGAGAGAGAGAGAGAGAGAGAGAGAGAGGATTCTCTAGAAACCATTTTACTGGCTATTTTACCAAACAAATCATTACCACATGGCACTTAGCGGCCACTCTAAAAAGAGTGTTATCTACTTCCAGAGGAATATACACATACAGATCATGCGCTGATATGTGTGTCAAGCACTTGTGGAAGGAATAGCACAGAAATACTTGATTACCTAAGACTTTTGGCATTGGAAGTATGCATTCTTAGTTGTGCACTGGAACTACATGGTCTTGAGTAGTTCCCAAATAAAGTCCGACCAATTAATATCATCCATGTTACAGGGCTCACCCATCAAGCTTCCATAAGACCACATTGATCCTTTCAAAATCAGTCAGTTATGCAGTCAGTCAACTAAAACATAACAGCTAAAGTTAGTTTCTTTAGTTTTGCTCCGGATCTAAGAGCTAAGAGCTTTGTTAAAAGCTTATAGCACTTAGTATTGTTTACTGCCTAATTAGTCACTGGATTGCTTCAAACTGTGCTTAAAAAAATCGAGTAGACTTACTTTTGATGTTCCTGATACTGTTTGACATATTGGTATCTATTACAAACAGGCAATATTAGGTTACATAGCTAAAACAGTGGCAGTCTTAAAGCTTGAATTTTTGTCTGCTTGTACAGAGGTCAGCATGTCATGCACTGTCAGAAAGTGAGTCGACGTGGCATGGAATGGGATGATTTACAGAGGCAGTCAGCACAATGCTACTGGTGTAAGCTTCCATTACTAGTCCACTAGCACAGACATCTCTTAGCTGATCGATTACATTTTGGTAAAATATATATTGCTTTAAAGTTTGACCATTTGACCCCCAACTTTGTGCACCATGAAAGACATAATGGTTTTACAACACAAGCTCTGATAAAGAGAATGAGTGGAAAGAAAGAAAAGAAGTATGAAGGGGGAGAGGCCGCACAAACAGGTGTCGCTCCTTCCTTCTGTTCTCCTCCTCTTCTTGGTTTTTAATGGGGCAGTAAGGCAGTGATTTGTTCCTCACTCGCCCTGAGGCTACAACTTTAGCAGGCCTTATTCAGACTTCAAGGCACCAACGCAGTGCCGAAAAACACCCCCCTTCTGGCTATGCAAATAGACCTCAACACACACACACACAAACACACACACACACACACACACACATACACACACATAGAACGGTGTAAAGGTGTAAAGGTTTATTTCCACACTTTCTACTTTCATTAAGGCTTTTGTACCTTGTTAGTCATCTAATATCTATGTAACTGTCACTTTCTGTTCCAACACTTGCATCTCCATTTTTTTTATTGACATGATTTGAAAGTGTGTTTAATATACAATACATGTTTAATATATACCACATAAGTAAAAGGATTCTGAATCCTCTTGTTCTTGCAGTTGGTGGATTCTTGTTACATTGGAGACTCTTGAGCGGAACTGGAGCTTTTCACTTTGCTATTGGTTTTGTTGGTATGCTGCCAGTTTATATAATGGTGTCTTAGCAATTCGATAAGTAAGTGAATCTGACACCCAAATTGTTTTTGTAAAAATACATTTCCAGAACTATTCATTAGTTTCCACAGACTTGTTAATGTTGCTCAGACTCATTCATAAATGGTTTCTGGGCCAAAGAAGTTGTGTGATGTACTTTTATGGAAATAGTCCTGGATTATCAGGTACCTGCTGACTTCTACTGTTTTAGTAAAGTAAACCTGGCTTCTGCAGTTCTAAGGAACATTTGGAAACTATAACTGAATTCTCTTATTGGCTATAAAGTGAATTGAAAGTGACTATTTGCCATTGTGAGCACACAGCGCAGCACTCAGTGAACCACAATAAAATTAAACCTCTGCATTGAACCTGTACACACCCTGCAGCAGTGGGCAGCTATATCCAGCACCCAGGGAGCAGTGATGAGGACCATTCCTTGCTCAAGGGTAACTCAGGGCAATCTAGTGGTCTGGGATTTGAACCCAGAATTCCAATCCTAGGCCCTAGTCCTTAACCACTAAGTAAGTAAGTGTAAGTGGCAAAATAGGTGAATTTGACTGTATAAAAAACACATAGAGGTGTGAGGTGCTAGTCTTTTCTTTATCCAACTTTCTGTTAGAACAGATGTGATGGACAAGAGACAATACAAAGAGAGGCAGGTAAACACACACACACACATACACACAGATGGTCTGGTTGCCTGGCTTTCAGCCTGTTGTTCTTATCTGCTCTCATCACACCTATTGTATTCTTATCAGAGCCCCTCTGCCCTGTCCTAAGGGCCAGTGTGTTCACCTATAGTAAAGTTACAGAGAACCCTCAATGTGTGTGTTTATGAGTGGGTGTTTTTAGAGACTAAAGGCCAAAATAATGCAGGTTATGTCTTCTTTCAGAGGCACATTCCATGCACATTTCCAGCTAGAGCACTAGTGTGTGAAGCAGAAACCCACAGAAAAGCATAACGCATTGAAAAATGTATGCACATACAAAAAGTCGCCCCGGGGGACTTTTAGGAATGAAGTGCATGGCATGCGTTATTTATCTCTTGCATATACCAGTTTGGAAAAGCTGTATTTTACTCAGTTTCCACATGTTAGATGAGGAATGTACCAAATATTTTTTACTCATAAAATCAGTAAATCAATTAAAGTAAACTGACTTGCTCATGAGAACTTCTTTTATGGATACAAATTGTTATTCTGAGAGCAATGGCTTGCAAGTTACACCTCAAGTGAAGTAAAAACTGAATAAATCATAAACTTCTTTATGAATTAATCAGTAACATTTAAAGGGTCATTTGTTAAAACAAATACATTATTATTATTCCAGAGCGTTAATGTAACGCTGCTAATTTTTACACTTACAACAACTCTGTACCTTCTCTGCACCCCCCACTTCACACCCCTCTTTCACTTTCTCTTTTTTTATCACAGAAGTACAAGAGCCCCACATAGCTGTTTGTTTCTGGCTCCAAGTTCGACCTTTCATCTGCCTACACACATATACATGGCAACATCACCCAAACATATGCACATAACCAAGCAGGCTACAGACAGCAATGTAGGTGTTTATTTGGAAAAAAAAAAAATCTAATGCCCACAATGGAGTCATTTTGAAAATTGACCTGATTGCTCTGTCAGTTAACTGTTACTTACACAAAGGTCATGAAATGTATCCTTGTTTTTCAAGCAGAAAAAACCTGTCTGGTTGCACATTAGTGGTAGTTGGGTGTGCTTTGTAGAGGGAGGGGTAATCGGTTTACAGGCAGAGAAAGAATTAATTTGATCCAATCCTGATAAATATTTTCATTACATTTTGAAATTTACATTTGCATAAGTTTAAATCAGACATCAACAGTACAAACTCATACTATGAAAACATGTTGTTAAATGTGTATTTCTTTCTGTGGCTGGGTCTCATATTTTTTACTATATTATTATTTTTACCCATAGAAATGACTAGAGAAATGTTCAGCATCCTGTACAGAATCCTTTATTATTATTGCTGTTACAACAATCTTTTTTTTCATAGAAAGGCTTTTTATATTTATTTTTCATTTCTCTTGTTTGAGAGAATGTTTTCCTGTATGTTAACTGAACAGAAAGTGAAGTTAAAGTAAGGTGATCAACTAAATAGTAACACTATGCATTGCCCTAGCATATCCTTGGAATATTATTGAAACTGCAAAGCAATGTCTTAGCGACCACCTAGCAACTACCTGAAACATCATGCACTCAGCAGCACCACAGCAACCATCTGAGATACCATAGAAACTGCTTTATTGTAAAAAGCATCAGCAGCTACATACTACCATTCTAGCAACCAGCTTGAAAACCTTGCCAATCCCCAAGTTGCACCTTGAGCAATCCTTACATTGCAAAGTAACCAAATGCATTTAATTAACTTTTTTTTGGCATTTGCAGCAGTAATCAACTCATGAAGTTATTAGATTACACTTTTGTTAGATGAATATCACCATTATGAAAGCTAATATTTGACAAATAATATTCAAATATTTAAAATATAACATGTAACGGTCCTCTGGAAGACTGAATTTAAACAAGAATAGTGTGACATTGCTAGATGGCCCTGCAACACACACACACACACACACACAGAAAGCCCTTGTGACCTTATCACCTTGACATCTTGAGAGGGAGATTTTAGTGACAACCTCAGCTGCAAAGCCATAGGTGAAAACTCATATTTCCCCCAGAGGAACAACTCACATATGCACACACACACACACACACACTTTCTCTTTTAAATAAATGTGCCTTCAACATCTGGTGCAGTCTGAGCAGCCATATTGGTAGGTCTAGCTGGAGCTCATGAGCTGTCAATCTAGATGCTTTTCCCACGCACACACACACACACACACACACACACACACACACACACACACAGAAATTAGAAGAGCATTTAGAAAATCTTTTGATGTTGAGCTTGTTAAAACTGGAACAATAATGATGGGCAGCAAGTAATCAATCAGAGTGTGTGTGTGTGTGTGTGTGTGTGTGATCCTGTCTGCATCTTCACACATTAGCACCTTTCAAAAAGGCCTTAGCATGATAAAGTGCCCACTCTCTATTCACACACTCTCACAGAGTCTGAGGAATTATCATACAGTGTGTCTGTCTGTGTCTGTGTGTGTGTGTGTGTGTCTCTCTCTCTCTCTGTGGGTGAGTGAATATAGAGGAACCGGTGCAGTGGTGCCATCATTTTCTTCTTTTTATTTATTCATTCATTTACATTGTGTAGAGTAAATCTAATCTCATCAGCCCTCCTTTCTGAAAGATAACACACTTCTGTCTCTCATCTCTCCCCCTGTGTCTCACTTTCACTCTATTAAGAATAACTTGTCAGGTGAATAGATCTTAAATCTAGCAAACAAATCAAACTTTTAAAGAAGATTAAGATTTGTGAGAATATGATATTAATTGTTTCATTGCTTAATGATGAAAATGATCCCCTCTCTCTCTCTCGCTCTGTCTGTCTCTCTGTATGAAGTGAATGAACTTGGGTATTTAGCCTTGAAATAAAGGAACTGCCCCAGACACACTTACTGAGAGCCCAAAATAATGTGCATGCTTGAGATTTAAATTAAAATTTTAATCTTTTTTTTGTAGATATGAATGATAAAAACAATTTTTTTCTCTTCTAAGGTTTTAATTTTTAATTAATCTTTAAAACCAGTCACATTTTTTCAGTCTGGAAAACAGGAAGACTGTTTTTTGCTTTGATGTGACTGAGCAGTGGGTGTGGCTTCATGAAAATAGGCGTGGTTAAGCGGCAGGGTTTGGCCTTAGCTCGCCTATTTAATGAGGAGCTGCTGCAGCTCAGTAATACAGAAGGAAGGTAACCAAGATCTGGTGCAGGGTTGACTGAACATGTCTTATTACGAAGTAAGTCTCACTATCTGACAACAAATACTTGCATTACTAATGTTTTAGATGACTAATCACTGTTGATATGAGGTTTAAGGCCTAATACTAATATTCAGTTTATTATGGACAGATATGTGATCAAACTGGAAGTTTCTGTTTTATGTAGAGTCTTGCAAAATATCATGTTTGAGCTTTTGGAAGCAGGCACAAAAAAGCAGGTGAATCTGGTCTATGTGAGTGTTTATCCATATTGTTTCAGTCTTTATTTGGAGTTATAGTCTATTCAGATTAAATTAATTATGAATCATCAGGCTTTGTTAAGTCAGGATACCACTATATCTTATTTGAGTTGAAAATATTCAGTCTCATCTTATTATTACTATTATTTTGCTGCTTGGCTTTTCTAAATACCTACATTTGTGCCTAATCAGCCTAAATCATCTTCAGGGACTAAAGAAAGCCTCCTCAGCCATGAGGAGTATGAAGAAGGAATCCATTGTGCAGGCACACATACTGTGAGCTGCATTTAATCCATTCTAACACACCGCTAGTGAACACACACATCAGGAACAGTTGGCTGCAACTTCAGAGCCGGGGGAACAGTGTTGGGGGTCTGGGACTCGAACCCACAACCTTCTGATCCATCCCTAACCACTGCCCCGTTCCCCCCACTGTATCAGTTGGTTTAGGTTTCAGTATTGACGGCATTTTTGTTTTGTTGTGTAACAGCACATCGTCTTTGACGACAACTCCTCGGAGGTCGAGTCCGGCTCAGGGGACCTGGGCGCTGACTTCGAAGTGCCATGCGACAGTGCATTCAGCCAAGAGCTGCAGGGGCGCGTGCTGCCCGCCGTCTACGGCTTGATCTTCACACTGGGTCTGGTGGGCAACGGGCTGGTGCTGCTAGTGATGGGCTGCCAGCGGGCCGCGCGCAGCATGACGGACCGCTACCGTGTGCACCTGTCAGTGGCCGACATGCTCTTCGTGCTGTCGCTGCCCTTCTGGGCGGTGGACGCAGTGCACGGCTGGCTCTTTGGCAGCTTCATGTGCGTGGCGGTGCACGCCGTGTACACGGTCAACCTCTACGGCAGCGTGCTGCTGCTGGCCTTCATCAGCGTGGACCGCTACCTGGCCGTGGCGCGCGCCACCAGTAGTCGCGGCGCGCGCCGCCTGCTGGCCGAGCGCGTGGTCTATGTGGGCGCGTGGCTCCCGGCCGCGCTGCTCACGGCGCCCGACTTGGCGTTTGCCACCGTCGTTGAGAACCAGAGCGAGGACGGAGGGCAGGATTTGCGTGTGGTGTGCGCGCGAGTATACCCTCAGGACTCGGCGAACGCGTGGAGCGTAGCGTTCCGCCTGCAGCACGTGCTCGTGGGCTTTGCGCTGCCCGGCGCCGTGCTGCTCGCGTGCTACTGCGTGGTGGCGGCGCGGCTGGCGCGCGGGCCCGCAGGCGTGGGTGCGCAGAAAAGGCGCGCGCTGCGCACCACCGTGGCGCTCGTGGCCTGCTTCTTCGCCTGCTGGATGCCCTACTGTGCCGCTATCCTCGTCGACACGCTCGTATCTCTGGGCGTCATCGAGCACACGTGCGAGCGGCAGCGCACCCTCGAGCGCTGGATCTACGCGACAGAGGCGCTCGCCTACTTCCACTGCTGCCTCAATCCCATCCTCTACGCCTTCCTGGGCGCCACCTTCAAGAGATCGGCGCGCGACGCGCTCTCCAGCGGACGCAGCTCCAGCATCAAGATCCTGCCCAAGAAGAAAGGGGGCGTGTCCACCTCCACGGAGTCCGAGTCGTCCAGCTTCCATTCCAGTTAACACACCAGCCAGCACAAACACACACACACACACACACACACACACACACACATTTGGGACAGTGTATATGAACTGAAATATGAAATGAAAATTATAAAATGCTGGCACACACAGTCGCACTGTGAACAGTGAGCTCCCATTTAACCCATCCAAACACACAGACCCCAAGAGTAGAGAGCTGCAATGCTGGGACCCAGGGAGCAGTGTTGGGTACCTGATCTGGGATCATGATGCCTAGTCCCTAACTTTTAGGCCACCACTGTCCCAAATATGGACTTGTTGCTGAGCAAGAAACGTTACCCTTTTAATCTACTCTCCTGGACTGAATTTATGCTTGCTGTGTCATAACCACACAAACGTACTGTAGATATGTGTGCCATCATGGACTTGCTGGCAGGCTGAGCCTGTAGGCCATTGAGTGGTCGCCCAGATGCCTTTCTGTAAATAGCCGGACATTTCAGTATTACCAGTGGGACCAAGAGATAGCGAGAGACTTTAACTGTGTGTAAAGTATAAAGAGAGGGAGACAATGCAAATGTCTGTTCACTGGTGGCCTTTTGCACTTATGCACCCATTGCTCTTATTTATTGTTTGAAAATTGGGTTGAATGATTGAGTGAATGAATGAATGGAGTCGGCATTGAATTGTGTTCTTCCATGTGAGCTGCTATACAGCTGGAGGCCTTGGAATAAACTGCTTGTATATTTTACAGAAGCCCCTTGGTTTTGTTTCATCATGTGGGATTAATGCATTGTCGGATGCCCTTTTTGTATTAATTTCTTCAGTACTCACAAACAGTGCAGAAATGCCAGATAAATGTTTAGAATAATACCTTGCAAAGGTGTCATGGGCTTATGTAACCTTATGTAACAAAATGTAAATGTCACAAAAAGCAACTTACAAATGCTGGACACAATTAACAACTTTTACGACTTTTTAAACATGAAAAGCTGAAATGTGAGATGAGGTTTTGTTTTCTTTAAAACAGTCATTTCTAATGGGTGGTGAGCTCGAATGGGATGGTAGTGTGTGCATCTTCGTTAAAAATTGCACTCTTTCTCTAGGGGCAACTTTTGAGGGTTGTTTCCCAAACCTTCTGTTTCGTGGTTCATTTTAGAGAAACGCAAGCTGCTCATCTGAGGGGAAACCAAATCTGTTCTGTGATTGGTGCTGCATTTCCAGTTTACTCCCAGCCACCTGTTGTGAGCCGCTGATGTCTGTTACATTCATCCTGTGAACTGAGTGACGAAAAGACAGGGGCTTCCCTGAAAGCCGAGCCTTCTACAAACACACCCGCAAAAACACACACCATCTTCACAATGGTTGTCCAAAAGAAGTGGTTAGAGGAGTCACAACTCAAACATAAGAGTTTAAAAATGAAAGGAATGACGCACGTAGAGGTACAAACAAAACTCAGAAATAAACTCAAAGATACAGTCATTGCATGATGTGTTTGACTTTACTAATACAATAGATGTGGAAATGTATTTAAACAGAATCTAGAAATAGTGGCCATCAAATAAACTGGCCAACTAAAATATTAACAGGCTTGAAAAAATGTTCAGGTAACAATGGCAATATAATTACCAGTCTATTATGTGAGCCACATATCCTAACCAGGGTCTGGGGTGCTGAAGCTTTTCCTACCACTCATAGGAGCAACAGTGTTTATGGACTATGTCCCAGAATCAGGATTCATGAATTCGACTCCTAGACCAGTAGACATTTTTGCTGTGAGGTAACATGTTATCCAGTGAATTAATAGCTTGATATAACATGCAAAGTAGTTTCACTACCCTCTTTGAAGGTACTTCAGGAAATGCTACTCATACAGTGCCTATTTTTTCTTTCAAGAGAATTCTACAGATTTTTCAAAGCTTTTGTGTGGTGAAGATTTTTTTTTTTTGTGCTCTGACACACATTCTAATCAGTAAAGTTATATGAATGATCCACATGAACGACAATAAATGAACAAACTAGCTGTATTAAGATGGCTTTGATCAGCACTGAACTGCTCATGATTACAGGAGAAGGTGAAAGTTGAATGCTTTAATGCTTCTGCAATGTGTGCGAGCAGGAACAAGTAACCCATGCCTCTCATTCTGGGAATGCAAGAAAGGTTGCATGGCCATAAACAGCATAGGTATCTGATTGAGGACTGCATACGAAAGTGACTCAAGTCTTATTGGAAAAGATCTGTTTCACATTATGCCCTGCGATGGACTGGCCCTGTCTTTTGCCCTGTGAGAGCTGGTATAGGCTCCAGCACATAACCCTAATTAGGACAAACGGCTAAGAAAAGGAGTGAGTGAGAGATTCACATTAAGAGGAAAAATCTGTTCCAGTTCGAAAATCAGATAATGGATTTGAGCCACTCCTACTAATAATGTGAAAGTAGCCTCAGTTTGGTTTGATGTGAAATACTTAATTTTTGTGAAAAGCCAGAAATGGTTAACACTGAATTAACACTGAATTATGAGGTTTTAAATATACTTTTAAAATCTTTTCATGGTGAAGGGGAGCATACTGTTGTAAGGCATAGCGAAAGAAAACATTGGTCTAATAATATTTTCTATTAAAACTGTTTAATACTTAACACTTGATTTTGATAGTGCCTGTAAGACGTACCTACAGGTTTAAGGTTACATTTAATAGAATAGTGTTATATTCTATTAAATATATATAAATATGGAACTATAGAATAATCTATCTATCTATCTATCTATCTATCTTTATATATATATAGATAGATAGATAGATAGATAGATAGATAGATAGATAGATAGATATATTATTCTATAGTTCCATATTTATATACAGTACTTCGCAAAAGTTTTAGGCAGGTGTGGAAAAAATGTAAACGAATGCTTTCAGAAATGGAAGTGTTCATCATTTATTTTCATCAATCAACAAAATGCAGTGAATGAACAAAAGAGAATCTAAATCAAATCAATATTTGGTGTGACCACCCTTTGTCTTCAAAACAGCATCAATTCTTCTAGGTACACTTACACACAGTTTTTGAAGGAACTCGGCTGGTAGGTTGTTCCAAACATGACTGTGTTTCAGCCTCCGTGTGACATTGATGATCATCAGCACCTGTTTGGTAAAACTGGTTGATCATACACCGACTATAATCCTACAAAATCCCTGACTTTGTGCAAGTGTACCTAGAAGAACTGATGCTGGTTTGAAGGCAAAAGGTAGAAACACCAAATATTGATTTGATTTAGATTTTTCTTTTGTTCGCTCACTTTGCATTTTGTAAATTGATTAAAATAAACAATCATTATTTATATTTCTTTGTTTGCAGCATTTTTTACACCTGCCTAAACCTTTGGCACAGTACTGTGTGCGTGTATCCATCCATCCATCCATTTTCTGCCGCTTGTCCCAAACGGGGTCGCGGGAGAGTGCTAGAGCCCAACCCAGCGCACACAGGGCGAAGGACGGGAGACACATTTACATTTACGGCATTTAGCAGACGCTCTTATCCAGAGCGACTTCCATGTCCTAATTACAGGGGAGACACTCAGGGTTAAGGGTCTTGCTCAGGGACCCAGTGGTGGTAGTGCTAGCGGTGGGATTCGAACCGGGGACCTCTTGATCCAGAGGTCCTTAGGCAAGTACCCTACCACTAGACCACCGCCACCGCCACACATACTGGACAGGTCGCCAGCCCATCACAGTATATATATATATATATATATATATATATATATATATATATATATATATATATATATTAGAGAGAGAGAGATTATATTATTCTGTAATATTATAGTGTTAGTTTAAAAGAAAAACTAAGCATCTTCAGTGACCTGTCCAAATAATTTTGTTTCTTCTCAGATTTAGCATTATTTGCCATTTTCAACATAAAATCTTGTAGGTTTGGAAAAAAATTAAAGTGACAACCCTTGTCATTGCGAGGTCACAGCACAGCACATGTGAACCACAACGAAATTGGACCTCTGCATTTAACCTCTTGCACACAAACACCGTGCAGCAGTGGGCAGCTATTGAAAGCCCCTGGGGAGCAATGATGGGGACGGTACCTTGCTCAACAGTACCTCAGGGCAACCTACTTGTGAGGGAATTGAGCCCACAATCTTCCGATGCAGGGGCAACTCCCTAACCACTAGGCCACCGCTGCCCCGAAAAGATAATATTTACCTGAACATAATTCCTGTCCCCACCTCTATGAAGTAATCTGAGCTTGTTTAGTTTCTCTAAAGTTAAGAGAATTGTAGAGGATTACGTTTAATTTATTTACATCTCAGCCACTGAATTAAGTGTAATTTTTGAAAGAAATCCATGGATTTCCCCTGTCAGCATTTGAAACTATGGTGTATACATATTCAATGAATCATGAACATCTCCCCACACACTAACATACACGTCACACACATCTGATTTTATCAGTAGCTAATGCATAGAGAGCTGTCACACACCAATGATTTTGTTATTTTCACTCTCACTCTCTCTGGTTTTTTATTTTCCAGGTGTCACCATAGCATAAAAAGTGTTTGTCTTTCATTTCATGATTTTTGTTACGCACCCAAACTCACTCATGATGATTCACCAGCACACAGCTTGCCTCTGTTGTGCATGAATTGGGCTGATTATGAAAATGTGAATTTTGAGTAAATGTCATGACAGTATAAAATGACTCAGAGAAGCAATTTAGTTAAAGCCCCTGGAGATACAGTCATACCCCTAATTAAACTTAAGCAAAGTGTCAATCATGTGACACATCACCTCCACTGTTGGTAAAGACTCATACAACATACTGTACTTTCAACACATCAAGAACTAACATTACCACAGCAGATGAGCAAGTGGTATACTAAGATGCTGTTCACTCACAGATTTTCTCCAAACCACATTAACACTAAACTATCTATTCATTTATGAAATTCACTTTCTCTTTCTTTTCCTTCTTTATTATATGATGTTGACCAGAGGATGATGGGTTCCTCTTTTGAGTCTTGGTTCCTCCAAAGATTTCTTCCTCCAGTTTTAGGGAGTTATGCCTCTGTCGCTGCGGCTTACTCACTTGTGGCTCGGACCCGGATTCCGTAAAGCTGCTTTGTGACACAAGTTGTAAAAAGCACTTTAGAAGTAAAACTAACTTGACTTGACAAAACTACCTCAAGGTTTTCTCCAACCTACATGAACATCTTCAGCAAATTGCATCATGATTTTAGCAAAAATACATAAAGATCATCTCCATACCACATGAATGTTCCCTTTGAACATCCTCACCAAGCATCAAAATAACCCTCAAAATACATAAACATTATGATTAAATTACATCAAACTTTTTATCAAATAGGATTATCTAAATGAGGATCCCATAAACACATGACACTTATTAGCAGAATACAAGAACATCCTCACAGAATATATTATATTTTTCACCAAAGTACATGAAAGTCTTCACCAAACTACGTGCATTTGTACACACAATACAGTAACTGAGGGTGATTATCATCCAACCAAAGAAACATTTCTCAAGCTGCAAAAACACACACTATACAACAAATATATTAAGCAATGCTAATATTCTTAACAAACATGCATACTGTTAGATCACCAATCTACAGCAAGATCACCAATATACAGCAAGATCCTCAAAAAGAACATCGTCAAACGTCAGGATGAAGAAATCACTTCAAAATGCTCAACAGAATGTGTGAACATCCTCCACAAACTGTGTATCTATTCTCAACAAATGACATCACAGCCTTCACCAAACTACATTAAGGTTCTTCAAACTATGGCGATCCTTAAAGTTATGATGATGATTGCTGAAAGTAAATGTTTTAAATAAACATCTTCCCCAAATCTCACAAAGCTCTTCAACCAATGATATCAAGATCCTCATCAAACAAAACAAACATTTACCAAACAGCATGTTATCCACAAAAAGCATAAACCTACTCATCAAACTACATGAAGCCCTGGCAAACCAGATGAACATTTCCACCAAATCATACATTCATTTGATTGGGTTCAAACCCCTTACTAGTAAGTTGCCCTGAGGTACCCTTGAGCAAGGTAACGTCCCTGTCACCTCTCCCCGGGCGCTTTCAATAGCTGCCCCCTGCTGCATGTGTGTGTATGGGTGAAATGCAGAGGTTTAATTTCGTTGTGTTGTGCATTGTTTCACAATGACAAGGGTTGTCACTTTCACGTTTCACTTTTTTTTTACCACTATTCAGTGTCAACTCAATCCAACAGTTTCAATGTAATTCTCTTTGGAAAATTTTGCAGGGCAGCGGTAGGCTAGTGGTTAGGGAGTTGGCCCCAGGATTGAAAGGTTGTGGGTTTAAATCCCAGACCAACAGCCTGACCTGAGGTACCCTTGAGCAAGGTCCCATCGCTTTCAATAGCTGCTGTATGGGTGAAAAGCAGAAGATGCACTTTATTGTGGTTCACTGTGTGCTCTGCTAGCTATCCACAATGACAAGTTGTCACTTTTTATTTGCAGGTCAAGCAACTGCCTCAGTTCATTTTTTGATTCCACAACAAATAACATGAAGACCATAATTAAAAGACATCATCTGTTATAAACCTACATATTTGTTCATGAAAAGAAGTTCAGCCCTTCTCATTTGGGTAGTATGCTGTTTTGAGCATCACTACTGAACATTGATTCGAGACACTGAGTTGAGACTCTGAAGCATATCATGGTACAAATAAAAATCTGATTTTGTTACAGTTAATGTGGACATTCAGCTTTAAAACTGCAAAAGTCTGCTCAAGTATTCTCCTGCCTGTCAGCAGTGATGTTTGACCGACAAGAAGTGGTCCGTGCATTTCCATCTGGGTGGTATGTTGTTTTTTGAGTGTCACTACTGAGTTGTAAAGTTGGTTCTGATTATGTTTGAATGGAAACATGAAACAGTACAAACAAAAGTGAAGATAACGGGCTGATTTAGTTACTGCCATTGCTGCACATCTGCAAAATTGTGTGTAAATATACCATATACAGACCTGAGGTCAAGACAAACCTTTGAACCACTGAAAAGAAGGATTGATGGAATGAACTGCAGCCACTGGGAGCCGTAGGAAATCCCAGCCCCCTATGCTCTGCACTTCAGTGCCCACCCAGCGGGGTCATGTTTCTGAGAGGGAGGGAAATGCGTGAGAGGCGAATCCTTTGAGAAGCAAAACCCAGGCGTAGCCACAATGGAGGCTGACACCTGGCCTGGGTCGCCTCATTGAGTCAGAGTAATGGCCTCTAATGTGGAGTGTGAAAGATTAGCATGTCTGAGAGTGTTAAGTGCCTCGTCAAGCCTCGGCTCCCCCAGGAGTTGTATGAGGACAGCAGAGAGTGTCATGGAATCCCCCTTAAGTGCTGGACTTTGGGTTGACCTCTTCTCTCAGATATAAACATACACATATTGTCAAAATCTCATGAAAACCCAGATTCCATAAAACAATCCATCAAATGCAAACAGCTTCCTTTTTCATTTCTGTGAACTGGAACTAAAACTGATCAGCAGAAATGGACCAAACTTGCCAGAAATGTCCTTTTTCTCCTGAAGTATCCATTGCTGAAATATGAGGCGGCAAAAGTACAAACATTCATTATTTAATCAATTAAAAAATGCAAGCTTTAAAATCTCTAAAAGAGAAGCCTTTTCAGAGTATATTTCTATTAGTTGTTTCTCTGTGAAGCAAACTGAACCTCCTGCCACATTCCAAGATAATTTACCAGTTTTAACTCCAGTTCTTTCACAAGCATGATATTGAATATATATA